>JARQOC010000003.1:510981864-511297677 GCA_033576535.1 Allobates femoralis | reverse complement strand
TAAATCTTCTCATTTTTTTTCTTTTCCGTCCATATTAGGAAGGTTAACCACAGTGCCATGGGCTTTTTTAAACGTCTTGATGACACTGTGCACGGTAGACACGGAACATTCAGGTCTTTGGAGATGGACTTGTAGCCTTGAGATTGCTCATGCTTCCTCACAATTTGGTTTCTCAAGTCTTCAGACAGTTCTTTAGTCTTCTTTCTTTTCTCCATGCTCAATGTGGTACACACAAGGACAGAGGTTGAGTCAACTTTAACCCATGTCAACTGGCTGCAAGTGTGATTTAGTTATTGCCAACACCTGTTAGGTGCCACAGGTAAGTTACAGGTGCTGTTAATTACACAAATTAGAGAAGCATCACATGATTTTTCTAACAGTGCCAATACTTTTGTCCACCCCCTTTTTTATGTTTGGTGTGGAATTCTATCCAATTTGGCATTGGGACAATTATTTTTGTGTTTTTTTCATTGAAGACAAATTAAATGAAGATAATAATGCCAAAGAATTTGTGATTGCAATCATTTTCAGGAAGAATGTGAGTACTATCTGACAGAATTGCAGGGGTGTCAATACTTTTGGCCACAACTGTATATAATACGGTGATGACAGACTTGGAAGCGGCTGGCGACCTGGAGACATGTGCTGAGGAGTTCTTGGGGGCCTGACTTGCCCTGGAGCTCCGGTGACTAAACCCAGGTCGGGGCCTGGTTCGGAGCAGCCGGAGCACTGTGTAGAGGGCTGGGATCAGTTAGCAGCCTGTGGAAAGGGACTGGACTCCCAAGGGGACACTGGGCCAAGGAAGGGCCTGGCATTCAGGCAGAAACCGTAAAACAGGGGTGTACCAACGGCGAACGAAACCGGTGAGACGGCAACTGACCAGTGTACTCGGTGTTGGGTAACCGTACATTGAAGTTCCATGGGAGAAAGGATATGTGCAATATAAGTATTGAAGAATGTAATGGAATGTGATGTTATTTATAATGTTACTAGATGGTGGCCTGATTCTGACGTATCAGGTATTCTAGAATATGTATATAGTTGACATGCTGTGACTGACAGAACTTGTTCAGTCAATGTGAGTGAACTACATATATCTATATGTATATATAGCAGCGCTATGATATATGGCTTTACATTACAGTAAATGAATAGCAGCACTATAGTATATGGCGGTACATTACAGTACATGTATAGCAGCGCTATGATATATGGCGGTACATTACAGTACATGTATAGCAGCACTATGGTATATGGCGGTACATTACATTACATGTATAGCAGCGCTATAGTATATGGCGGCACATTACAGTACATGTATAGCAGCGCTATGGTATATGGCGGTACATTACAGAACATGTATAGCAGCACTATAGTATATGGCGGTACATTACAGTACAAGTATAGCAGCACTATAGTATATGCAGGGATAGGATGGTGGCGAGCAGGGCAGGATGGTGGCAAGTGGGGCTGGATGGTGGCAAGCGGGGCAGGATGGTGGTGAGCAGGACAGGATGGTGGTGAGCGGGGCAGGATGGTGGCGAGCGGGGCAGGATGGTGGCGAGCGAGGCAGGATGGTGGCAGGGGGCAGGATGGTGGCAGAGGGGCAGGATGGAGCCGGCGGGGCAGGATGGAGCAGGCGGGCAGGATGGTGGCGGGGGGGAAATAGGATGGTGGCGAGCGGGGCAGGATGGAGCCGGAGGAGCAGGATGGAGCCGGAGGTTCAGGATGGTGGCGAACGGGGCAGGATGGAGCGAGCAGGGCAGGATGGTGGCGAGCGGGGCAGGATAGAGCGAGCGGGGCAGGATAAAGCAAGTGGGGCAGGATACAGAGGAGCAGGGGGGGGCAGGATGGCGTGAGCGAGGTAGGATGGTGGCGGGGCAGGATGGAGCCGGAGGAGCAGGATGGAGCCGGAGGTGCAGGATGGTGGCGAATGGTGCAGCATGGAGCCGACGGGGCAGGATGGAGCGAGCGGGGCAGAATGGAGCCAGAGAAGCAGGATGAAGCCAGAGGAGCAGGATGATGGCGGTGGGGGGGTGCAGCATGGGGGGAGGACAGGATGGGGGGAAGGCAGTATGGTGGCGAGTGGGGCACGATGGAGCGAGTGGGGCAGGATGGAACGAGTGGGGCAGGATGGAGCCAGAGGAGCAGGATGGTGGCGGGGGGCAGGATGGTGGGAGCAGGGCAGGATGGATGGAGCAAGTGAGGCAGGATGGTGGCGGGGAGGTAGGATGGTGGCAGGGGGGGCAGGATGGAGCCGGAGGAGCAGGATGGAGCCGGAGGAGCAGGATGGTGGCAGGATGGAGCGAGCGGGGCAGGATGGTGGCGAGCGTGGCAGCATGGTGGCGGCAGGACAGGATGGAGCCGGCAGGGCAGGATGGAGACGACAGGGCAGGATGGAGCCGGCGGGGCAGGATGGAGCAGGCGGGGCAGGATGGAGCGAGCGGGGCAGGATGCAGCCGGAGGAGCAGGATGAAGCCAGAGGAGCAGGATGGTGGCTGGGGGGAGGGCAGGATGGTGGCGAGCGAGACAGGATGGAGCAAGCAGGGCAGGATGGTGGCGGGGCGCAGGATGGAGCGAGCAGGGCAGGAGGGGCGCATGAGGAACGGGGGGCAGGAGGAGCAGGGGGGCTGCAGGGAGTGGGGGGCCAGTGAGGAGCGGAGGGGGGCAGGAGAGGCAGGAGGAGCGGAGGGGGGCAGGAAGAGCGGGGGTGCCGCGGAGAGCAGGGGCAGGAGGAGCGGGGGGGCTGTGATGAGAGCCGCCGCTGCGGCCACCGTGTATCCGTGGCTGCAAATAGGCGTGAAATTCGAACTTTGAATTCTCGCGCCTATTTGCATAGTCTGTGCTCTATGGTGGCTCAATGGTTAGCACAGTATGGTGGTTCAGTGGTTAGCACTGTATGGTGGCTCAGTGGTTAGCACAGTATGATGGCTCAGTGGTTAGCACAGTATATGGTGGCTCAGTGGTTAGGACAGTATATGGTGGCTCAGTATTTTGCACTGTAGGGTGGCTCAGTGGTTAGCACAGTATGATAGCTGAGTGATTAGCACTGTGCAGTGGCTTAGTGTTTAGCACAGTAATGTGGCTCAGTAGTTAGCACAGTACAGTGGCTCAGTGGTTAGCACTGTACGGTGGCTCAGTGGTTGGCATTGTATATGGTGGCTCAGTGGTTTACACTGTACGGTGGCTCAGTGGTTAGCACTGCATACGGTGGCTCAGTGGTTAGCACTGTGTACGGTGGCTCAGTGGTTAGCACTGTATACGGTGGCTCAGTGGTTAGCACTTTATGGTGGTTCAGAGGTTAGCACTGTATGGTGGCTCAGTGGTTAGCACAGTATATGGTGGCTCAGTGGTTAGCACAATATATGGTGCCTCAGTGGTTAGCACAGCATATGGTGCCTCAGTGGTTAGCACAGTATATGGTGGCTCAGTGGTTAGCACTGTGTACGGTGGCTCAGTGGTTAGCATTGTGTACGGTGGTTCAGTGGTTAGCACTTTATGGTGGCTCAGAGGTTAGCACTGTATGGTGGCTCAGTGGTTAGCACAGTATATGGTGGCTCAGTGGTTAGCACAGTATATGGTGACTCAGTGGTTAGCACAGCATATGGTGGCTCAGAGGTTAGCACTGTATATGGTGGCTCAGTGGTTAGCACTGTGTACGGTGGTTCAGTGGTTAGCACTTTATGGTGGCTCAGTGGTTAGCACAGTATATGGTGGCTCAGTGTTTAGCACAGTGTATGGTGGCTCAGTGGTTAGCACAGTATATAGTGCCTCAGTGGTTAGCACAGTATATGGTGGCTCAGTGGTTAGCACTGTGTACGGTGGCTCAGTGGTTAGCATTGTGTACGGTGGTTCAGAGGTTAGCACTGTATGGTGGCTCAGTGGTTAGCACAGTATATGGTGGCTCAGTGGTTAGCACAGTATATGGTGGCTCAGTGGTTAGCACAGCATATGGTGGCTCAGAGGTTAGCACTGTATATGGTGGCTCAGAGATTAGCACTGTACGGAGGCTCAGTGGTTAGCACTGTACGGAGGCTCAGTGGTTAGCACTGTACAGTGGCTCAGTGGTTAGAACTGTATATGGAGGCTCAGTGGTCAGCACTGTATATGGTGGCTCAGTGGTTAGCACTGTATATGGTGGCTCAGTGGTTAGCACAGTATATGGTGGCTCAGTGGTTAGCACAGCATATGGTGGCTCAGAGGTTAGCACTGTATATGGTGGCTCAGAGGTTAGCACTCTACGGAGGCTCAGTGGTTAGCACTGTACGGAGGCTCAGTGGTTAGCACTGTACAGTGGCTCAGTGGTTAGCACTGTATATGGAGGCTCAGTGGTTAGCACTGTATATGGTGGCTCAGTGGTTAGCACTGTATATGGAGGCTCAGTGGTTAGCACTGTATATGGAGGCTCAGTGGTTAGTGTGGCACCCCTGCGGGGGATTGCCACAGGTTACACTGGTGCAAGGAAGGATTGACACCTTGGTTTGTTCAGCACACAACACCTTCCACTCCAGACCTGAAGGGGGAGCTCTACTGGCTGCATTAAGTCAGTTCCCCTTTAATGAGATCCAGGCTGAGAGGAGACAGTTGGTCCTAGGAGACAGTTGCTAGGCAGTGAGGTCGTGTGAGGAGAGGAAAGAGGAGGAGGCTGAGCTGCTGGTCTCTGGAAAAGACAGATATCCAGGACCAGAAGGGACCATTTTGTCAGCTGTTCACACCCCAGGGAAGGGGCCGGAGGCAAGGAGAAGAGGTAGGGAATAAGAAGAGGGACTAAAAGATATTACCCCTTGAGGACAAACGGACACTGGAGTCCGATGCTGTGCGCTTGTATAGCCACAGTAAAAGCCCAGCAATTTCAGGAGAAGTTTAGCCCTGAAGGAAGAGATTATAGATATTAAAAACTAACCAAACAGAGGACCAGGGGCCACAGGATAAACCGGGTTCCCTCAGAAGGGCCTGATTGTTAGTTTTAGACAATAGAGAATTGGAGAGCTCAAACTCAGGCAAGACTCATCCCTCAAGAGAAAGAATAGAGATAAAGGAGGCCTCATATCTTTCTAAGGAGTTGATCCTAAATTGCACCAGGGACCCGGTTATTACTCAGAACTGTACCTGTTTTGTGACTACCAGTAAAAGGTACCGGAACAACTATCCCTGTGTGTATGTGTGACTGTTCATCGGCTATAACCCACCATCTTCCTCCTTCACTGCTCTCCCTCACCATCTTCATTTATTGCTGCCCTGAGGTAAAGCTCCACACTTTGCTGCCCCCCTCCATCACCTCAGCGGCCGGCTGGCAGCGCCGGTACCACCTTACCGGACCCTACAGGTGGCGTCACGTCCCCCTGTAAATAATTCCCTCACAACCCCCTTCAAATGATCCCCAGGGCACGGCACCGGGATACCGTCCACCTGTGACTCCCTATTCAGCAGACCCGGTGACCGAGTACCCCCACAGCCCTGGCCACATCATTAGCACTGTATATGGAGGCGTAGGGGGTTAACACTGGAGGGCAGGCGGAGGGGGTTAACACTGGAGGCCAGGCGGAGGGGGTTAACGGTGGAGGGCAGGTGGAAGGGGTTAAAGGTGGAGGGCAGGCAGAGGGGGTTAACGGTGGAGCAAGGCTGAGGGCGTTAACGGTGGAGTGCAGGCGGAGGGGCTTAACAGTGGAGGGCAGGCGGAGGGGGTTAACGGTGGAGGGCAGGCGGAGGGGATTAACGGTGGAGGGCAGGCTGAGGGGGTTAACGGTGGAGGGCAGGTTGAGGGAGTTAACGGTGGAGGGCAGGCTGAGGGGGTTAACGGTGGAGGGCAGGCTGAGGGGGTTAACGGTGGAGGGCAGGCGGAGGGGGTTAACGGTGGAGGGCAGGCTGAGGGGGTTAACGGTGGAGGGCAGGCTGAGGGGGTTAACGGTGGAGCACAGGCTGAGGGGGTTAATGGTGGAGGGCAGGCTGAGGGGGTTAAAGGTGGAGGGCAGGCTGAGGGGGTTAATGGTGGAGGCAGGCTGAGGGGGTTAACAGTGAAGGCAGGCTGAGGGGGTTAACGGTGGAGGCAGGTTGAGGGGGTTAACAGTGGAGGCAGGCTGAGGGGGTTAACAGTGGAGGCAGGCTGAGGGGGTTAACAGTGTGTGGAGGGCAGGCGGAGGGGGTTAACAGTGTGTGGAGGCAGGCGGAGGGAGTTAACAGTGGAGGCAGGCTGAGGGGGTTAACAGTGGAGGCAGGCTGAGGGGGTTAACAGTGGAGGCAGGCAGAGGGGGTTAACAGTGGAGGCAGGCTGAAGGGGTTAACAGTGGAGGCAGGCTGAGGGGGTTAACAGTGTGTGGAGGGCAAGCGGAGGGGGTTAACAGAGTGTGGAGGCAGGCGGAGGGGGTTAACAGTGAAGGGCAGGCTGAGGGGTTTAACAGTGGAGGGCAAGCTGAGGGGGTTAACAGTGGAGTGCAGGCTGAGGGGGTTAACAGTGGAGGCAGGCTGAGGGGGTTAACAGTGTGTGTAGGCAGGTGGACGGGGTTAACAGTGGAGGCAGGCTGAGGGGTTAAAGTGATCCTAAACCCAGAAAGTGACCCCCCCGTATCTTTAGACCTGTCCCTGCACCCCCTCTTATCATTTCTAGCCATCACTTTTGCAGAAAAAAATCGCTTTTGTAAAGTAAGAGAAAAAGTTATATTACTATGTCCTGTGTGAGTTCTCTCTTTCTGTGGAATCCGCAATTGGCGGGCCTGTCTGCTGCTGCCTTGTAATTATGCACGCCCCTCTCTGCTTCTAAGAGCCTGGCCGCGTCATGAAAGGGGCGGGGCTAAAATGCGTCATGCCGTAGCCCCGCCCCAGGCCAGGCTCTTGGAAGCAGAGAGGGGCGTGCATAATTACAAGGCAGCAGCAGACAGGCGGGGCTATTGCGGCTTCCACAGAAAGAGAGAACTCACACAGGACATAGTGATATAATTTTTTCTCTTACTTTACAAAAGTGATTTTTTCTGCAAAAGCGATGGCTAGAAATGATAAGAGGGGGTGCAGGGACAGGTCTAAAGATACGGGGGGGTCAGTTTCTGGGTTTAGGATCACTTTAACAGTGTGTGTAGGCAGGCGGAGAGGGTTAACAGTGGAGGCAGGCTGAGGGGGTTAACAGTGTGTGTAGGCAGGCGGAGGCGGTTAACAGTGGAGGCAGGCTGAGGGGGTTAACAGTGTGTGTAGGCAGGTGGAGGGGTTAACAGTGGAGGAAGGCTGAGGGGGTTAACAGAGTGTGTAGGCAGGCTGAGGGAGTTAACACTGTGCAGTCTCTGCTGTGTTTCTCCTTCCCCCAGCAGGGCTCTGTCACTTGGTGTAGGCCGCGCCTCTGCCTGCTCACACTGTCGTCGCTCCTCCAGAGTAGTTAAGGGAAGGACCTGCGCTCCTGACTCTCTGGGTCCCCAGGGGAGCTCTGGGCACGCAGCGTTGATGTCTCCTTCAGCCTCGGCGGTGTCCCCCTTCGAGCAGAGGGGCAGATGGGCGTCCCTGCAGTATTACTCCCCGCTCCAGTCCCGGTTGTGGGGGAGGTAAGCTGGGTCCCTGGCTCCCTGAGCGGTCCTCAGATGGCTCCCTCTTGGCAGTAGGGAATGGCCGCTTCCCGGGAGCTCCAGTGTGTTTGCCCCCTGGCCCGCGTGTGCACAGATGGGTACGACGGTTCAGAGAGGCAGCGGATGGGGTCCCAGCACTCGGTGGGGTTTGATAATTGGCAGCTCAGGAACGTCCCACTCCTCCGGCGGCCATCTTCTTTTCCTTCACTTTCACTTCCTTTGCTTATGTCACGGCGGGGCTGGTCGGTCGCGTTTTGACAGCGGCTCGCGGTGGGTGCTAAAGCGCCACCGCTCGCCGCCATCTTGGATCACCCTGAGCGGGTGTAGTGCCGAAGCCACTTCTGTCGTGTGACGTAATTTTTGTCCCTTGAAGACAGAAGTGGCTTCGGCTTTTATATATTAGATGTGATGTGAGTGTAATATATGTATTTTATATAAGAAGGGTCGTTTGAACCTAATAAATGGCTACCTAAAGTTATGGTTAAAACATGTGTTGGTGTAATTTCCATGGCCAAGTGAGTAACCCTGGGTCGCTACCTCACACAGGGAAACAATTGAGCTTGTTTCCTTCATCCTCTCCTGTCAACCTTGGACAACAAAACGGTGGAATAATTTCTTCTTCATCTACTGACTGTTCTGTGCAAATCACCTCTTCATCGTCATCCTCCTCCATTTGTTCTTCGGCTTATGCACCTTCACTAACAATTTGTCAGGTACAATGAGCCCCCTCTATCACTCCACTTCACCGTCCCATGGCACCTGATTGTGCAAAGAGGGTCCGGACCTTAGAGATATTGGTATCCCTTCCACATCCTCCTCTTTTTCCTCCTACTCTTCCTTGGTGACCACCACCTCACCCCGCAAACCTTGCAAAGTTTGGACCAGCATGTAGATGACTAGTATAGTGATGCTGATGGTAGCATTGTCAGTGATAATCTGTCCCTCACTCAGCAGCACCTCTCTCTACACTAGCTGACAATGGGGAACAGAGTGATGAGCACAGCGCGGTCAGGTCTTACATAGCCAGTGTGTGGCAGCCATTCCCTGCATGTGGGCTGGCTCTGTAAAAAGCGCCAACATACAGGGAGGTGGACTCGAGCATGAGCCCGAGCATCTAGCTGGTACTCGGTGCTTGCCGAGCATCGAGAGTACTGTGATGCTCGGGCGAGCAATGAGTATTGGCCAACATGCTCGCTCATCCCTACCGGCATATTCTGTGTGGATGTTCGGGTCAGCAGTCAATTGAGGCATTTAAAAAATTTACAAGTCGTAGACATAAGGACTTGTGTCATTGACTGACTTGTATGCTGAGATGAAGGCACAGAGTTTCCTGGATCCGCGCTGCCGACCGATGAATAGAGTTGAAGAGACCACAGTTTTCAGTGCAATGTTGGTTTTTAATTCCTATTGCAGAGTATGCAGAGATCAAGAACCTCTGCACGCTTCTGTAAAGTTTTGTAATAGCTACTCCAAAACTTTACAGAAGGGTGCAGAGGTTCTTGATCTGTGCCTACTCTGCAAGCATCATTTGCACCACTTTTGACTCACTCTATGCGTCATAACATAATGTGCCAGGACTTGAAGCTGCTGCCATATTCACTGCAACATATGCAGAGTGGAATTCCACCATGTCGGCACATTGCACATCAACCAGTTAACCAGTTGTATAAAAGACCTCTAAAGCAATGCTAGTCAATGAGATGCAGAGTGATAGGAGGAAGTGAGCACACAGCATCGATGCCTTCTGCAGCAGCTTATCCAGGCTGGGATAGTGGCATATGAATTACTGTACAGCCAGGTTGAGGATGTGACTCATGCAAGGCACGTGTGTAACTGTGCCCTGACATAGGGCCGCCACTAGGTTTTCACCGTTATCGCTCACAGGTAAGGGTTTAAAGGAGGCAGCCATTGGTCAAACTCGTCCTGCATGCATGTCCACAACTCTTTAGCTGTGTGACTGACATCTCCAAGATATTATATTTTCAACACTGCCTGATGGCTATTAACCAGTACGGAGCTGGGGGGAATTCTTGTTGATTCCCTGAGGAAGGAGCTTGGATGTGGCTCCGAAACGCATAGGAATTAAAACCAACATTGCACTGAAAACTGTGGTCTCTTCAACTCTATTCATCGGTCGGCAGCGCAGATCCAGGAAACTCTGTGCCTTCATCTCAGCATACAAGCCAGTCAATGACACAAGTCCTTGTGTCTACAACTTGCAAATTTTTTAATCGCCTTGATTGACTGCCGACCCGGAACATCCACACATAATATGCCGGTAGGGATGAGCGAGCATGTTAGCCAATACTCAGTGCTCGCCCGAGCATCACAGTAGTCGCGATGCTCGGCAAGCACCGAGTACCAGCGAGATGCTCATGCTCGGGTCCAACTCCCTGTATGTTGCCACTTTTTACAGAGCCAGCCTACATGCAGGGATTGGCTGGCACACAATGGCTGCCATGTTGGTTGTGGCATTACAGTGAATGGCTGGCCGCACAGCGTCTTCAGGTCTATAAAAGACCTGACCGCGCTGTGCTCGTCACTCTGTTCCCCATTGTCAGCTAGTGTAGCGAGAGGTGCTGCTGAGTGAGGGACAGATTTTGGGTCTTTTAGGTAGCGTAGCTGCTGGGATACAAAATATATCAAAACAACAGTCCTTTTGAGGACTAATATAACAGTATACCGGAAGGCAGGCAGGGTATATAGCACACTTTGGTGTACCACGAGAGGCTATATACCAGTCAGCACATCTGAGGCTGGTGTACAGGCTTCTAATATATATCTCCATCAAAACAACAGTCCTTTTTAGGATTAATTTAGCTGTATACTGGCAGGGTATATAGCACACTTTTAAAACCCATATAGCACACCATTCAAAATGCGCAAGGCTAGTGGGAAGGGACGAGGAACTGGACGTAATAGTGATTGTGCATGCAGAGGCTGAGGTTGTGGGAAAGCTAGATGTGTGCCACAACAAACACCCACATCTTCTCGCCTGACCTTCCTGTCCCGATTCTTAGGGGACCACAGCACACCTCTATTAAACCCAGAGCAGTGTCAACAGGTTGTTAGTTGGATAGTGGATAATGCTTCAAGTCAGTGTGCCACCACAACAACCACCCAGTCTTCCACACTGTCATGTCTCAGTAGCCGTGAGTCTGGACCGCATATTCCTCACCCTGATACTCCTTCCTCCCACCATGCCGAGTGCCCAGACAAAAATGATCCCACACTTGGACACTCTAAAGAGCTGTTCATTTTTCCATTAATAGATTCAGGCCTCTCGCCCACTCCTCTTGAAGTGGGGCATGAGGAGATCGTATGTAGTGATTCCCAAATATTTGAGCAGCCACGGCCACACGAAGGCGACGATGGGAAAGTGTTATAAGAGGTGGCCGATGATGAGACACAATTGCCAGAAAGTCAGGAGGAGGACCAGGTTGCGGAAGTGTAGCCCCCCTGCGGGGATTGCCACAGGACCCACCGTTGCAGGAGGGATATACACCTTGGCACACACAGCACCCAACACTTCCCTCCCCAGGCCTAGAGGGGGAGCTCCACTGGCTGCCCTTAAGCCAGATCCCCTATAAAGGTCCAGGTCTGAGGGAGGAGTTAATTCAGTCAGTCAGTTAGGACTGAAGTATAATTAGGACAGAAGATCAGCTAGGACTGAAGAGCCTAGAGGAGCTGGTTGCTGGGATTAGGCCCAGAACCAGAGAGGACCGACCCAGCTGTGCAGTGCCCTAGAGAGAGGGACGGAGGCCAGTGGGAGCACAGGAAGAAGAAGACGGGAAGATAGTGGTTACCCTTATAGTTCACCCGGATACCGAAGTCCGTGCCTGCTATTAACCACTTTTGGCAGAGAAACCCCGGAGGAACCGGGAGGATCTATTTCCACCTGAAGCTCAGGAAGCACAGTACCCAAATGTGACCAGCTTAGGATCAGGGAAACCAAGGAAAGAATTGGGATCCCAAGAGGAGGCCTCACCGGCAATTGTGGAAGGAGCATCCTGAGGAGAAGAGAGCGGCAGATCTAGATTCAGGCAGATCTACCCAAATCATCACATACACAGACAGAGGAGGCCTCACAACTCTCCAAGGTGGAATTCCCAAACTGCACTGGCCACCTGGTTACCCTCTTGGACCATACCTGCACAGTGACACCAGTAAAAGGTACCGAAACAGAGACTGTTTGTGTGTGTGTGTGTGTGATCCTGATTCCCCACCACCACCTGCAGTGATTATAGCAGGATCACAACTATAACTCCCCTAATTCACTCTGCCACGCTGAGGAAAAGCTCCACCTGTGGGGAGCTATACTACCCGAGTAACCCCTTCCCTGCCGCCCTGACTCAAAAGACGATGTGGTGGATGATCTAGTTACTGACCCAACCTGGCAGGAGGACATGCAGAGCGAGGACAGGTGGAGGAAGGCGTAGCACCCTAATTGGCAGGAGGAAGCAGTGTGATGGCCACAGACAGAAGGCGGGCCACCGTTCCCCATAACACCAACATGACGGAAGTTACCAGTACAACTCTTAGGTCTTCCAGAGTCAGGCTGTTTTTTAAGGAGTCTGCTGATAATTCCAAAAAGGCCATTTGCACCACCTGCCATGCCAGCATCAGCAGGGGTAGCAAAACTACCAGCCTGACCACCATCAGCATTATCAGGCACATGGCAGCAAAACATCCGACCTTGTGGGTCTAGGAGCAGTGTCTGCGGATGACACCACTGCTTCTTCCACTGGTGTGCATGCAAGGCAATCCCCTGTCCATAGTGCACACAAAGATGTCTCCTGTCCTGCATCTGTCGTTGCATAATCAGACATACCACCTTCAGCTACAACGTCCACGTCCTTGTCCCAGCGCAGCATTCAGTTGTCCATACCCCAGCCCTTGGAACGCAAGCGCAAATACACACCTGACAGGCCACACTACTCAATTTGCACATTTTGCGACTGCTTGCCCTCGAAATATTGCCTTTTAGGCTAGTGGAGACAGAATCATTCCGCAACCTGATGGCAGCGGCCGTCCCTCGTTACTCGGTTCCCAGACAACACTATTTCTCCTGGTGTGAGGTCCCCACATTACACAGGCACGTGTCCCAAAACATTAGCCGTGCCTTTAACAACGCAGTTTCTGGAAAAGTCCACCTAACCACGTACACGTGGACAAGAGCTTGTGGGCAGGGACAGTACATCTCGCTGATGGCACACTGGATTAATATAATGGAAGCCGGGACTCAGTTGGACCTTGGGATGGAACACATCCTCCCAACATCAAGGATTGCGGGCCGTAACTCAATCAGGATTGCTCCCACAGTCTACATCTCCTGCACGTCATCCTCCTCAGCCGCCTCCTCCGCTTTACCCTCTACATCAGTTAAAAGCTGGAAGCACTGCAGAACTGCCTCAGCCAAGCGGCAACAGGAAGTGCTGAATCTCATATGCATAGGTGACAAACCGCACTATGCTGAAGAGTTTTGAACAACTCTGAAAGAGCAGGCAGATCTGTGGCTCACACCACTGAACCCACAGCCAGGCATGGTCATGTGTGACAATTGCCGGAACCTAGTGGTGGCTGAGAGGTGAGGCGAGCTCACACAAGTCCCATGCCTGGCCCATGTGCTCAACCTCGTGGTTCAGCAGTTTCTTAAATCATATCCGGAGCTGTTGGATCTGCTCATCAATGTACGCCGTCTGTGTGCCCATTTTAGAAAGTTACCTACTGTTTCAACCGCCCTTGCCGGGCTTCAGCAGCGTTTGCAGCTTCCGGATCACAGACTGGTGCGTGATGTCCCCACACTTTGGAATTCGACATTGCAGATGTTGGTCAGGATTTGTGAGCACAAGAGGTCAGTTGTTGACTACCAGTATCAACAAAGTCATCGGTATTTGGTTCAGACTCCACACTTAAGACCTCAGGAGTGGATATGGATGTCCAACATATGTACCATCCTCCAAAACATTGATTATTTCACCAAGATGGTGAGCGGCGATGACGCAATCATTAGCATCACCATCCCGCTTCTTTGTCTTCTGAAACGCTCTCTGCTCAAAATCAAAGAGGATTGCACGCGGAGTACGATTAGATGGAGCAAGGCTCAATACACGGTGGTTACACACAATCCTGCCTCATCTCATCCCAACGTGGATTGGGGGACAATGAGGAGGAGGAAGAGAAAGAAAAACAGGAGCTAGTTTGATGCGCTATAGACGGTACTACCTGCATAACTGTCATACTGTCTGTTAGGTGTGGATGGCCAGGAGACAGGGAGGAGGGATGAGAGCATGGTCAGTCATCCTCTTGGTGAGGACATGAAAGTGTTGCCTGTTACCAGTCTGGGGCGCATGGCTGACTTTATGTTACGCTGCCTGTCCTTTGACCCTCGTGTTATCAAAATCTTGGGTGACACTCATTACTGATTGGTGACACTTTTAGACCCACGCTATAAGGATAACTTTATATCTCCAATTCCTGTGGCGGAGAGGTCTACAAAAATGGGGCAGTACCAGAAGGCCCTTGTTGCTGAATTAGTAAAACATTTTCCCTTTAGTAACGCTGGTGGTAGAGGTCACAGTTCAGTGGACAACCAAGGAGTACAGGCGAGATAGACAGAACTCTAATCCAACAGAGGCAGGGGAACACTCTCAAAGTTCTGAGAAAGTTTTCTCAGCCCCACCCATGGCACAGGCCCTGACGCGTGGGGTATTCTCACAAGGACTGTAACGTTTGGGAAGATGCTGAAGGAGTACCTTGCCGACCGTACCAATGTCCTCCGTGATTCTTCTATACCTTATAATTATTGGGTATCCAATCTGGACACGTGGCATGAACTGGCTCTCTACACCTTGGAAGTCCTAGCCTGCCCCGCCGCTAGCGTTTTGTCAGAGCGGGTTTTTAGTGCAGCAGGGGGAATTATTACTGATAAGTGCACCCGTCTGTCAACTGAAAATGCTGACAGGCTGAATGAACAAAGACTCGATTGGGCCAGACTTTTCAACACCACTAAATGATAGCAGCGTAATATAAACTCAAAGCCAGTAACTTTTTTGGAGAGGTATACTCCTATGCTCCTCTTCACCCCCACACATGGCTATACGCTTCCAGATTTTGGCTAATTGCTCTAGTCCTCCTTCTCCTCATCCTCCACCTCCATATCACCAGGGTGATCGTGGTCCATGATGTAACACCCACATAATATTTTTAAATGGTGTTTATGATGTCCGTAACCCAAAAAAGACAGTACATTCATGTATACCCCCAGGGGTTAATGTTTCAGTCCATACTTAGTGCATGGCATTACAAGTATAAGAAACCCACTCCTTTGGAATGGGAACGTTATTTTTATGAGGCCCTCCTCCACGTCTCTTAAAAGGGGCATCAGAGTGCCTTCCAATTTATGGCAGCCTGCATAGGGCAAAACTATGGAAGACCCACTTCCTAATAATGAGAACATACAATATTTAATGAGGCCCTCCTCCACATCTCTTAAAAGGGGCATTTGAGTGCCTCCCAATTTTTGGTAGCCTGCATAGGGCAACACTATGGAAGACCCACTTCCTAATAATGGGAACATACAATATTTAATGAGACCCTCCTCGACATCCCGTAAAAGGGGTATTGGAGTGCCTCCCAATTTTTTTTTTTAAATCTTTAATGTAATAAAAAAATATAATACACCAACACTGTCTCAAAAGTGAGTATGATTCCTTAACATTTTCCCCAGGAAAATACATTTTGGTTTCGTTTTTGGATGTTTTATTGTGAGCCCGTAAAAGTGGCGTAATACTCAGACAACATTGTTCACAGCAGTGACCTGGGGGACAGAAATGCTTAAAATGGTCTTACCCATGCTGTTCCCATGTCATTTGAGCACTGTTCTTTTTTAGGGTTTATACAGGCTCCTGTCCCCAGAAAAATGCTCGGGTTTCCCATAGATTGACATTGGGCTCGGTGCTCGGGTTGAGCACCCGAGCATCTTGATATGCTCGACCCGAGCATCAAGCACCCGAGCATTTTACTGCTCGCTCATCACTATATGCCGGTAAAAATAAATATGAGTCCTATTGTCCTTTGATCTCACCTCACTCCCTGCCCTCATAAAATATGTCCCACCTGCTATCTTAAGGTACCTTTACAAACAGAGATATATTGCTTGCAATTCACTGGTTGCAGTGAAATCATGCACACATTGTTCCACTTGTACACGGAAACAAAATGGAACAATGTGTCCATGATTTCACTGCAGTGAGTTGCAAGCAATATATCTCTGTGTGTAAAGGTACCTTAACACAGTCTAAAGGTAGAAGAAAAGCATCCCTAAAAACCCAGTAATGCTTTTCTTCATAATATCAGTTACTGAATAAAGCTGAATTCACTGACTTTTTTGTAAAATGTTCTGGTTCCCGAACCTGAATCCAAATCTGCAATTTTCGTGAATCTCAAATTGGTGAACATGTTTGTGGAAAGTTTTTTCATCTCTAGTTGCAAGTTCAAGTCCCCCAATATCTTCAAGGAGTTTGTATTTTCTCCCCATGTATGCATGGTGTCTGGTTTTCAATCAAAGTGGGGACAGTGATAATAATGTCTGTAAGGAACTGTGGTATATGATGGTGCTATGTAAGCAACACATACTGTAATAATAAACTGCTGTCATAATACAGATCAATAAGATGTGACTTTATCATGACATGTCCAAGCCTTTAAGCCTTTCATGACATCTGCCATACATATACGGCACTGCGATAAGTGCATTCACACAAGCCACTGTACATGTACAGTGTCACAATTTTGATCACCAATCACAGCAGATAAAATGGATGGAGTGATTGCGGCGTAACCCATGTTTATTAAGCCCTTTTGATCAATGGTTACTGACCAATTGGTGTCAAGACAGGTAATTTAAAATGCTGCTTGCTCTCTGCCATCTTTACCTCTTTCAGAGCAGTATATGCCTCCTTGTGTGTTGCTGCATATGGAAATAACTGGTGGCCATCCTGCTGGTTTTCCTATAAGTAGAGTAGCAGACATCACACTACTAGTGACGTCCGATTTTTTTGTAAGAAAAGCAATAGTAGTACTGAGTAACTTTAGAGGTACTGACGTAGCATAATAGAGGTACATTACATTTGCAGTGACATCCATTTTTTCGTGCAAAAAAATAATAGAAAAATAACTTCAACCCCTCTTACCCCCTTTTAATTCTTTTAAATGGACACAGCCTAAATCAGGAGCTCCTCTCTGTTGTCCTGGTGAGGATGTTCAAGACACTGTGCAGGTACTGGTGTATATGGCAACTCTTTGAAAAAACTAATATCCAGAAAAACAATTACAAATTTTAAAACGTTATATATAAATGCACTTAGCTTGCCAATATTTATATATATATAAATATTGGCAAGCTAAGTGCATTTTATATAAACGTTTTAACATTTGTAATTGTAATATATATACACACATATAAGTCCCTTCATATACTCATATACCTTGATGTGCCAGTAGATCACCATAAGGGAGGCATGCTTGGAGTGGGCTTAAAAACCAAGTCTACTCCATATGCAGCTGTGTTGTTCAGCTGGCATCTGTCTCTAAAAGCAGCAACCTGAGCAGCAACCTAGGTTAATATTGCTGCTATTTAATGACTTTGGTGCCATGACTAATTCACTGACAGCAACTTTTAAATAGTAAAATAAATAAATAATGATGCTGGTGCCCATCGGGACTCTACCACTCCAAACACGATCTGATGGTGGGTTTACACACACCAATTTATCTGTTCAATCTCTGAACCAATCTCTGGTTTCAGTGAAATCATGGATACATTGCTCCATGTTGTACACAGCCACAAAATGGAGCAATGTATCCATGATTTCACTGCAACCAGAGATCTGTTCAGATATTGAACAGATAAATTGGTGTGTGTAAACCCACCATCAGGCTGTCAGGCCTGCTAGAGTGCTAAAGATTTCCATCACTGCGATCTTGGTTCTCCTATAAGTAAGGAAAAGAAACCACAATAACTATTTTAATAAGGCATTCTAATAAACACATACTGTTATTTGTTAAGAAACATGGCAGGACAGAATGTCACTCGCTATGAACAGAATGCCACATGCTATGCAGACAGAACATCTGCTTGAATAAGTTCATACAGGTTGTTTGTTATGTAGCTGCTTTTTAAGCAAAAAGAAGAAAAGTAAAAGCTTAATTCTATTTTTTTTATATTTGTAAATGTTTGGTAAAGAAAAATATAATGCACTGTCAACACAATATAAAAAAATAAGGTTTGCATAATGTTGTACCAAGCTAAAATAAGGCATACTTAAATGTAGCTTACTTCTGGAGAAAGATGTGGACATTTTATTTAGATCTTACACAAATGTAATAGGAGTGAGCTTTAAAACATGTTCACTATAGCTATGATAGATTCATAGATATGATTGAGAGATAGACAGACAAACAGACAAATTGACAGACAGATAGTGACATTGATAAATACAGTGTTCTCCCAAAAATTAGACAGGGCCTTAGGCTGGGGTCACATTTGGCCAGCCAATTACATTCGCCGCATCCAGATCCGGATGCGGTTAACGTAATTGGCTTCTTTCTTTTTTTTAGCAAAAATGTGTGGCGGAAACCGCAATGTGGGAACCGGATGCTCCGCAGGTATGAACAAAGTGTTAACTGTTTACTAAATCTTTAATTATTAATATTAGTTGTGTGCAAAATGCCTCTAGGGGGTGCCCACCCCCCTAGAGACATGCTGCCCACTCCTGTGGCCATGTCTGGGGTTAATAACCCATTTACAGTAAGCCGGCTATTGTCGGCTTTCTACAATTTTATCAATGAAGCCGAGGCTCCTGACAGTTGCGCAGATACTGTACGTAATATACGTATACAAACAGATGTTAAAATGAAACACGGTACAGTCTGGTTTAACGGGTGTTTGTTGCCGGTTCAGGGTCCCCCTTATGGAGTCTCCAGATGTTCCTTCTCAGGTCTTTCGGGGTCTAATCTGCTCTTCTCACTATTTACCACCCTTGTAGAGCTCTCCCGCCAGTCCCATGGTCTGTAGCCAGTAGGTAAGGTTTGTTCCTTACCGGTATGGACAGGAGTGCTTCCCTATTTCTTCTCCTGCCACCGGAATTCAGCCCGTTACCTATAGTGTCCTCAACCGGTTTCGGTCCTGAGGGGTGAGATGCCTTTTGTGGTGCTAACGGCAACCCGGTAATTATGGGCCCACAGCTCGTCGGTTTGCGGCCAGAGATAAACTTCTGACAGCCTCGGCTTCCCATGCTGCCGGTGTTCCCCAAACTTTACCAGCCGGCTCCAACCAGTTCTGGTCCATTTCTTTCTGTCCGGGGCCGCCTCTTAAAGATGGGGATCCCTCCTATCAGCAGCCTGCCAGGCACGTCCTATCTGGCTGCCTTCCCAGCACTGTCTGAGGTAACTGTCACTCAACTACTTCTTCACTAACCTAGGCTCCACCCCCTTTTGGGACCCACTAAATAACCAGTCCCCCTATATTAAGGTGGCCTAGTCCTGTGTGTGTAACTTGAGACTCCATAGGTTAAACCCTAAGCCGACAACTTACATAGATACCACATTTGTTGTCAGAGTGTAATACCACTCTGTGGCGCCTAGCCAGAGGGGCGCCACATATTCTTATTATTTAACCCTTTCGTCATCCCTGCGCCAGCAGGGATAAACAAAGCATGCGGCTGCCGCAGGCATTCACATATGCCTTGCGGCAGCCGCATGGGCTCCCTTAGGAGCCCATTATAACAAATCTGCAGCTGCAGGGATACCGCTCCGAAAACTGCAGCCTGCATGATTTTTCACGCAGGCTGCAAATCCGGATACGGTAACCGGATTGCATGTAATGCAATCCGGTTGTTATAATGGGCTCCTATGTGCTGTGGTTCCTGATCCGGTTTTGAGTATTTTTAATGCTCAAATCCGGATCAGGATCTGCATAGCCCTGCCGCATGTGTGACCCTAGCCTTACTTTAATTTTTGCTGCAAAAGAATTGTTAGAGCTTATTGTGAATGTAATTATTTTGGGTGTTTCTGTTTCACAATTCCTCAGTACATTGCACCCCTGACTCAATAAGAGTTAATGCTGTGTATGGTATCTCATGGGCTGAGCGGTCAGTAGTTGACTGACAGTGCAGGTTTCCATTCTGGTTCTGGGAGGTGCTGGGTTGCTCAGGTGTTCCCACTTTCCTGTGATTGCTCTGCTACTCTACTGAGCGACCTCTCCCAGAATCCTGCCAGTTGTAAATTACATTTGAAGAGATCTTTGGCCTGCACTCCTGTCTGTCTAGTTCTAATCTTTGTTATCTGACCTGGACTGCTGCTGGATTTCCCTTTAGTCTGCAACTTGTATTTGTGATCTCTTGGTATTTTGACACCTGAATCCTACTGAAAACCTGACCCTGGACCACTGCATTACTTCGTCTGTCTATTCCCTGGATATTATGAACTGTCCTGGAACCTGACCCCAGATTTCCTGACCTCTCTGCTGTCCATACCAACTGTTAGAAGTGAATGTGTCACCCTACCTAGAGGTGGTGACTAGCGTCACAGTCTGCTTTCTTTGGTGAAGGGTTTATTTGTCCCTGCTGCATTCTATTGTTAATTTATTTTACATATATAGCTGCCTTGACACTGTTTGAATTGACTTTGTTTATAAACTGCAACTAAGGTGTCACGCACGGACTAGCATGTCTGAAAATATCACGTGACAGTGGCGCACAGACCAACGGTTCTCTAGTGCACAACATGAAAAAAAGAGTACACCGAGAACACAATAAAAATGGTGGGCCCTCTCAGTAGAGAACAGGAGAAGGGACACCTCTTGCACTCACCTTCAGATGTATCCTAATCACCCTTTCGTCCCTTTACTGGTTCTTTTATCACATGACCAAGCAGCATACCAAGTCTATCGCTGGCTCTGCTCCTGTCCCTCACTAGGAATTTGGCCGACAGGAGCACTAGTCCCACCACTAAACTAATACAACATGAAGGGAGTAAAAGACAGACAGGGAAAAACACCAAAGGATAAAGCAACTTCACAGCTGCAGCTAAACTCCTACCCAGCAGACGGCTTAGCACCAGTCAGTTCACTGAGAACTCTTTCCAGTAGGGCTGCTTGCAATGAATGGAATTCAATCACTAGCACCGGGCAATGGGTCATGTGACTATTTAAAGGTGATGGGGGTGGTCACACCTGAACAGATCACAAGGCTTGCTAGCAGAACTGACATTAACCCATAGTGTGCCAAAACAAATTAATAACATTTAATTCAGAGCCTCTAAAACCAGAGACTCTGGGCCAAACTTTTCACATGTCTCCAAGGCATTGAAGACAAATGTGACAGCACCCCTTTCATTTCTGAGGGGCCTCTGGACTGTAAAGACCAGAATTGACTGGATAACACCTATTGAAGGAACACCACAAACTACCTTAAGTTTATAACCTTCGCAGCTTGGTAATGATGAAACAAATGTTGGCTCTTGAGACACAAAACATCTCTTGAGCCATGACCTGAGAAAATCATCAAGGGTGTTAAGTACCAGGGGTAGCTCTAGCCGAACAGCTGAAGAGTTAACAATGTTGAGTAAACATTACTTGATACAGACCAATAAGCCTAGAGTCTAGAGCCCAAGAAGCACACTTCCCCTTGATGACATTAGTGGACACCAATACGCAGTCGTTCACACACAGGTCCAAATCTGAACATGTATTAGCATGCATGCAACTATTGGAAAGAGAAAATCCCCTTGAAGGACCAACAACCAAGGCACCATCCTGTGAGGCAACTGAGGCACCATCTCAGGATGACACCGAGGTTTAGTATTGACCTGAGTGTGGGGATAGACTCAATCCTATTCTTCAGTAGCACCTTGCCTACCTCCATCAGAGAAGTAGGAGTAAGTTTAACAAAGACAGCAGAAACAGGCATTTGTCTTCACAAAACTTGCCCCAACTGACTATTTCTCAGGACTTCCAATCAATGATCGGATTGTATTTTATCAGTGAAGGAAGGTCCAAAATGATGGGAGTAGTCAGACTTTCCAAGATATAGAATGACAGGAACTCTTTATGAAGAGGACCTATGTTCAAGTTTACATTGTGTACGACTTGGATCAAACTCTTCTGGCAGAGAGGAGCCGAAACAATGGCAAGCACTGAAATAGATCTCGCTAGCATACTACATTTTAGGCCATGGATCTGAGCAAAGCAAAACTCCTGCTCCACTATCCAGAAGAACTGGAATAATCTCAGTTTTGCCACTAATCACTATTTCAACAGAAATGGTGAACTGAGACATGAAAATGGAGGAACTTACACACTCTAGTCATCTTCCTCTGCACAACCAGAGGAACATGGCTTATGAGATGGTGTAACCTGTTTGGGTAGAAGTGGACAGGTCTTAATAATATGATCAGTAAGACCACAATAGATACAGTACATGCCCCTGTTCCACGATGAACCTCTGGTGAACTAGTATGAGAAGAAACACCCCCCAAAATACATGGGTTCATCCAAAAGCACCTGTAAGACCTCCTCCCTAGAAATAACCGGGGGGGGGGAGATCAGTTTTGGTCTTTCCCTCAGGCGTCTATCCACCCTAAAAGCAAGGGACATTGCAACCTCCTAGATCTTCGTAGCAGTATGTTGGACCAGACAGTCCTTAAGCCTGAAAGACAGGCCCCTGACCAAACTGACTCCTAAGAACAGGGTCATTCCACTGAGTGTCAGTGATGCATCTCTGAAACTCAGAGCAATTCTATGCTTGAGCTTACAGAGATTGGACAGGTGACAAGGAATTAGTGCTTTAGTGCTCTTTTTAAACAGGGATGGGTTTAGCCTGAACTAGGGCATGAGCCGAGGTCAAGAACCCAACAACTTGCTGGAGCTGCCGCATCCTAAACCTCAATGGTGAGGATCTGGATCAGGCATACAAAGGCTTCAGCTTGAGCCATGAAGACCTAAAAATAGTCGACTTGTTATTATGTTACGCACGGACTAGCATGTGTTTAAAAATACCGCTTGACAGTGGCTCACAGACCAATGGTTATCCAGCGCACAATAAAACACACAAGGGATCACTGGAAACACAGTAACAACCGTGTGCCTTTTGGAAAGGGAATGAGTTAAGGGACACCTCCTGCACTCACCTTCATATGTACCCTGATCTTCCTGGTGTCCCAATTTTGGTTCTTTCACCCAGTAGCTGAGCAGGAAACTTGGTCCATTGTTGGTCCTGCTCTTATCCCTCACTAGGGAGCTGGCCGGTTGGTGCACTAGTCCCACCATTGAACTAATACAACATGAAGGGAATAAAAGACAGACAGGGGAAAACACCAAAGGATAAAGCAACTTCACTGAGAGCTCTTTCGATTAGGGCAGTTTGCAATGAATGGAATTCAACCATCAGCACTGAGTGATTTGTCATGTGACTATTTAAAGGAGATGGGAGTGGTCATACCTGAACAGATCACAGGACTTGCTAGCAGAACTGACATTAACCCATAATTTGCCAAAAGAAATTAACAACATTTAATCCAGAGTTTCAAAAGCCAAAGACACTCTGGGCCCAAACTTTTCACAAATCTCCCATGCATAGGAGACAAAAGTGACATATGGTTTATTTTTGGAGTAGGGCTTATATGTCGAGCATTCTCAAAAATACTGAAAAATCTTGCTAAACTTAGTATTGGGGTAGGTCTTAACTTCTTGGAAACAGGGTAGATAGATAGATAGATAGATAGATAGATAGATAGATAGATAGATAGATAGATAGATAGATAGATAGATAGATAGATAGATGAACAGGATGACGGCGGAGGTGGATGACGGACATTACACGGTAAGTATATAATAGATACCAATTTACTATGACCCCTGCACATGCGTCTAGTGCTGCTTTGTATTTTCCATCTGATGTTTGAAAATTCAATATGAAAATGGTTAAAGGAACTAATCCCAACATTTGCAATGGATTTCTCCCACCTGTCCAGAGTATCAACCTGAAGAGATTTAAATATCTGTCTGGTGGCCTGATGGCAACCTTTCATGTAGAATTGTGAATATTGTGTTTCAGACCCAGAGCAGTGCCCGGGGGTAAAATGGTGAAAATGCCTAAAGGCTACTTCACACGTTATGATATCGTTAACAATATCGTTGAATCGTCACGCTTTTTAGATCGTTCGAACAAAGTCTTTTGTGCATCCTTGTGTGTAAACATATGATCTTGAAACAAGAAATCGTTGGATCGTTCATCAAACATTTGAGATACTGAACTCGAATCTATCGTTCATCATCCAATGAACGTTCTGTGAACCTGCAACATCGTTCAGTGTGACACCTTTTTGAACGATGTCATTCACAATTCTCCTATTCCTGCCGCTTTGTAACATCATTCACTCGTTCTTCTCAAGGTAGGTGACGCGTCACCAAATTTAAGATTGTTAACGATATCCATGCGTGTGACAATGCAATGCGGTGTTGAAATGATCGCGGTCACGTGACATAGCTAACGATATCGTTCAACGATATCGTAGCGTGTGAAATAGCCTTAATTGTTACTGACACAAATCTGGGTCAGATTTGCCATCAGTTGTAATCTGGTTGAGAAGCATCATGTAAAAATGTTTCTGCAACAAATATTTGTAGATGACAAGACACCTCATGTTTGTCTCTCCACGTAGCAGAATTTTCTGGCATAAATATGCAAAAATTGCAACTTAGTTACAATATAAAATTGGTGTAAAGTCTTTAAAAAATTCCTCTTTTTGTGTCTAAGGCAGATCCATGCAGAGGAATCATTAAAGAGATAGTGAAAGAAAAACTATGAGAAATGACATCTGTTCTAGGTTTACTCTCAGGATCCAAGGTATCGCTTTCCAAAATACTGTTATCTGACATTAAAGTGTCACAATTAATAAAAGTATCCATTTTATATGATGTGCTGGAAAAATATGACTTTTGGAGCATTTTCCTTCTCAATTTTAAATATTAGGGTAGGAAAGCAACAAATTCAGTGCTATAAAATTATAAATCTCAAAGATGTGATTATGTATATTACAACCATCATTCAAATGTTGAACTTTATGTACAAAGATTTACTATCACAATTTAAAGTGTGGAGCTATATTTCAACTTGTGCAGACAGCAAGTACATAATCTGAACAAAAATAACAAAGTTCTAAAAAAAAATAGTGAATACACTTTTACATCTATACCCTCTTGGGAAGAGATAACTACTATGATGCTGAAACAAGTAACTCCAACTGAAGGTTTAAATGGTTATTCCAAGGTTTGAAATTGTTCCTTAGGTCCTTTTACATCAGGGTTTTCATTGAATTGCAGCAGATCTGGCAGATGTATCACATTTGTGGTGCACTTGCGGCACACCCCATTCATTCTCTATGGGGCTTGCAGTAAGGTGCGACAAGTGCGGTTTGCCGTATCCGGCACTTGCGACGGGTCAAAAAAACACAGTTAGCAGTGTTTTTTTTTCCAGCGCTGCAAGTGCCGGGTCTGCTGAATCCGGCAAACTGCAGTTGCCGTACCTGACCGCAAGCCCCATAGAGAATCAATGGGGCTTGCCGCAAGTGTGCCACAAGTGCAACCGTTACGCGCAAATGCAGTAAATCTGCCTGATCTGCCACAATTCAGCGAAAACTCAAATTCCACATCAAGAAGGGGCATCATAGAGTAAGAGCCTAGTTTTTTGAGATCCAGGAGGTTGGTGGTCCAGTCAGTTATCCCCTGTCCTATACAAAGTGACATTAAATTAACAAAGATTATATTTATACAGTTTATAAATATGGGTGAAAATATCAACAAATGTCAAACAAATTCATAAAATGTTTTTAAATTTGATAAAGTAATCAATATATTAAAACGATTATGTGTTGACCTATAGCATAATTTGACTTCAGTTTTTGTAGAACATTGATTCATATTTTGAGCCCGGACAGATTCTGATGAATTGAATTTATCTATTCGGGTCCCATCAGTATGTCAGTAGTTTTGACTACCGTATATACTCGTGTATAAGCCGAGTTTTTCAGCCCAAAATTTCGGCTTATACACGGGTCATATACGGTACATGGAGTGGTGGGGGCTGTGTCCCGGGGCTGTGGGGGCTGGAGGAGGCGGGGGGAGGCTGCAGTATGAGCGGCCCCGTCACGTGGGGCCGCTCATTAAATATGCACTGCTTCCCCCTGTCAATCAGCGGCAGGGGGAAGCAGTGCATATAAGCCCCCAAATGCTGGCACTCGCCCCCCTTGTAAGGGCCCCCCCCCGCTGCTTATATTACCATCCCGGTCTTCTGCTCAGCGCTGCTCCTCGGTGCTCCATCCTCGGTGCTCCGTCCTGCTACATCCGGGATCTCCGGCCATCGCAGGCATATGACGTCATCGCGCGACGGCCGGGGATCCCGGATGTAGCAGGACGGGAGCAGCGAGGACGGAGCACCGAGGAGCGGCGCTGATCAGAAGTCCGGGATGGTAAGAGAAGCAGCGGGGGGGGGGGGGCCCTTGCAAGGGGGGGCGAGTGCCAGCATTTGGGGGCTGCTGGGTACCCCCAGGGGGCTGCTGAGTACCCCCTGGGGGCTGCTGGGTACCCCCAGGGGGCTGCTGGATACCCCCTGGGGGCTGCTGGGTACCCCCAGGGGGCTGCTGGGTACCCCCTGGGGGCTGCTGCATACCCCCTGGGGGCTGCTGTATATACCCCTGGGGGCCTGCTGAATACCCCTGGGGGCCTGCTGTCTACCACTGGGGCTGCTGTATACTACCACTGGGGCTGCTGTATACTACCGCTGGGGCTGCTATATACTACCACTGGGGCTGCTGTATACTACCACTGGGGCTGCTGGGGCTGCTATATACTACCACTGGGGCTGCTGTATACTACCACTGGGGCTGCTATATACTACCACTGGGGCTGCTGTATACTACTGCTGGGGCTGCTATATACTACCACTGGGGCTGCTGTATACTACCACTGGGGCTGCTATATACTACCACTGGGGCTGCTGTATACTACCACAGGGGCTGCTATATACTACCACTGGGGCTGCTGTATACTACTGCTGGGGCTTCTATATACTACCACTGGGGCTGCTGTATACTACCACTGGTGCTGCTGTATACTACCACTGGGGAGGCCTGTATACCACTGGGGGGGGCCTGTATACCACATTGCTGGGGGGCTGTATACCTGTGCTGGGGTCCACCCTTGGCTTATACACGAGTCAATAGGTTTTTCCAGATTTTTGGGGCAAAAGTAGGGGGGTCGGCTTATACACGGGTCGGCTTATACACGAGTATATACGGTATATGAAAATGCCTTAAACTTAAGCTTTAACTAGAATTACATGTTGGAAAAGAAAGCAGATAAAGCAGGGTTGTTTTGCTAATTTGGCACACTTCATCAAGATATTCAATTTTTTTGTTTTGTTTTCAGGTACATCATTTTTAGGGTAGGTTTTCATATAGTTGCACCAAATATGCACCAAATATGGGTGATATAAATAAATGTGTAGGCTTTGTTGCACTGTTCTTAAGTGTGTAAGAGAACCTAGAAATGCATTGATTGAGCACCAAAATAAAGGCATTTGCTAATACTTTGTAAATGTGTGGTTGGAAGGTAAAAGGAAATTTCAATTTCAATACCTATCTATTTGATACTACAGGGTGGGCCATTTATATGGATGCACCTAAATAGAATGGGAATGGTTGGTGATATCAACTTCCTATTTGTGGCACGTTATTATATGGGAGGGGGAAAACTTTTATAGATGGGTGGTGACCTTGGTGGCCATTTTGAAGTCACCCATTTTGGATCCAACAGTCTTTTTTTCAATGGGACATGTCATGTGACACATCAAACTTATTGAAAATATCATAAGAAAAACAATGGTGTGCTTGGTTTTAATGTAACTTTATTCTTTCATGAGATATTTACAAGTTTATGACCACTTATAAAATGTGTTCAAGGTGCTGCCCATTGTGTTGGATTGTCAATGCAACCCTCTTCTCCCACTCTTCACATACTGCTAGCACAGGCTTCCAGTATCCGTTGTTTCAGATGCTGCACATCTCGTATCTTCACAACATAGACAATTGCCTTCAGATTAGTGATGAGGCAAACTTTTTTGTGAATGGGTAAGTTAACAAACAAAACAACTGCTATTGGTCTGACATTAAACCACAGTGGATAGATCCCTCCAAGAATGTTGGAACACAAAAATTGATGGAATGGTGTGGTATATGAGGTACAAAGATAGTGGGGCCATTCTTCATCAATGGAAACCTCAATGCCACTGGATATCTGAAATTGCTACCTGATTCAGATATTCAGTGGCATTGATAGCCACGCCCACTTTACAGCCTGTATCCCCACATATTCCTGCCTCCTCCATATAGCTCCACCCTAGGACTATGTGGAGGGGTGGAGCTATGAAGGGTGGGGATATAGATGGGGGTGTGGCTATGAAATGGGTGTGTCTACTGGTAGGGGTGGGGCTATGAAGGGGAGGGGCTACTGGGATGGAGCAGGGCTATGATAATTAGACACACATACATACATTACCATATATGGGCATTTTGCATTTTTGGGGCGATATTACCATAAGTGAGCATTACGACCATATGTGGGTATTACGCCTGGGCAGTGGTGGGCTCTACAGTTAGTCAAGTATAAAGTAAATTCAGAAATTTTACAGTGACGTAATTTCATACTGCGGCTAGACATTCAGTTGAGACATTATATGTAAGGAAAACTAATTAACTTATGGGAATACTCCTTGACGTTGGCTGATCAGTACTATAATATTAACAATGTTATACAGGTGTATCTCAATGTATTAGAATATTATCAAAAAGTTAGTATTTTTCAGTAATTCAATACAAAAAGTGAAACGCATATCTAATGTATAAAGAGGAGTGTATGTGTGTGTATGTATCATGCCCCGCCCACTTCATATCCATTGTCAATTAATTTAGCCACACCCACTTTGCAGCCTGCATCTCTACATATCCCCGCCTGCTCCAGATAGCCCCACCCCAGGACTATGGATGGGTGGAACTATGAAGGGGTGGGTATAGAAAAAAAAAGCTGTAGCATTCCATATTTGATGAAAAAATAAGCTTTAACCTGGCCTTGGGTACATATGGTGATGCTTCAGCCACACATGGCTTTTGTCCAGCAATCACTGGCTGGTTTACCCAGAGTTGTATACATCATTTTTGCTTACTTAATTAATCATATAATTACAGTGAATAGGTGGGGCTATATGTGGGGGTGTTGGTATGGGAGGGGTAGGGCTATGTGGGTGGGGCTATGTATAGGGGCAGATCTATGAAGGGATAGGGCTACTGGGAGGGGGAAGGGCTATGATGCATACATACACACACACAAACAGTGGGTATGGAAAGTATTCAGATCCCTTTAAATATTTCATTCCTTGTTTCATTGCAGCCATTTAGTAAATTCAAAAAAGTTCATTTTTTGTCATTAATGTACACTCTGCACCCCATCTTGACTGAAAAAACAGAAATGTAGAAATTTTTGCAAAGTAATGAAGAAAAACTGAAATATCACTGAAATATTAATTTTACAATTAATCATGCGATTCATACGGTGTGTAATAATATCCTTATATTGAATGTATCTATGTATACTACTTCCACCCATAGACCTACTGATGCCATGCTGTAATTTCTGCCCTCACATTGTCATATGATTGCCTCATTTGATTGACTTTTATAAACTTGGTGGATGCATCCAGTATCATGCGTAATGTCATTTCTGCCAATATGGTGGTGCGCATACCAAATAAAGCTATCAGCATTTTTAGTAGATATATTCTGGTTTAGTTTAACGTGTATGTTTCCACCCTTGAAACATAGCACACTTTGATTGCTGCAGTCTTATATTGTATGGGATAATTGTCAGGTTGTAGGTATGTCAGACATTTCTCCCTGCCAGCAAGGTGCTTGACATAAATTCTGTCAATATGGCGTAATAGCGCTTCACCGCTAGTGCATCTGTCTTGATCTGGACCCAATAATCATTTGTTTTATATACATATAAAACTCAAATTCTTTTGATTGTCACCATCCCTGATGACTCTAGAAATATATATTGGGTGTGCTCTGCCTGACTGGTGAGTCTGTCGTATATGCCACTGTGTATCTTATTACCTTTTATGCACTCCTTCTGACAGGTTATTTCACGCATTACCTTCCTTTTTAGTCTATACGCTTCTGTTTATTTTCCTTCACATATATATACAGTATGTACAGTATATATTTTTGTGATAATACATTTTGTGAGTGTCTGTTTACAACTTTTTGCCACTTTGCACCTGTTAGATTGTATTATTACTGTATGTATCATCTTTGAGTAAACTTTTGATTATTATGTAAATTCATTTGAGTTATACTATATACAATCACCTATATAATATTTCTTATGCTGTTATCTTTGTATGTATACTCCTTTGTCAATTGTTTCAATTGATCCAATGAAATATATTATTTTCATTCTACCTTTTGCCATAATGCCCTGCATAGCTTTTTCTTGTACGTTTTTGTTTTATTATGTGTGCTTAAGGGTGTGTACCTTTGTGCGTCAGTACTTACATAGGTTTATAGGTATATACTGTATATATACATAAGTACATACATAAGTATATATAAATATTTATTTTTCTGTACAAATTATAGGCCATTACTCAAAGTCTATGCACCAAATCATTGACTTTTCTCACATGTTTATTGCTGCATTTCTTGAATAAAGAGTACTTCATTTCAATTGCTTGTGTACCATGAAATTCTACTTTTCTACTGGACTTCCTCCACCACTGAGCACTAGCATTCATTAATTTGGTGTGACTACCATCTCTATTCTAGCTGGATTTCCAGAGATGAAACACCTCTCATAGCAGGACCATCACCAATGAATGATCAATGAATGACCTCACCAAACCGCCAGTCCAAAATGTATTTGTAAATTCAAAGCCAAGGAAGTTCTTGGAAAATTGGATGAGACAGGTTAGGTTGCACATAGAAGACAATTTCCTCCATATTCAGGGTTCCAACTTGAAGATTCAGCTGTTCTGTATTGAAATGAATGGCCTCAGAGAAACCTTTTCCATCAATCAATGATATTAACTAAGGACTCTCTAGGTGAAGAACAGGAAACCAATATTGATCCACCACGATCTGTTGTATGAAGTTTCCTTATTGCCTGGAATCCAGATAGGCTCCCTCCATGATCCAACCAGATGATACAACTACAGACAAAGGCAAAGAGGAATTATTTCGCTTAGGGCTATCTCTCTAACAGATCCTAGGCTTTGGAGTTTCTCGATTTTTCTGGACAAGAGTGGATGAGATGAGTCGCACAACTGCAGTAGTAGCACAGTCTAGGGATGGGCGAATCTACTCGCTAGGACTCGTTACTCGGCGAGTAGTAAGGGACTCGCAGGACTCGGTACTCGGCGAGTTTCCCAGTGATTACTCGCACGAGTCCAATGCAAATCAATATCAATCCTAGTTTTGTCAGAAACGCTGACAACACTAGGATTGCCATTGTTTGCATTAGACTTGTGCGAGTAATCACTGGCTACTGTGCCAGTGATAGCAGGGAAACTCGCAAAGTAACTGCTGTTTCTTTGCGAGCTGAGTCCAGCTGTCTTCTCTGTGCAGCTCCAGGGTCCTAGAGCCCGCCTCTGCCTGATGTAGCAGTGCTGAGATTGTTCTCAGTCTGCTCATTCCCTGTGTACAGACATGAATGTCTGTGCACAGAGATGATGTAGCAGTGCTGAGATTGTTCTCAGTCTGCTCATTCCCTGTGTACAGACATGAATGTCTGTGCACAGAGATGATGTAGCAGAGCTGAGATTGTTCTCAGTCTGCTTATTCCCTGTGCATAGACATCTATATTTATGCACAGGGGATGTAGCAGAGAGGACATCGCGTTTTGGACTGCGTCGGACGGAAGAGGATTTTTTTAATTAAAGATGGAGTCCCTAATGGCTTTTTTTTTTATTTCTAATAAAAAATTTTCCTTGTGTTGTGTTTTTTTTAAAACAATTTAATAGAAATTCATGGCGGTCATGTCTAATATTGGCGTGACCGCCATAAATTTCGGGCTTAGGGCCAGCTGATAATACAAAGCTGGCCCTAACCTCTTTATTACCCAGCGTGCCACCGCTACCAGGGCCGCTGGAAGAGCGGGGTTCAGCGCCAGAGGATGGCGCTTCAATGAACGCGCCATCTTCTGGGACGGCTGCGGGCTGCAATTTGCAGCGGGGGTGCCCAGAAAGCTTGGGCATCCCTGCGCTGCGGATTCCAGCCCCCAGCTGCTTAGCTGTACCTGGCTAGACATAGAAATTGCGCGGAGCCCCACGCATTTTTTTTTTTATTATTTCATGAATTTCAGAGTCAGAGTCTCAGAGTCAGAGTCTCAGAGTCAGAATCTCAGAATTTCATGAAATAATTTAAAAAAAATGCGTGGGGCTCCGCGCAATTTCTATGTCTAGCCAGGTACAGCTAAGCAGCTGGGGGCTGGAATCCGCAGCGCAGGGATGCCCAAGCTTTCTGGGCACCCCCCGATGCAAATTGCAGCCCGCAGCCGCCCCAGAAGATGGCGCGTTCATTGAAGCGCCATCCTCTGGCGCTGAACCCCGCTCTTCCAGCGGCCCTGGTAGCGGTGGCACGCTGGGTAATAAAGAGGTTGGGGCCAGCTTTGTATTATCAGCTGGCCCTAAGCCCGAAATTTATGGCGGTCACGCCAATATTAGACATGACCGCCATGAATTTCTATTAAATTGTTTTAAAAAAAACACAACACAAGGAAAATTTTTTATTAGAAATAAAAAAAAAAGCCATTAGGGACTCCATCTTTAATTAAAAAAATTCTCTTCCGTCCGACGCAGTCCAAAACGCGATGTCCTCTCTGCTACATCCCCTGTGCATAAATATAGATGTCTATGCACAGGGAATAAGCAGACTGAGAACAATCTCAGCTCTGCTACATCATCTCTGTGCACAGATATTCATGTCTGTACACAGGGAATGAGCAGACTGAGAACAATCTCAGCTCTGCTACATCATCTCTGTGCACAGACATTCATGTCTGTACACAGGGAATGAGCAGACTGAGAACAATCTCAGCTCTGCTACATCATCTCTGTGCACAGACATTCATGTCTATGCACAGGGAATAAGCAGACTGAGAACAATCTCAGCTCTGCTACATCATCTCTGTGCACAGACATTCATGTCTGTACACAGGGAATGAGCAGACTGAGAACAATCTCAGCTCTGCTACATCATCTCTGTGCACAGACATTCATGTCTATGCACAGGGAATAAGCAGACTGAGAACAATCTCAGCTCTGCTACATCATCTCTGTGCACAGACATTCATGTCTGTACACAGGGAATGAGCAGACTGAGAACAATCTCAGCTCTGCTACATCATCTCTGTGCACAGACATTCATGTCTGTACACAGGGAATGAGCAGACTGAGAACAATCTCAGCACTGCTACATCATCTCTGTGCACAGACATTCATGTCTGTACACAGGGAATGAGCAGACTGAGAACAATCTCAGCACTGCTACATCATCTCTGTGCACAGACATTCATGTCTGTACACAGGGAATGAGCAGACTGAGAACAATCTCAGCACTGCTACATCAGGCAGCAGGCAGGCTCTAGGACCCTGGAGCTGGGGCAGCCAGAACACAGAGAAGACAGGATCTTATCTGTGCGAGTCAGCGATTACTTACAAAGTAAACGAGCAATGCAAATAAATGACAAAACTAGGATTGCTTCAGGCTGAAGCTTCCGAGACACATCTGCGATTTGTAAATCTCACACTACTCGCTATTACTCGCTTCCCCATTCATTAACATTGGACTCGCTAGACTCGCAACGAGTAGCGAGTCCTGGGCTCGGACTCGCTAGAGTCAAGCGATTCCGAGTAATTTAGGATTCGCCCATCACTAGCACAGTCCTTTGACTCGGCTCTGTATCTGTCATTGCTGAGCCATCTTAATGTGAACCTGCACAGGTTCTGAAAAGGCAGCAGACACTGAAACCTAATGAATGAGTGGTTTCTGCAAGGATGGGTCTAGGCACAAGGATCTTTTGTCTTGTGTCACTTCTCTGGATCATTCTTGTAACCTCAGGTCAATTCAAATAGCCAAAGAGATTAGGTCATCCAGGGTAGTGGGGATATCTCAACACACTGGCTCATCCTTAATTCTGCCAGATAGACACTCCCAGAATGTGCTAAAAGTGCTCAATTTTTTATCCTAGTTCAGAGGACAGTGTATGTAACTGAACTGCATATTGACCAACAGTCAGACTATCCTGTTGCAGTCTGAGAAGACAGGAAGTGGCAGAAGTGACGCGACCCAGTTCATCAAACACCCTGTAGAATGCATTTAGAAAGAGCTTCAGATTCATGATCACTGGATCACCTCTCGTATAGGGGGTTGAGCCATGTGAGAGCCTTTTTATCTATGTGAACTTTTTGAACTGTCACTTTGGACTGGTCTGAAATAAAATGAAGTGTCAACAACTCATAGTGAGGCATACACTGATTAATAAAGCCATTGAATTGGTTAGGAAACCCATCAAACCTGGTAGGAGCAGACAGACGTAGACCAACTTTGAATGCCACTGTAGCAGGAAACAGAGGATCCAGAGGTTGAACTAGAGCAGGTGCATCCATTATTTGCTGTCCTTATTTACTGGAACAGAAAAACCAAGAAATTGTTGCGCCACACTGTGCAAATTAGCCGAAGCAAGGGGTTATATTGATATGTCACTCACCTTTTCTAGTTGCGCCCCCTGTACAACTAGGTTGATGATTTGAGGTGAGAATTAACCGCAGGCATAAATCCGTTGCTACGTGTAGAGAAGCCTTTCCTTATGGAACTTCAACGTCTCTCCCAGAGATCACGAGCCCAGGGAAGGGCAGCTCCTCTGTGTCCCAGTGGGTCTGACATCCACTTGAGAAAGACACCTTTAGTGTCGAAACATGTTGTGGCGAGGAGACCTATAACATCTACTGTTCACAATAAATTTGAAAGGTAATATTCGATAAGAGCCCAGTGCCTGTTTCTGTCCCTAGCGCTCATTTTATCATACCTTTTTACTTCATATCGTGCTTATTTACTGGAACAACTCTATGAGTGGAGACGTATTGGTAACAGCAGGGTCCCTGGCCTTTATAATTTGTCATGCATGCAGGTGTGTACAGACTGCACCTTGGGGCCAACTTACCCAGCAGTAACATAACTAAGCTGCTATTAGGTTCTTCACTAGATTCTCAGATAGTGAGATTAGGCTTGCTGCTGTTAGTAGCCGCCAGTTACCAATCCTGGGAAATCATTGGTAGTGTGACAACTGACCCAGTATGGTTAGGGAGGCAGGTACGGATGCCAGGGATGAGCAGAGCTGGACCACAAGCTGGAGTGGATTTAGTCACAGGATCAGACAGGATGGATAGAGCAAATAGTCAGGTTCTAGTAAAGACATGACTGTCAGGCACAGATCAGACTACTGGGCATGAACATGCAGAGGACACCAAGACCAGTCACAGGCACTGGGTACTCCGCACAAGTAGTGGGTATTGGGCAAGGGTACTGGATACTGGGCATGGGTACTGGATACTGAGCACATTTAACAGCACAGAAAACTAGCAGGGACTTTGTTGTAAAGACACATACTTAATGTCTCTCAGTCATAGGCTGGAGGCATTTCTTTAATTAACACATAATCAGATTTTTTTGCTCTCCAGTAAAATTGAAACTAGTGATGTATGTGAATGTATTTATCAAATACTTTTCTTTCTTTGGGTAATATGGATTGTTTTCTCATTCATAAAGCTACTGAAAGTCCTGTAACTACTAGCATAGTAGATGCTAAAATGTATGAGTTGTTTCCAGATTACTCCAACAGCCAATAACAAATGTCCACTCTCTGTGACAGCATCAGTGATTGGCTGCTGTGCCTCTCACCAGTGAATTATCAGGAAGTTAATCAGTGGCCCTGGAAGTAAAAGCACAAGCAAACCGGTAAATATGAGCTGAAGTTTCTTTCAACTTTGTTTTTATTAAACTTTTCATAATTCAAATCAACATATAACAACAAAGAACAAAATATATTCTAAAGCAGGTGATCTCGGTGTAAAGCGATATAGCATGAAACAGGGAAAGGATGAGAGAGTCCCACTTGAAATTCAGTAATGAAGTGGTCGTTACGGTTCTAGAGTGGACCGTGTTTGGATAGTTCAGGTTCCGAGAAGCTCACAGTGACTCTGGGAGGAGTCACGTGGGAAATAAAAAGCATAATAGGATCATTTAAATAGCCTTTATAAGTGGAAGTCTTCTTTAACTATGATCCAGAGTCTCCAGATTCTATTAAATTTGTCCATCATATTATGTAAATTAGCGGTCTTCTTTTCCACGAGGTGGATATCATTTATCCGTGCGTATAAGTCTGACATAGGGGTCATTCCATGTCAAGTGAACCAATGATTATTACCTCTATATTTTTAATTCTTTTGAGATTTTGTTATTTGATAATAGCATGTCAGACAATGCAAAATGTGAAGAGAAAAATGTAAAAAAAAATTTTTTTTTTTTTTAAATGATTTTCAAAGTTCGGAAAAAGTGCGAATTTCGCTGTTGCCTGCCTTTACGTTTCTCCTCATAACTAAGGCTAGGAATAAGATAGAGAGACAAAATAAACACCATTCTACTCATAACTATACAGGCTTTCACCAGATAAGTCACAAGAGGATCTTTGTTAATATTTTACCCATGTGATCGCAAGCACAAAACTTTAAAACGCATTTCTGAAAAATTGGCGTGCTTTAAATATTTCAAAAACTGCCCATATGTCTGCTTTGCTCTTAGCCACATCTGTACCAAATTTCAAGTTGGGATCGCAATGGGATCATATTTTAAAATATTTTACTATTAATAACGTCAATGGGTCATTCCATATCAAGTGATCTAAATATGAATATTTTTTTTTTACCTGACGTCTTTAGATTTTTTTTATTTTTTTTCCTTTATGAAGTACTACTTTAGTTAATTACAAATTAAAAGTTTAGAATTTTTTTCTTCATCAGCTAATTTTTTACAGATTTTTAAAGTTTAAAAAAAGTGTGAATTTTGGCCTGGTATGACTTTACATTTTTTTATCTTGGGCTAGAAATAAGATAGAGAAACAAAATAAACACCATTCTACTCAGAACTGTCCAGGCTTTCACCAGATATGTCACAAGAGTATATTTGTTCATTTTAATTTTTTACCCATGCGAACGCAAACATTTTGAAACGCATTTCCGAAAAAAATGTTTTAATAAAAATTTTCCAAAACTGCCCATGTGTCTTTTATGCTCTTAGCCACATCTGTACCAAATTTCAAGTTGGGATCGTGATGGGATCATATTTTAAAATATTTAACAATTATAGTGTCAATTCAAAAATCTTGAATTCAGATCTGTTCAACCTGTGGTCTAAAAGCGTGGGGTCTATATTTATCAAATCCATTATTTTTAGACATTGCTGTATTATTTTGATATGTTACAGCTTAGAAGCAGGAGAGGACATATAGGAAAAAGCTTTGTTAGGGCTCAACCTGAGAAAGCACAGGGATAGACAGTGAACGCAGAGCAGATGATAGGCCAGCAGCTCTGTCAATCATGTTAAGTGTCTACCCACTGCATTCAGGAAGTAAGACAGCTCGTTCAGACCTTTCATGTCCTGATATGTCTGGACATCTTCACTCCTGAACAACAATAGTCTGTACAAAGCCATCAAGGCTGTGTACTAAAATATGGGTGAGTAAATATATTAATAGTTTAATGCTTTTATTATTAAGGGCCAATACACACAGTGCTATTCTTAGGGATCATCATTCAGAAAAACAGCCCCATTGATTTCTATGGGGTTCACCACATGCAGTGTTTTTGGAAACACTCAAGAGTGAGTAAATCACTGCTTGAACTACTTTTTAATCTCTGCAATAAACGCAGCATTTATCATTTATATAAAAAAAGCTGCCATTTTTTTCACTAGCTATTAAAAAACTAACGCATATGTGGTAAAAACTTGGTAGAAAAACAAGCTGCCAAAACTGCAGCGTGTATCTGCAGACAGAAAAAACTGTGTGCGCTAGCCCTAAAACTCACTTTATAGTAATACAGTTCTATCTCAAGTGTACTGTAAATCTTTATTTTTATTACCTATCTTCCTTACTTAATATTAACTGTATTTTTCCCACACAGCAATGGCTGCTACTTCTCAAGAAACAGCATTTTATCATAGACACTGTTGCAATTCTTTTGAAAAAATATGAATATGATTGGCGCTGGTGGCTGGCTACTGTACTCTCCAAAGATTGTGAAAATGAAGAAGTAGAATTGACTTTATTGCATCCTTCTGGTCCAGCGCCATCCTTTGTGTATCCAAGAAAGCCAGACATTTTAAAAGTGCATAAAAATCAGATATTAACTCAGGCGGAGCCTAACACCGTGACAGGCCGGACATACTCTTTGACACACAAGGAAATGGCGATTGCTAGTAAGCGTTTATGGACAAAATTACATTTCACCCACTAGAAGGGACAAATTGATAAAATGCCACTTTAAAAACATACTATTAATTGTTTGATTAGTTCATAATTTATAGAACGATGATTTAACTACTGTACTATTCTTATTAAACACTTCATAAATCACATGTTTAGTGATAGAATAGAAAACAAATTTATATGTATAAATAGGGGTTAACATTTTTGGTTCTTTTAATCTTGTTTAATCAAACTTGAGGATATGATCACCTTTCTTCTTTTGGTTTGTTCAATACATTCAAGTTGAAAATGCTGAGCGTTGTGTTCTGATGATTAAGATGTATTTATCCTGGCACTTATGGGATTTGTTTTTTGTGTTTCTTTTTTGTTGCATATAAATGTTTTATTTAATAAGTTGTGATAACTCATACAACCATAAAATAAAAAATATATAAATTTGACAGGTCCCAAGTTGAATCTCTGCACAAATATAACCAAGAACACAATCAGTCATTTTTTCACAATTGCCCGTCAATAGTTTGAATTTGATATAAAGAAACATAGTCTTGTAACATATCAAATGAAAGCTGTTACCGTTCTGAGTAAAATGATGCCTCTCCCACTTCATTATCTTATTTCTAGCCTGAGATAAATAAAATGTAAAGTCATACCAGGCCAAAATTCACCCTTTTTTTAAACTTTAAAAATCTGTAAAAAATTAACTGATGAAGAAAAAAATTCTAAACTTTTAATTTGTAATTAACTAAAGTTGTACTTCATAAAGAAAAAGAATTAAAAAAAAATCTAAAGACGTCAGGTAAAAAAAAATATTCATATTTAGATCACTTGATATAGAATGACCCATTGACGCTATTAATATTAAAATATTCTAAAATATGATTCCATCGCGATCCCAACTTGAAATTTGGTACAGATGTGGCTAAGAGCATAGCAGACATATGGGCAGTTTTTGAAATATTTAAAGCGCGCCGATTTTTCGGAAATGCGTTTTAAAGTTTTGCGCTTGCGATCACATGGGTAAAATCGTAACAAAGATCCTCTTGTGACATATCTGGTGAAAGCCTGCACAGTTCTGAGTAGATTGGTGTTTATTTTGTTTCTCTATCTTATTTCTAGCCCGAGATATGATAGAAAATGTAAAGCCATACCAGGCCAAAATTCGCACTTTTTTAAAACTTTAAAAATCTGTAAAAAATTAACTGATAAAGAAAAAAATTCAAAACTTTTTTTTTGTAATTAACTAAAGTTGTTCTTCATATAGAAAAAAAATTAAAAAAAATCTGAGGACGTCAGGGAAAAAAAATATTCATTTTTGGATCACTTGACATGGAATGACCCATAGTGGGAATCGCCGTTTTCCTCCAGAGCAATGAAATCAGACATTTGGCAACTATTAAAAGGTGTAACAACAATTTAACCCTTGGTTTATCTAATCCTGGAGGAAATAGATTCAGCAAATATACCAGGGGATCTAAAGGGACAGCTATATCCAAGACTTCTCCCACCAATCTCTCAACTTCTTTCCACCTGCACCATATCTCCGCAAATATTGGGGATAGACTGGTTTATTGTATGTAGCAGTTCAAGGGTGTGGTACCAAGTCATTAAGATCTTAATCTGGTTTTCTCTATAAAGGGTATTAACAGATGTTTTGAAAGCGCGAGACCAAATCAACTGCCACCTTTAGCTCATTAATGTGTAGCCTAGCCATCTCTCCCACCTCTGCATGTAGGAGTGTTGTATGGGAATCAGGGGTCCTGGATAAATTAAGATAGAGTATATGTCAGAGATAAGGCATCTGGTCGAGGAACATGATGTTTAATCAATGTTTTCTTTTTTTTTACATCCCCACATCCATCATTTCATAACTAGTGATGAGCGAGTAGCGAATTATTCGCACTTGATATACTCGTATCGAGTAGTAGTTTTTAATATTCGTATATTCATCACTATTCATAACTTTAAAGTCCAACTTCGAAGCTTGAATTCAAGTCTGGGTCAAGTCCAGTCCCGAACTTAGACTTTAGAAAAGGTCTGGTCGTGTCCACCGAACTCGAACATCAACAGTTCGCACATCAGTAGACATGACAATTGAAGTGTATTGAAGAGTGGATGGATGAGGTCATGTATCGCAAGATTTTGGCTAACAACCTCCTTCGCTCAGTAGGAATATTATGGATGGGTCAAGGCTCAGTCTTCCAGCATGACTATCACCCAAAACACACAGCTAGTGCAACTAAACAGTGGATCCATAGAAAGCATTTTACAGTCAGAGAGTGACCTAGCCACTCTCCAGACCTGAACTCAATAGTAAATCTATAGAAGGAACTGAAGCTCAATGTTTCCCAGCGACAGCCCAAAACCTGAAAGATCTGGAAAAGATCTGTGTGGAGGTATGGACCAAAATCCCTGCTGCAGTGTGTGCAAACTTGGTCAAGAACTACAGGACACATATGATCTCTGTAATTTCACACAAAGGTTTCTGTACCAAATATTAAGTTCTTCTATTGCATCAAATACTTTTTTTTTACAATAAAATGAAATTTAGCTATTTAAAAATCATAAAATGTGATTTTGTGAATTTTTTTTTATTCTGTCTCCTACAGTTGAATTGTACCTACGATGAAAACTACAGACCTCTCCATTTTTGTTAATAGGAAAACTTGCAAAATCAGTAGTATATCAAATACTTATTTTTAATAATATATACAGTTGATGGGACAAACTTGTCTGTTTTCTCATCTAGTAGTTAGTCTGAACTTGAATTTTTGGTCTTTGTTATGGTACGTACAATGGATTTGCACTGATAAACACATGCTTGGTTCACTTTTTGTCATGATCCCTACCGTGAAAGGAAACTAAATATGTTATCCCTTGCATTTTATATTTCTTTGCATAATGGTCTTTAGAAAACTGTAACTAACAGCCTATTTTTGCATAATGTGACAAACATCACAACACCAACTGTAAATGTTATGCAATACTGAAATATAGAATAATACTTTGCTCGATCTCCAAAAGGTCAAACCATTGTTTGTAGCGCCACTCATCTCACCATTTTCATTTTAAACCCCCTACATCGCTAAGTCGTGATCTTCATCTAAGTTGCAGATTTCATACCAGTGGTAAAGTGTTTTGGATTTTAGATGAAAAAAAAAAATACTTGGCATTACCATTGTCATTTATCACAGTATTTATGTGAATACTAAGTATTATCCCTACAGAGCAAATTATGTAAATTAGGGAGGAAAAAAACAGAGCAGGCATTTTGTATTCATTTAATTATAATGAAGGCTTCGCGAAATAGCCTGAAAATCAAAGTACAATCAGCAGGAGCTATCATTTTTGAAAAATCCTTCTTTCAAGTTTTAAAATACCTTACATCTTTATTTTTTACATACAAAGCAGACTGCAAAACAGATATTATTGGCAAGCCCAAAAAAATAATTATATAATATATTTAAATGAGAAAAATATTTCTTGAGAACTGACTTATGGTCTATGTTGCATGCTAGAATTTTCAAGTAAAACTGTGATTGTAAATCGTACAGCATAAGTCACACAGTCTTCTGCACAATACGGAGTCAATATTAACATTTCTTGATTTTAAATGCGGTAAAAAGTGACCTCATTGTACATTTAAGAACATTGTTATCTTATTCTAAACATATTTATTATCTGTGCAAGACCTTCAGTCGCAGGGGCCTTGGTTTCAGAGTTCAGGTCTTCAAGTCAAATATTCAGAATACAAAATGTAGCAATTTTTTCAAAGATGACCTACTTATGTGCTCCTTCACCTTTGAAACATTAAGGGCAGGTTACAGAATAGGTATTATTATAGGTAGAGAATGGTTGTATGCTTCAGTTTTTCCAATTGCGTAGTCACAATACAAAATTTAACGATCTTTTTTTAACAACACATTTGATTTGATTTTCCTAATGATGGCAACATACAGGCCTTACAATTTTACTCTCAATGATAGGTTAGTAACATTAACAGATACAATTATGACTATTGAATGTATTTGAGGATTGATTAGGCTAAGTATTATTAGATACAAAAATGTTTTCAATTTAAAAGTTGGATAAATTAACCTGTAAATTACGAGCTGTTATAACCCCATTTAGATACTTATCCCATAAGTCTGAATATTGTTAACAGGAAACATGAAAATGTAGCCAGCAATTTTGCATTTGTGGGTTCAAATTATTGCTCTACAAAATAAATGTTATATAAACTTTATTACTCCTCCCAGTGACTGGTGAGGACAGCAGTTGTTCTTTGACAATAGTGAAAAACCTATAGAAAATATGTGCCCCAAAATACATCCCAGCAAAACTAGGATCCATCAGAAATAAGCATCTGCTGCCTAGAAGCTTCTATGAAACCAGTGCCACACCATCCAAGCAGAGGTGCTATGTTACAAAGCAGAAAAGACCTAACAGTATGGAGTGATAAATGATAGTTTGGTTCTAGTCTCAAATAAAATATGTTTTTATCTCCCCATATACCAGTACATCCTTGGTCATGTTACTGCATTTGATGTTGGCTCACATGTCAAGCCCTTTCCCTTCACGTTGGCTGATCTGATCAGCAGACATGTGCCTCTGACAGGTGCGGATGTATGGAAAGTCTTCCCGTGGTTGTTAACGAGTTAAATCCCACTATCAGTCTCTGACAAGTGGATTTAACATGCGCTGAAGGGAAGCATGTAATTCCCTTCTCCCATTGATGACCCTATGATGGGCTAGCGAGGTAACGATGGGTTGAAGTTCTGTCATCAAGAAGTTGTTGTAAATGCTGGCTGTGAGCAGATATTCACAGGAGATCATCATTTGTGCTGTACAGAACAACCAAAAAGAAGATCGCATTGAAAAAAAGTTCTAAAAATTGTGAAAAAAATGTAAAAATTTACAATAATTGAGCAAAAAAAATGCTAGAATTATGATTTTTAAAAGTTGATCAATACATCACATGTACCCAAAAAGAGTATCAGTGAAAATGTCAGGTCTAAAGAATAAGCCATCAATTAACCCAAGATCTCAAAAAATAAAAACGTTACGGTTCTCAGAAAATGGATCCAAAACAATTTTTTTTTCAGCCTACAGACTGCAATGACCACAGTGCCAGCTCACCACCACTGGACTCAGCACTCCACCACCACTGGACCTGGCGCTCCACCACCACTGGACCCGGCGCTCTACCACCACTGGACTGGGCGCTCCACTACCATCGGACGTGGCGCTCCACCACCATTGGACCTGGCACTCCACCACCACCAAAGCAGACCCAACCTACTGTCTCTCTCCCCACTGCCCTGTAGAATGTAAGTCCGCAAGGCCAGGGTCCTCTCTCTCCCCTCTGTATCAGTCTGTCACTGTTAGTTTGTTCATTGTATTTTTAACTTGTTTGTATGTATCCCTTTCTCATGTAATCAAAGGTGCTCTATAAATAAATAATAATAATATCAGCAACTGTTTTTAATTAGTAACACAATAACAATGATACATTAAAACTAACAAATACAAAATGTCAAGTGTGACCTATTTTTACTTGTATACCAAGAAGGAGAAAAGATTGTGTGCTGTTATATCCCTGATGAAGAGGTCGGGACGACCTTGAAACGCGTCGGAATAAAGGAAACAGTTAATAATAGCATGGACATCTGTCATTGAATACAGCAGCGTGGATCAAATCTTTTGTCCTTCTTGGTATACCGTGACTACCCACTGAGGTGGTGGATCCTGCGGCAGCTGTCTGATACGCGAGTACCGGTTGTGGGTTTCACAACCGACCCAGGTGAGCAGCCTATGCAATTTGTATATAACTTCATATAAAACAGATAAGACCCATTGCACCCTTGTCTACCTATTGTTTCTAACTATTTTGAATTGTAGCTCTGATAACTGTATCTCCTACTAAGTTCTATGAGATGTTAGTGTCCATTTTCTATGTTTTCAATATGATGATTACTTATATAAGGCCAAAATATAAATTTTAAAATATAGAAGGCATGTATGTTATTTTTTCCTTTCAGAGTAAATTAACTGAATGCTGATGGATGCTATATACAGTAGAAAGTGACTTGTAAAATGTTATTTTAGTTTACTTGGATATGTAAGCAGATGGCATTTTAAAAATAAGATCCCATTGGGTAAACTGTGATATCTTTATAAAACCTATGTGATGATACTAGGCCCATGAATAGGAATATATAAAAATAATTTACATATCGCATTAAAGGTTCCCATCACATAAACTCTCTAATAGCTGTAATCCTTATGATCGCTAAATCCTTAGATCTCTAGAGCATTGTCGTGCATTTTGTCTGCTTATTCCATGACTGGCATCTTGCTTCAGTGAACTTTATTCCAGTTGGTTGAATTAAAGGTTTATCTATCCTTAAAATGAAATAGAAATGATGAGTTAAGGTTTTATAAGACCAATAAATGCAATCAAAAGTACAGTCTCCACAATCGCAGGTATTAATATATTGAATTTAAATCCACTCTGATATATTTTCCAAGAGCTGAATGAGAAACCAACAGTCTGAAAGTTACAGTTTTTGTTGAATGTGTATGTAGCAAAGTGAAAATATTTTTTTTTGCCATTTATATTTCACTCACTAACAAAATGCTAAAATGATATTTAAGGGAACCAACCACCTAAAAATCCCTATCTAACTTATAAATATTTGTCCCTGGAGTCTTAAATTACTATTCTAACCATCCCTGACTGACTAAATCTACCTAACTACATGCACAATAAATCACTTTTTATACTTACCAAATTCTTGACTGATGGGCGTTCCTCCAGGGTCTTTGTCAGATAGGCGGGTCTCCTCGCCACCCTCGCATCCGCCTCACTGCTGTCCATCTTCTTCCAAGATTCAAATTACCCGCCCATCGCGTCCTCGCAATGAATGGGTCACGTGCTGCAGGCCCCGCGTCACTTCCGCCTGCCGTGAAAGTATAAAAAGTGATTTATTTTGCATGTAGTTAGGTAGATTTAGTCAGTCAGGGATGGTTAGAATAGTAATTTAAGGCTCCAGGGACAGATACTTATAGGTTAGATAGGGATTTTTAGGTGGTTGGTTCCCTTTAAGTCTTAAAGGGAACCTGTCACCTTATTCTAAGGCTCTACACAATCTCTAGCTGTCCCTACACCTTCCTAGCAGCTCCCTATCTATCCCTTTCTTATCTAAAGTGTCCCTATTAATCACGTGTAAATGAAGTATAAACTTACTGCAGTCCCTCTAGTTGGGGGACTGGGTAGGCGTGGCCACGCTTCATTCACCACTCCTCCGAGGTGTAGTGCACGCCCCGCTGGGCGGCACTATTCTGTGTCCTCTCTGCCCCCACTCTTTGGAATCTCCCGCCCTCTGTGTCCTTCTATGCACCGGCTGGACATCACATCTGGCGCGGTGCAATATGGGGCCGGTCACGTGATCGGCCCTAGTGCATTATGGGGCCGATCACGTGATCAGCCCAGCTTCATTAAGCGCATTGCCCATGCGCGGAGCCGGGAGGATCACGTAATCAAGCCCATAATGCACCGCGCTGGATGTGACGTCCAGCCGATGCATAGAACTACAGAGAGGGCGGGAGATTCCAAAGAATGGGGGCAGAGAGGACACAGAATAATGCCGCCCAGGGAATTTGGCGGCGATAAAACCAATGTCGCCTGGTTTCGATTTTGGAGCAGTGCTCCACAATTGAAATCAGGCGACATTGATTTTATCGCCGCCAAATTCCCGATTTACACGCCTCAATAAGGAGGCAATTTGGCGGCGATCATTCCAGCGAGAAATATCGAAGCCAAAAATGGCTCCCGCGGTTGCGGCGTGTAAAGGTACCCTTAGGGGAAACTGAATGACTTGGCAATCACTCCTTTGAGGCCAAACATAGTTTTTTTTAAGAGAAAGTGAAGGATTTCGCAATCATTGGTTAGAGGCAAAACATTTTTTTTATGGGAATCTGAAAGATTTGGCAATCATTGGTTGGAGGCCAAAGAAAGCCTTTTTATGAGAAAGTGAAGGATTGGCAATCACTGGTTTGAGGAGAAACATAGCCTTTATATGGGAAAGTGAAGGATTTAGCAACCACTGATTTGAGGCAAAAATGCATTTTTAGGAGGAAGTGAAGGATTTGGCAATCACTGGGTTGAGGAAAAACATAGCCTTATTACGAGAAGGTGAAGGATTTGGCTGGTTTGAGGCAAAAAAAAGGCCTTTTTAGGGTAAAGTGAATGATTTGGCCACCACTGGTTAGAGGCAAAAAAATACCTTTTGGGGGAAACTGAAGGATTTGGCCATCACTGGTTAGAGGCAAACTTGCCTTCTTAGGGGAAAGTGAAGTATTTGGTAATCACTGGTTAGAAGCATAAAAATGTCTTCTTAATTTGGCTTTTAGTGAAAAAAAAATGCCCTTTTAGTAGAAAATAAAGGATTTAGCCATCACTGCTTTGAAGCCAAACACAGCCTTTTTAGGGGAAGCACTAACATTTGGTAATCACTTGTATCCAAAAAAACATGGTTTTGGCAATGCACACAGATTTGATAATCACACTCAGGGCTTGCATCAGCACACGGCACACTTTGGCAAGTGCTAGGACCCTAAACAGGTGAGGGAGCCCATTCGCTGTCTGTGTGCAGAAGCAAAGAGGGGAACAGACAGCTGCCTTCTCCCTCTTCTGCTTTACAATAATATATGTAATGGGTACACAGCAGGAGAGAAAGCTTTCTGGGAGCTACATGGAGGATGAAGGACCTTCCAGTCATGTGGCTGATCACATGACTGAAATCAAGATCCTGAAAGATTCTGCAGCAACTCAACTTCTCCAACCCCTGTGTAGCTCACAATGTCTTGTCTTTCCTGCTCTGCACTGATTAAGAACAGCTTGATGTGGTAATGTATAGTGTGTGCGTGTGTGTGTGTGTGTGCTTGTGTAAATGCAGAGCTGTGTGTTTGTATGTGAATGTATTGTCTATGTAGCAGAGCTGTGTGCATTTGTATGTATTGTCTATGTAGCAGAGCTGTGTGTGTTTGTATTTGCAAGTGTTGTCCGTAAAGCATAGCTAAGTGTTTGTATGTGCATGAAGTATGCATTTAGCAGAGCTGTGTGTTTAGTGTGTGCATGTAGCAGAGCTGTGTATGTAGGTGCATATAGCAGAGCTTTGTGTAGTGTTTAAGTAGCAGAGCTGTGTGTGTCTGTAAGTGAATATAGTGTGAATTTAGCAGTGTTGTGTGTGTGGTGAGCATATGTGTATTCATATGGTCATGTAACAGAGCTGTTTGTGTCTATATGCTCATGTAGCAGAGTTACATGTGTCTATATGTTCATAAAGCAGAGCTGTATGTGTCTGTATGTTCATGTAGCAGATATATATGTGTCTATATGTTCATGAAGCAGATCTGTATATGTCTATATGTTCATGTAGCAGAGCTGTAGATGTCTATATGTGCATGTAGTAGATCTGTATGTTTCTAAATGGGCATGTAGCAGAGCAATTTGTCTCTGCTGGCATATAGCAGAGCAGTGTGTCTCTAATACATAATTTGCAGAAAGACAATAGATTTATTGCCTTCGTATTGTACCCTAGTACATTAAAATTAGCATTAATGAGTCCTCCCTTTTACACCACTATGGAAGCTTTAATTATTAGGAAAAATGTTTTTCTTATTTTTAGCTGTCTAAACCTGGGGTGTGGCTTAAGGTATGGATGTGTAGCAGTGAGGAGGGATGGGCACAGAGTGTTGAAGGGGTCCACTGAGACTCTAGCCCAGGGCCCACAAAAAACTGGAGCTGGCCCTGATCACGCTTGTTCAGGATGAACCCTCTCACCCTCTTATTCTATCTAAAAAGAGATGGAGTAACTAGCTACCTTTTTGTGTTAGCACGGATGGAGCAGCACAGAGCAGCAGCAACACTGTGCTTAACCAGTAACACTCTGAAAATAGTGACAAAGGCAAATAGGCAGTTTTATATCCTGAGGGACATATGCCTTAGGCAGCCAATGCAACAAGCAGGCCCAAGTGATAAAGGAAACACAGGTGCATAATACCAATGCAACAATCACTCTCAACCTGGCTTGACATGAGGGACATGATTAGTGGTATTTTATATACACACAGATGAAGTTTCCATAGGGTGTAAGTCACACAAGCATTGTCTATGCAGCCTATTAATTCGCCCATACTATTACATACTATTACATTAGGCAGGCTACCCAGCACTATACAAATGCACCACATAGGACAGACACCCCAAAGGGCCAAGGTGCATCCTGCATAAAGATAAAAAACTGCCAAAAAATTATATCTACTCTATAATTGCCGTAGGCAAAATCGTGTTGGACCCCGAAAACGCCGTGGCTTTGTCACTATGTGACGTCACCACGTGCGAGCAATGGCCGCGAAGCGGCCATTGCGAGTCGCTGGCCGAAAATAGAACCAGAGGCTCGGCCACAAAGTTAGCGATTTACCGTTGAAGTAGCGCGAGCAATGGCCGCGAGGCCATTGCGAGTCGCTACCTCAGCCGCCGCACCTGCCGCAAGTCCCCCTATACTTTCTATGGGGATCCATTGCGAGTCGCTGTGTAGCGCGAGCAATGGCCGCGAGGCCATTGCGAGTCGCTACCTCAGCCGCCGCACCTGCCGCAAGTCCCCCTATACTTTCTATGGGGATCCATTGCGAGTCGCTGTGTAGCGCGAGCAATGGCCGCGAGGCCATTGCGAGTCGCTACCTCAGCCGCCGCACCTGCCGCAAGTCCCCCTATACTTTCTATGGGGATTACCGCAACCGCGCCGCAAGTGTAACGGTTATGCGGCGAACGCGGCAGATGCGGTTACACTTGCGGCGCGGATGCGGTAATCCCCATAGAAAGTATAGGGGGACTTGCGGCAGGTGCGGCAAGTGCGGTTTTGCACTTGCGGCAAGTGCGGCCGCGAAAAAAACCGCAGTCAGCCGCGGTTTTTTTCGCGGCCGCACCTGCCGCAAGTGCAAAACCGCATTTGCCGCACGTGCCGCAAGTCCCCCTATACTTTCTATGGGGATTACCGCAACCGCGCCGCAAGTGTAACCGCATCTGCCGTGTTTGCCGCATACGCGGCAGATGCGGTTACACTTGCGGCGCGGTTGCGGTAATCCCCATAGAAAGTATAGGGGGACTTGCGGCAGGTGCGGCAAGTGCGGTTTTGCACTTGCGGCAAGTGCGGCTGCAAAAATCTTACAAAAAAATGTAAAAAAATTTAAAAATATTCTAATGCTAATAATAATGCTATTAATGCTAATAAAAAGTCCTCACACCCCCCCAAAAAGTATTCACACCCCCCAAAAAGTCCTCACACCCCCCCAAAAAGTATTCACCCCCCCCAAAAAAGTCCTCAAACCCCACCAAAAAGTATTCACACACCCCCAAAAAGTATTCACACACCCCCAAAAAGTATTCACACCCCCCCAAAAAGTATTCACACACCCCCAAAAACTATTCACACCCCCCAAAAAGTCCTCACACCCCCCAAAAAGTATTCACACACCCCCAAAAAGTATTCACACACCTCCAAAAAGTATTCACACCCCCCCAAAAAGTATTCACACACCCCCAAAAAGTCCTCACCCCCAAAAAAAAATATTCACCCCCCCAAAAAGTATTCACACCCCCCAAAAAAGTATTCACGCCCCCCCAAAAAACCCTCACACCCCCCCAAAAAGTCCTCACACCCCCCAAAAAGTATTCACACCCCCAAAAAAGTATTCACACCCCCCCAAAAAGTATTCACACACCCCCAAAAAGTATTCACACACCCCCAAAAAGTCTTCACACCCCCCCAAAAAGTATTCACACCCCCCCAAAAAGTCCTCACACACCCCCCCCAAAAAGTATTCACCCCCCAAAAAAAGTATTCACACCCCCCAAAAAGTATTCACATCCCCCCAAAAAGTCCTCACACCCCCCCAAAAAGTATTCACACCCCCCCAAAAAGTATTCACACCCCCCCAAAAAGTCCTCACACCCCTCCAAAAAGTATTCACACCCCCCCAAAAATTAATCACACCCCCCCAAAAAGTATTCACACCCCCAAAAAAGTATTCACGCCCCCCCAAAAAACCCTCACGCCCCCCCAAAAAGTCCTCACACCCCCCCAAAAAGTCCTCACACCCCCCCAAAAAGTATTCACACACCCCCAAAAAGTATTCACACCCCCCAAAAAGTCCTCACACTCCCCCCAAAAGTCCTCACCCCCCCCCCCCCCAAAAAAAGTCCTCACACCCCCCCAAAAAGTATTCACACCCCCCAAAAAGTCCTCTCACCCCCCCAAAAAGTATTCACACTCCCCCAAAAAGTATAATAAAAAAAAATAATATTCTAAAAATATTAAATACCGTATATACTCGCGTATAAGCCGAGTTTTTCAGCCCAAAAATTGGGCTGAAAAGTACCCCCCTCGGCTTATACGCGAGTCAGTGCTGTATACCGATGTATACATCGGTACATACCGATGTATACATCGGTATACAGCAGCCCCCGCATCCCCAGTAATGCAGGGCCCCCCCAGGGTCTCTCCGGTCACCTGTAAAGCAAGCTATACTTATCAGTGTCCCGCTCGCACCCGCCGCTGCCGACATCCACGATCCTCCATCTTCATGCGACTCCTCTTCCTGTTTCTGTGCGCGTCGCCGGCAATGACGTCATTCCCGGCGACGCGCACAGGAAACAGGAAGAGGAGTCGCATGAAGATGGAGGATCGTGGATGTCGGCAGCGGCGGGTGCGAGCGGGACACTGATAAGTATAGCTTGCTTTACAGGTGACCGGAGAGATGCTGGGGGGGCCTGCATTACTGGGGCTGCCTGTATACTACCGCTGGGGCTGCTATATACCTCTGGGGCACTGTATACTACCACTGGGGCTGCTATATACCTCTGGGGCCCTGTATACTACGACTGGGGCTGCTATATACCTCTGGGGCACTGTATACTACCACTGGGGCTGCTATATACCTCTGGGGCCCTGTATACTACCACTGGGGCTGCTATATACCTCTGGGGCACTGTATACTACCACTGGGGCTGCTATATACCTCTGGGGCCCTGTATACTACCACTGGGGCTGCTATATACCTCTGGGGCACTGTATACTACCACTGGGGCTGCTATATACCTCTGGGGCCCTGTATACTACCACTGGGGCTGTATATACTACCACTGGGGCTGTATATACTACTGGGGCTGCGTGTATACTACCACTGGGGCTGCTGTATCTACCTCTGGGACTGGTGTATACCACACTGCTGGGGGCTGTATACTTGTGCTAGGGTCCACCCTCGGCTTATACACGAGTCAATAGATTTTCCCAGGTTTTGGGGGCAAAAGTAGGGGGGTCGGCTTATACACGGGTCGGCTTATACACGAGTATATACGGTAATAAATAATTACAATAATAAAATAATGAAAAAAAAATATTCCATATAAAAATTCATAACATTAACTAATAAAATAAAACTAATAAATAAAATATTCATAACATTAAGTTATTCAAAAAAAATGTAAATAAAAAAAAAAAAAAAAAAATATATAGCTACTATAATCTAATTAACGCACGCTCTAGAATCCCGATGCATTTGCATCGGGCTCACAGCTAGTAGAATATAAATGATAATGGGAGGTATTGGTGGATATTTTGGCAAAACACTCAAGCTCATAACCCGCATCAAGAGTCCTCACACTTATGAGTCCCTAACACTATATTAAGAAAAACTACTAAAAGGACAATGATAAGGGCAACAAAGGTGCATAATACCGATGCAACAATCACTCTCAACCTGCCAATTCTAAGAGCATTGAGCATCAGACCTTTTGACTGTACTAAGTGGTGCATTTGTATAGTGCTGGGCAGGCCGCCTGATCTAATAGTATGGGCATGATAAATAGGCTGCATACAGACACTTTGCACATTGATGCTTGTTTGACTAATGCCCTATGGAAACTCATCTGTGTGCATATAAAATATCACCAATCACCTCCTCCATGTCATGGCAGGTTGAGAGTGATTGTTGCATCGCTATGTTGCACCTGTGTTGACTTAATCACTGAGGCCTGCTGCATTCTGCTAAATGCATTGGGTATCAGACCTTTTGGTTGTTTATGGTAAGCTTTAGCCAATGAAACAAGCCTGCCAATGACACAAGGCATTGTGCCTTCAACTTCTGGATGTCTTATGTGCATTGATTGGCTACTGACCCAGAAAATGAACAAAGAAAGTGTTGGAAAAAAAAATGGAGTCCTACACTACTCTGATCTCTCTTCCCCCATCCTCTTAACAAACACGTCCCACTATCCTACACTGTCAGAAGGCAGAAGAAAAGCCTAATTTCAATGCAGTAATGATTTTTTTATCCAATCAGTTAACAAACAAAGCTGCGTTTGCAGATTTTTTTTTTAAATTGCTTGTGTTTCCGATCCTGAACCGAATCCGCAACGTTCGTGCGGATTTTGAAATTAGCTAACTTGTTTAGGGAAAGTTTAATCATTTATAGTCCACATTAAGTTATCATGAATGTGATGGTTCATGCATGTAGTAGTCAAATTGTTGGCCTTTTTACCTCTACTAAGTCAACCTTTGCAGTATCAAAAAGGGCCAGGCTAGGCAAGCCTTGCACATGAGAACTGCAGACCTGCAACTGAGCCTTGCCCATCCTACCACCTTGCATTCTGACTCCCTATCTGCTTACCACCCCCTGACATTTTCTTCGACCTACGATATTTTTTTTCTGAAGCCATTATAGCTTCAACAAGAGCTTTTGCATGCCTGGTTCAGGACTTCCCTGATGAGATTGCTATCCTGCAAAAGCAGCTGGTGCATCAGCTACAAGAAGTTGTTGGGCATCTGGCCATGGCTTATTCCCTGGCCATAACAGAATTATTGGGAGGGAGAGATAAATTTATTGTTTTCAGGTAGGCCTGTAAGTTGTACTTCAGGCTCCGCCCTCGTTCTTTGGGGAGTGAGGTACAGCACGTGGGGATTATACTCTCCTTTCTCAAGGGGGATCCCCAGGTCTGGGCCTTCTTTCTGCTGTCCAATTCTCCAGCTATGTGGTCGGTGGATAAGTTTTTGCGGCTCTTTCCCTGGTGTATGGTGTCTAAAGTACATAAGATCAGGCAGAGGGCTGGGCTGGCCAAGGAGTACTGCTCTGACTTCAGGAGATGGGCCACTGACACTCAGTTGAATGACCCTGCTCTCAGGAGTCAGTTCTGTGTTGGTTTGTCAGATCGGCTACAAGACTCCATGACTCAGTACCCTGCTTTTGAGTAACTGGAGGCCACTATGGTGCTGGCTATTAGGTTGGACAGACATCTGAGAAAAAGAGACCGGGACCAACCCTGCCCCTGGTGGCCATCCCTGCTATGGAGGTTCCATATGTTGGTCCTGATTTACCTAAGCAGTTGGGGAATGTGATTTCTCAAACTAACTCATCTGCAGTTAATCATGTTGGGAGGTCTTGTTTCTTCTGTGGTCAAGCTGATCACTTTATTAGAGTCTGCCCACACCACGCTAAACCCGTTTCTCAGAAACAAGCCATAAACATCTAACCAAGAAACAGCCTGAAGCAAGACCTTACTATATCATCTATATAGAACCATTAAGACACCCACACAAGATCAAAGAGTGGGAGAAAAATAACCACTTCTCTTCTAGAAAACTCAAGATTACCGTATATAAGTTGCATTAATCATTTTTTAGTAATTTTAATCATATGATCTCAAATACAATAAGTGGAGGCGTGGATATTTAAATAGCCATTACATGCTGTGACTCTCACACTGCTCAACAGACAAGTCAATTATTTTACAGGGTGTGCAGGTGTTTATAGCAAGAGAACTACACGGGGGACAATAATGATTTTTACATATTCTGATAAGTCTACCCGAGCACTATTCAAGGGTACTATTAGTATCATACTGAAAAATGACCTGAAACAGTCCCTTTAAAAATGTAATCATTTCACTGCAACTGTGGACATGTGGTTACGTTCCTGTGTTTCTTTTATCTACTTTGGAGTCATAAGGTAGAAAGTAAGCATTAGTGCAAAAGCACTAATGCAGTCTTTCAAAAGAACAGTTACTACTACGGCTACTTTTTAGCAAACTGCTTTGGTTTCCAATCACGAAGTGAATCTTCAATGTGCATGCTGAATTTGAAATTGACGAACCTTGATCTGTCAATTTTGCTCATCTCTAATGAGGATGTGAGGGATATGTGAGAGAAATCACTTACCGTATATACTCGTGTATAAGCCGAGTTTTTCAGCCCAAAATTTGGGCTGAAAAGTCCCCCCCTCGGCTTATACACGGGTCTATACGGTAGACCCGTGTGGTGGGGGCTGTGTGGTGGGGGCTGTGGAGGCTGGAGGAGGCGGGGGGGGGGCTGCTGTATGAGCGGCCCCGTCACGTGGGGCCGCTCATTATATATGCACTGCTCCCCTGTCAATCAGCGCAGGGGGAAGCAGTGCATATGGCCCCCCCAAAAGCTGGCACTGTCCCCCCTTGTAAGGGCCCCCCCCGGTGCTTATACATTACCCTCCCGGTGTTCTGATCGGCGCCGCTCCTCGGTGCTGCGTCGCCGTCTTCATCCTCCCGTCCGCGCTCGCTGCATCCATCCGGGTTCTCCGGCGGTCGCAGCGATATGACGTCATCGCGCGACCGCTGGAGAACCCCCGATGCAGCCAGCGCGGGAGGATGAAGACGGCGACGCAACACCGAGGAGCGGCGCCGATCAGAACACCGGGAGGGTAATGTATAAGTAGCGGGGGGGAGGCCTTACCAGGGGGGACAGTGCCAGCTTTTGGGGGCTGTTGGTACCCCCAGGGGGCTGCTGGGTACCCCCTGGGGGCTGTTGGTCCCCCCAGGGGGCTGTTGGTACCCCCAGGGGGCTGTTGGTACCCCCAGGGGGCTGCTGGGTACCCCCTGGGGGCTGTTGGTACCCCCTGGGGGCTGTTGGTACCCCCAGGGGGCTGCTGGGTACCCCCTGGGGGCTGTTGGTACCCCCAGGGGGCTGCTGGGTACCCCCTGGGGGCTGTTGGTACCCCCTGGGGGCTGTTGGTACCCCCAGGGGGCTGCTGGGTACCCCCTGGGGGCTGTTGGTCCCCCCTGGGGGCTGTTGGTACCCCCATGGGGCTGTTGGTACCCCCAGGGGGCTGCTGGGTACCCCTGGGGGCTGCTATATGTACCCCTGGGGGCCTGCTGTATACCACTGGGGCTGCTGTATACTACCACTGGGGCTGCTGGGGCTCCTGTATACTACCACTGGGGCTGCTGGGGCTCCTGTATACTACCACTGGGGCTGCTGTATACTACCACTGGGGCTGCTGGGGCTCCTGTATACTACCACTGGGGCTGCTGGGGCTCCTGTATACTACCACTGGGGCTCCTGTATACTACCACTGGGGCTGCTGGGGCTCCTGTATACTACCACTGGGGCTGCTGTATACAACCACTGGGGCTGCTGGGGCTCCTGTATACTACCACTGGGGCTGCTGTATACTACCACTGGGGCTGCTGGGGCTCCTGTATACTACCACTGGGGCTGCTGGGGCTCCTGTATACTACCACTGGGGCTGCTGGGGCTCCTGTATACTACCACTGGGGCTGCTGGGGCTCCTGTATACTACCACTGGGGCTGCTGTATACAACCACTGGGGCTGCTGGGGCTCCTGTATACTACCACTGGGGCTGCTGGGGAATCTGTATACTACCACTGGGGCTGCTGGGGCTCCTGTATACTACCACTGGGGCTGCTGGGGAATCTGTATACTACCACTGGGGCTGCTGGGGAATCTGTATACTACCACTGGGGCTGCTGTATACTACCACTGGGGGGCCTGTATACCACACTGCTGGGGGCTGTATAACTGTGCTGGGGTCCACCCTCGGCTTATACACGAGTCAATAGGTTTTTCCAGATTTTTGGGGCAAAAGTAGGGGGGTCGGCTTATACACGGGTCGGCTTATACACGAGTATATACGGTAAATATGTATGTATGCATTAAAACTACATACCGTATATCCTGGAACGCAAATGAATAGTGTTGAGCCAAGGATTTGGGGTACTCCGGTATCAGGCTCCAAGGGGTTAACACTCCTGTGTCACGGGGAATGGTGGCCTTTGCCTGATCTCGTGTCCTGGGTATATTTTCCTAAAGGGGGTTATATTTACAGGGCTTTTATATACAGTTTGTCGTGACTCCACCTGTAGTTTCTGGTGAGGAGTCACAAGCACTGCCACAGTCCGCCGGAGGTAGATGGTAATGCAGCTAGTTTGGCATAGTCCTCTACAGGTAGGGCTGGACCTCCGGGGCAGCGTTCCTATAAAGGGAACAAGTTCATGCACAAAGGACTACAGGCGGAGGCAAAGTCACTTTTCTCCCTGGTACTTTTGCTGTTGGTTAAATACAAGTATTCCATCTGGTGTATACTATAGAGCTCCTGGACAATATCCAGTTCTGCTCAGCAGCTCAACACAAACAGTTAATCAACACAGGAGGACAACGTGGAGCCATAATTGCTTATAAATGCATATAAAACTTATTTTATTAAAGATAAGATGAGACAAATTTTAATACACAACTGTGTTGGATGCTGGTGATACAAAAAGCCAGCACATATTTCGCAGGGTAATTACAATCTCCAAAGCAAACAGATGCAATATGAGTCAAAGAATTATTACAACATGATAGTTGACAATCAATGACATGGAATACAAAGGTGTATTAATAAAATAAGTTTTATATGCATTTATAAGCAATTATGGCTCCACGTTGTCCTCCTGTGTTGACTTTACTGTTTGTTATAGCAGCAGCGGTTACAGTTAACAGTTCAGCACTTGAGATGTTACAAGACAGGTAGCTTAACAGGTGGCTGCAAGTGGATCCCAGGTGGTATGGTGGAACCCTTGGTGTACCTTTGTTAACTAACCCGTGTCCGTTCTTCCCCGCTTTGGATGGACCTATACCCAGTAGCTCCATATAGGTAGTATCGGGAGTCTCCTCCCTCGTTGGTGAAGAAGCAGGCAGACCCCTCCAATGGCAGGGTGCTGCGGCTGATGAACAAGCCACAGCAGCTGGTTGCCGACTGCAAGCTGGACTTGACCGGTTCCTAGGGCCCGGCGTTCTCCCTTTCTTTCTAGGGCCCGTACTTCTCTTGTCGGCCACCCTCTTTCAGGACCTCCTCAAGGCCCCTTCTTCTTTCCACCTGTACGGCGTGTAACCGACCAGGTGTGACCTTCCGCCTTGTTCCACTTAGCTATCTTCCTAAAACCTCTCCTCTTCCTCCATCTTTCCCTGGTTCCTCAGCCGAGTGACCTAGGAGCAAAGACCTCCTTGAACCCCCTAGAGGTGATTATATCCCCTCCCGGGTAACCTCCCACCCTATACTAATGTGGGTGTGCGGGGAATGGGTCCCACCCACCATCTTTGGGTCCATCTGCAGCTGGAGCATCAGCATCTTTTACGGGTGCAGTACCCCTCTGTGACGCCTGCATTGGTGAGGCGCCACATACCCCTTTGATTGAATATACTCGTCCGCGAGTATCTATACCTGATACCGGGAAATGAAAAAGCATTTTTCTTTATATCATCAACATCAACGGGTAAACTATTCACATTCAAGAATATTTAGATTTCTTCCTATTGCTAGGAGGCACTTTTCTTAGAACGTTGCACATATAAACATTGCAGTAGTTAGTATTATAGACCCCACGGTCCTTGGGTCACCTGTTGGCAAAGTTTTAGCTCTCCGATTGCATTATAACTCTGCATAAAAGACATTATCTAACTTGGCCTAACGGGGAAAGGTACTAACTATGCGGGCCCAGCAGTAATATATTGTCCAGCACAGTCCAGTGTGTATTATCACCGCTGGGCCGCTGCTCACACAGCACACATCATCAATAGACAGGGAAAGTTCAAAATAAAAGTCTGTGACTCTTCAGATGAAAAACATACGGGGACACACTCTTCATTCAGGGGCTTGCAAAAAGGGGAAGGCAAAAATAAAGGGGCATGGTTGCTGGAAAAGGGACTATATACAAGGCAATGTCTCAACAATGGGAGTCTATTGCTGGGTGCAATGTCTCTACACGGGAGTCTATTGCTGGTGGGAAATTCTTATGGCGAACCAGCCTAGTGGACCGGGGTACCGATCATAAGTGACCTGCTCACCTCGATAAAGGTCTCTGTCCGATTGTCCTCGCCGCAAATAGGATTCTACATCGCATCTGGTGAAAAACACATTGTCCTGAAGTCCGGGTTCCCGTAGAAATCCCCATCCTTCGTCCTGGTATCACGGAGATGACGGTTCCTTGGCGGCGTAGTTCTACTGGAAGCAGGGGCTGCAATCTTGACTCGTCCTGTGGTCGCCTTGTTGCCTGCTCTCGCTGGAACCACTCCTCTCGGCGTCTTTGTCTAGCCACCTGGTCCCTCTCATTTAAGGCTGAGACCGCTGGAGTGACTGGTACTGTGGGGGTGGTGAGTTGCCGGTTGGGACTCTGGATACCACTCTGGTTTCTGCTGAGTTCACTATGGCGGGGGCTCCTCGCTGCTGCCGCTACCATGCGCTCCACCACGCAACTTCTGGGGTGCTCCCTCCCGAGGCTCTCTCTACATCCTCCAGTTCCTCATCGTCTGCCTCATCGTACTCCTCCTTGACGATGACGTTTTTTTCTGTAGGGGACGTCCGCGCTGCTTTCAGCCAGAGACAACCGCTGGTACAGGATGGTGGTGTTGTCGGGGGTTCCGTCTGAACTCCCGTGTCCCGGGTATGAATGGGTTGTGGTACGGGTGGTAGAGAGGCGCAGTATTCTACAATGGCTTCTTCTGCTACTGCTGCTTCTCGCGCTTCGCGGTCTGCTATCATGGATGAAAGTTCATAGGTCCGCTCCGCGCTCCACCGTCGGCACACCCACTCCAGGGCTTCTTCCAAGTCCTGGCGGAGCCGTCCAAATGTGTCCCTCCAGTAGTCAGCATCCCCCTCTAGGGTTAAGAGGGACGCCGCTGCCTGGTCTCCTTGCTCGGCTCGGGCCTGTTCTTTGAGCTCGTGCACTACATCTCTCCAATGGGGTGCCACCATGCTACCGGGTATAAAGGAGCCTTGGTGTTTCTGTCATTCTCTTCTGGTTTGTCTCTTTATGGGCGGCCTGTCCCGAGGAACTTCCTGTGGGCTGCCCCCCTGATTGATGGCAATCTGGGTGGCCACACTTTTTGGCGCCTCCGTCTTGGCCCTCCTTCTTTTAGGGGCTGAGGCACTTCCCCGGGCCTGCACATGGTGTTTAGTACATGGTTACGGCGTCATCTTGGGTCCTCCTGCAGTAATGGCGGGAACCCATTTTTGGTGCCAAGCAATGGCGGAAAAAGTTTGTTTCAATGCACAAGTCCAAGGCCCACGATATCCTGTTTGTGACGCCAGAAAAAGATATGTTGAGCCCAGGCTTTGGGGTACTCGTGTATCAGGCTCCAAGGGGTTAACGCTCCTGTGTCACGGGGAGTGGTGGCCGCACCTGATCCGGTGTCCTGGGTATATCTTCCAAAAGGAGGTTATATTTACAGGGGATTTTAAATACAGTTTGTTGTGACGCCACCTGTAGTTTCCGGTGAGGAGTCACCAGCGCCGCCACAGTCCGCCGGAGGTAGATGGTAATGCGGCTAGTCTGGCAAAGTCCTCTACAGGTAGGGCTGGACCTCCAGGACAGCATTCCTATAAAGGGAACAAGTTCATGCACAAAGGAACACAGGCGGAGGCAAAGTCACTTTTCTCTCGGGTACTTTACTGTTGGTTGTAGGGACAGTTGTTACAGTTAACAGTTCAGCACTTGAGATGTTACAAGACAGGTAGCTTAACGGGTGGCTGCAAGTGGATCCCAGGTGGTATGGTGGAACCCTTGGTGTACCTTCGTTAACTAACTGTGTCCATTTTTCCCTGCTTTGGATGGATCTATACCCAGTAGCTCCGTATAGGTAGTACCGGGAGTCCCCTCCTTCGTTGATGAGGAAGCAGGCAGACCCCTCCGATGGCAGGGTGCTGCGGCTGATGAACAAGCCACAGCAGCCGGTTGCCAACTGCAAGCTGGACTTGGCCGGTTCATAGGGCCCGGCGTTCCCCTGGTTGGACTGGAGTTTCCCCTGGAGTATGGGCGCTCCACGCTGAGGATCTCCCTTTCTTTCTAGGGCCCGTACTTCTCTTGTTGCTCGCCCTGTTTCAGGACCTCCTCAAGGCCCCTTCTTCTTTCCTCCGGTACGACGTGTAACCGACCCGGTGTGACCTTCCTCCTCATTCCACTTAGCTATCTTCCTAAAACCTCTCCTCTTCCTCCATCTTTCCCTGGTCCCTCAGCCGAGTGACCTAGCAGCAAAGACCTTCTTGAACCCCCTAGAGGTGATTATATCCCCTCCCGGGTAACCTCCCACCCTATGCTAATGTGGGAGTGCTGGGAATGGGTCCCACCTGGCATCCTAGGGTCCACCTGCAGCTGGAGCATCTGCACCTCTTTTACGGGTGCAGTACCCCGCTGTGACGCCTGCATTGGTGGGGTGCCACAATAGCACAGAACTTAATTCTGAAGATAGTTCATGGACTTTTTAGTGAAGAAACTTTTTCCCTTAATGTTGGCAGCAGATCATTCAGGATACTCTCAAAGTGTATTGACAACAGAACGGAGCTTTAATCAGCATTAATCAGGTACAGATATGATAGGATTTGTGGAATCATGAATATACATATCTTGAGTGTCTCTGCAGCATCAGCAGGCTGCTTCTCCTCTCATGCACAGACACAGGAAACTGGATACAGTCACATGGTCCTTTCTGTGTGTGAGCCTCTGGGAGTGTTTTTTTTTAATCTAACTTTATAGACAATACACAAACCTATCAATAGAACACTTACATGCACCGGAATGGAGTTGTTGTACTAAACATATTCCAGCACCCCCACTCAACAACTACTTATCCTGTTAGTCCCATTGTGGTTCTGAAGTCCTCAAAATTGGCTCTTGGCAATGGTTTTGTCATACCATCAGCTAAAATCTTGTCAGACTCACAATAAACAAACTTTAGTACACTGCGTTCCACTAAGTCACATAAGTGGTGATGTTTAATGTCAATATGCTTAGTCCTTGCACTAATCTTCTCACTGCTGGCAAGTTTAATACATCCTTGGTTGTACTCATATACAAAAGTGCCCCCACTGTTTGGCTGTAATTCTCATTGCTGGAGTTTTGCCGAACCATTGGCTTCTGAGAGATCTTTTTCCTTGCCTTGACGGTGGCTCTGGTTCAGGAAGTCTTCGGACCATATAAGAAAGGCGTCTAGCCGGGATACCTTTGTTTGGTCTTTCTGATCTCCTGACTGGAGGTTGACTTGGTTCTTCTGTTTCTTCCTTGCTGGCTTCAGAGCTTATCCAGACTTCAGTGTTTTCTTTTTCAGTGTCTGGATTTGGTGATTGAGATTCTTGTTCTTGTTTCTTGGCTTGAATGACTGGTGTAACTTCATGGAATTTGAGCAAAACAGAGCTCTCATCAATCACTATATCCCTGCTGATTGTTGTTGTGATGGTCTCTGGGTGAAGGATTCTGTATCCCTTTAGAGTTTCGAAATAGCTCTTCAGGACTCCTTGCTTTACATGTGATTCCCACTTGGAACATTTTTCTTTGGGAACATACACAAATGCTTTGCTTCCAAATATCCTGAGGTGCTTCACTTTCGGCTTCTCTCAGTTCTATAGCTCATATGGAGATTTATTTGTGGCTTTACCTAGCAGTCTGTTTTGAAGATAGCAAGCTGCCATGATAGCTTCTTCCCAATACATTGTAGGTAGAGTCGCATCAAACAACATACTTCTTCCACTTTCACATTCTCTCTACAATGCCATTCTGTTCTGGGTTGTATGGAATGGTAGTCTGGAACACGATTCCATTCTTTTTCAAAATGGTTTGCACCTTACCTCCAAATTTGTTAAACACTACAGCAAGATATTCTTCAAGTTTCTGTGGAACTTCATCCTTACTGTGAATCAGGTAGGCGACTGTATATCTGGAGTAGTCATCATTTAATGTGAGGAATATATCTTCTTGCTTGGAGTTTGAACACTCATTGAACTGCAAACATCTGTGTGTATCAAATCCAGTGGCTGTGCAGATCTAGTGGTGCTTACTTTAGGAAAGGATTTTCTGGACATTTACCCTTTAAGACAGCTAGTGCACTTCATCATTTGACTATATTGCTTGATTTCAACACCATTTACAAGTTGACCTTGCTTCCTTACTGCTTCTGGGTCTCTGTGCCTAAGACGTCTGTGCCATACATGGATACAATTCTTATGCATATCTTGTCTAGCACTGTACACTCTTTCTTTGCATTTTAGCTGACAAAGTTCATTTTGGATTTTTCCTTCTGCAAGAGTGTTACCCTTTTTTTTATATAATGCAGCTGTTGTCTTTAAAAGTAACCACATTCCCTTTTTGTGTAAGCTTCTTTACTGACAGAAGATTGCTTTCAAGACTGGGAACATAGAGATCATCCTTTACTGGAATCTTTCTGCTTTGTGCTGAGGAAACTGGACAGTGGAGGTAGTCGTCTCCTACTCCTTCTGAAGTCATATATTGACTATTAGCTAAGATAACCTTTTCTGACTTGCTTTCATCAAGGTCAGTGCAGAAATCCTTGTTATATGTCATATGACTGCTAGCACCAGAGTCTATACACCATATATACTGTGCAAACGAGTCTGTACTGGTATTAAATGCAGCTTCAACACATGCAGACTTTTCCTTTACAGCTGTTTTCACCTTTTGATCACTGTTCTGCTTTTTAAGCTAACTCATTCTTGCTTTCCAAAGTCTGCAGTCTGCTTTAAGGTGGCCAGGCATTTTACAGACAAAGCATTCACAAGTTTCCCTTAGATTGCTCTTATTTTTAGGAAAGTCCTGTGTCTTTAAAGCTGTTTCTGCTGTGGATTCATTACTGCTGCTTACTTTATGCATTTTTCACTTGAATTCATCTACAAGCTTGCCTTTCATATATTCTAGCGTGAGTTCATTATCTGGCCATGCATTTAGTGCAGTGATAAGTGTGTCATAACTTTCTGGAAGATCACTTAAAGGGAATCTGACCCTGAAAAATGAGCCCCCAGCCTCTTTACACCTGTCCCTGCACCATGCTAATACATTTCTAGCCATCCCTTTGTGTCTGTACAGCGATAATGCAAAGTTTATAAAAGTGGTTTTTATACCTTCTGATCTGCGGCTTCTCAGCACTTGAGAAGCCGCAAAAGGCGTTCCTTGCTGCTTCTCCCCGCCGCCTGCCTGTTAATTATTCATGCCCCGATGGGCGTGCTAGAGAGCAGAGAGCCTGTGCGCGTCATCAAAGTGGCGGTAAAGCCGCTATGACGAAAATTGCGTCATATCCGGCTTTACCCACGTCAGTACACCGATTAGTGTGTACTGCCGACCTCACGATGCCGAGTGCGCATGCGCGAGGTGTGTTCACGGCAGCTTATCTGTGATAGTGGGTACAGCCAGATATGACGCGATTTTCATCATAGCGGCTTTACCGCCCCTTTTATGAGGCGCACAGACTCTCTGCTCTCTAGCACGCCCATCGGGGCGTGAATAATTAACAGGCGGGGGGGAGAAGCAGCAAGGAACACCTTTTGCGGCTTCTCAAGTGCTGAGAAGCCGCATATCAGAAGGTATAAAAACCACTTTTATAAACTTTGCATTATCGCTGTACAGACACAAAGGGATGGCTACAAATGTATTAGCATGGTGCAGGGACAGGTATAAAAAGGCTGGAGGCTCATTTTTCGGGGTAAGGTTCCCTTTAATTGAAGTACAGCAGCATGAAAGTCTTTGATTTCTTCTCCAATACCCTGAGATGCTCCACAATCTCTAGGGTGTTTCTTATATAGTCCTGCATATTCTGGCCATCACTTAGCTAAGATTGGTACAGTTTTCTCACGAGCTAAAGCTTATTGCTGAGATTTGATCTTTCATGCACTTTCTGTAATTCATCCCACATCTCTTTTGCAGTTGCACACTTGCAGTGGCGTAACAACTGCGGTCGCAGGGGTCGCAAGTGCGACCGGGCCCGGAGTTACAGGGGCCTGACGCCCGCCGACTGCTGCGGCTGCAGGGCCACCCGCTCTCCCAGCGGCTGTAGCTGTAAAGGACCGCCGACTCTCCCAGCGGCTGTGCATTGCCGGCCGTATGCTGCATGATGGTCGCTCATGTCGCACACAGCACTGCTTGCAGCTCTCTGCTTTACAGACTGTGACAGTGACACATTTACTTGTGCAGTGAAGGTCCGCACCTCCACTTATTGCATCACAGTACAGCAGAGAGCAACACAGAGGGCTGAAAGCACTTGCTGTGTGTGGCCATTTGTGATACAGCTGTCACACAGTGCACCCGGCCTCCTCTGAAGAGGATCTGTAACTATGTGTATGGGACAGAAGATAGAAGATGTGCCAGATCATCAAAGGTAAAAAGAACCCCAATGTGCGTATGTCTGCAAGTATATATGATTGTATGTGTGTATATAATTGATTGTGAGTATATATGATTGTGCATGTATGTATATGATTGTATATGTCTGTGTATATGACTGTGCATATGTGTATACGATAGTACATGTGTATATAATTGTAAATGTCTGCATATGATTGTATATATCGATGTATATGATTCTGCATGTGTGTCTGTGTATGTCTGTGTTTATGATTGTGTCATATGCACACATGCATAATCATATATACACACAGTCATATACACAGAATCATATACTCATACACACATACCATCATATACCCATTCATATACACAGATACACAGTCATATGCACACACATACATGATCATATACACATAATCATAAATGCACAATCATATCCACACATACTCAGTCATATACACACATATATGATCATAAACACACATACACAATCATATACACACAATCACAACACATAGTCATATGCACACAATCACACACATACAGTCATATACACAAATATACAACCATGTACACACATAGAGAATCATACAGTGGCGTAACAACTGCGGTTGCAGGTGTTGGAAGTGCGACCGATTTCAGAGGTACAGGGTTACGGCGCCCGCCAACCCCTGTGACCCCTGTGCCTGCTTTACATGGATGTGCGTCCCTGAGGACGCAAGTCCATGTTACTGTGTGGTGGCCTGCCCGGCTGGTCCCCAAGCGGCTGATCACAGCTGTCGGAGGACTGGCAGGCATTTAAACTTTAAAATTCCCATGGCCGCTGCGTGCTGCACTTTAATGAGGTCATGTGACCTCTTCACAGTCAGAACGGAGCTGCCGGTAGGAGCGATAAGTGTGAGCTCCATTCAGGAGCAGAAGAGCCTCCACAGCTTCTGGAGAGGGAGAGAGTGGAGGGTATGGGGTGGGAGAGCTGTACAGGGGGCAGTGTGTCTGTGTACAGGGGGAAGTGTGACTGGGTGTAGGGGGCTGTACAGTGAGCAGTGTGTCTGTGTGTGTGGGGGGAGGGTTGTACAGAGGGCAGTGTGGGTGAGTGGGGCAGGTTGTACTGGGGGCAGTGTATCTGTGTGAGGAGGATGTATGCTATATGGAGGGCTATGAGGCTGCATTATTGCATTATACTATATGAAGGGCTGTAAAGCTGCATTATGATATGAAGGGCTGTGCTGCTGCATTATATGATATGAAGGGCTGTGATGCTACATTATATTATCTGGAGGGCTGTGACGCTGAATTATATTATTTGGAGGGTTGTGACACTGTATTATATTATCTGCAGGGCTATGAGGCTGCACTATATTATATGAAGGGCTGTGACGATGCATTATATTATTTGGAGGGCTGTGACATTGCATTATATTATATGAAGGGCTGTGATGCTGCATTATATTATTTGGAGGGCTGTGACGCTGCATTATATTATATGAAGGGATGTGACCCCGCATTATATTATTTTGGGGGGCTGTGACGCTGCATTATATTATATGAAGGGCTGTGACGCTACATTATATTATCTGGAGGTATGTGATGCTGCATTATATTATCTGTAGGGCTATGAGGCTGCATTATATTATATGAAGGGCTGTGACAATGCATTATATTATTTGGAGGGCTGTGACGCTGCATTATATTATATGAAGGGCTGTGACACTGCATTATGTTATTTGGAGGGTGGTGACACTGCATTAAATTATCTGTAGGGCTATGAGGCTGCATTATATTATATGGAGACCTATGAGGTGACATTACATTATCTGGAGGGCTATGAGTCTGCATTATATTATATGATGGGTTCTGACCAATGTGGGCACGCAGGGGAAGAGGGGGGCCCAGGTCCAAATTTTGCACCGGGCCCCTTCCGACTCTACTTACGCCACTGCACACTTGCATATATCCACAATCTGATCATCATCTACACTGAGGGAAATAGTGCTTTGTGCTTTCTGATCCTTCCCTAACCAATCATCTGATAATGGATGAGGCACTTGTTCCTGTGCATATTTCCACATACCTTCTCTTATGAGCAACATCTTCACCTTGAATTTACAGGATTGATAATTCTGATTGGTGAGACTTTGCACTGAGAACTTACATCTTCTCTGTTGCTCTGTGCTGCTTTTGCTTTGGTCTTCTGTTGATGTATTACTCTTCTTTGTCACTCTGTGTTCTGTATCACTCCTGGAGTTCTTTGTCACGCTGGGGTTCTGTGTCACGCTGGGCGTATTACCTGTTGGCAGCGGATCATTCAGGATATTCTCAAAGCGTGTTGACAACAGAAAGGAGCTTTAATTAGCAATAAACAGGTACAGATCTGATAGGCTTTGCGGAATCAGGAATATACATTTTTAAGTGTCTCTGTGCAGCATCAGCAGGCTGATTCTCCTCTCATGCACAGACACAGGAAACTGGGTACAGTCATATGGTCTTTCCTCTGTGTGAGCCTCTGGGAATGTTTTATTTTATCTAACTTTATAGACAATACACAAACCTAGCAATAGAACACTTACATATACAGGAATGGAGTTTAGGACGCCCTGAGGAAGGAGACGAAACGGCCGTAGGCGGTGGGGGAGCCAGGACTGTGATCATAACCTACATAACCAGGTATGAGACACTAGAGGGGAAATTGGGAAGGCACAGGGGCAGCAGTGCACGGTATAACACTGATTAGAAGGGGCACTGGTAGTGCACAGGGTACACACATAATTGTGGCTGGTATTGAGGATAGGGCCAGTGCACAGGCACTCTGGATTTGTAAGAAACAGTGTCAAGACATATATTTGAGTGCATCGCTGCCTGAGGTGTTAAAATATTCCCCTATATACCTGATATCACTGGTTACCGTGTAATTTGCATTGTAGAACTATTGATGTTAGTGGTCCCAGTCCTGGACCCAGATATAAATCAATTATGTTATCAGGAACTTCTATGTAAAAATTATTTTAATGTTTTTTATGGAATATTATAATTAATGACTAATAAAGTGATCACTTAAAAATAGAAATTGTACTCATTATTCATCTGAGAGCCCTTGATAGGGAATTCTGGGTGATTTTGAAGTGGTGTTGTGTAAGGTGAGGCATTTACAGTTGGTGGACTTTTGAGATAATAACTTCTCTTATGAGCAACATCTTCACCTTGAATTTACAGGATTGATAATTCTGATTGGTGAGACTTTGCACTGAGAACTTACATCTTCTCTGTTGCTCTGTGCTGCTTTTGCTTTGGTCTTCTGTTGATGTATTACTCTTCTTTGTCACTCTGTGTTCTGTATCACTCCTGGAGTTCTTTGTCACGCTGGGGTTCTGTGTCACGCTGGGCGTATTACCTGTTGGCAGCGGATCATTCAGGATATTCTCAAAGCGTGTTGACAACAGAAAGGAGCTTTAATTAGCAATAAACAGGTACAGATCTGATAGGCTTTGCGGAATCAGGAATATACATTTTTAAGTGTCTCTGTGCAGCATCAGCAGGCTGATTCTCCTCTCATGCACAGACACAGGAAACTGGGTACAGTCATATGGTCTTTCCTCTGTGTGAGCCTCTGGGAATGTTTTATTTTATCTAACTTTATAGACAATACACAAACCTAGCAATAGAACACTTACATATACAGGAATGGAGTTGCTGCACTGAACATATTACAACACTTAAAGACCTCACAGTAAGGCCAAATATTTTTAAGCACTTTATGACTATCGATTTCCTTCTGGAATCAAACCTATGAGGAAGCTCTGTTTAGGCTGCTTTGACTTCAGCAATTTTCGACAATCATGGCAGATTCAGCAATTTTGCCGCTAGTAACGGTTTTCTTGACTTGCCGCAAGTGCCGGATTTGCCATATCCAGCAAAACCCCATGTGCAGCACATGACCGCAAGACTTATAGGGAATGATTTGAGCTGAATGCAGTCTTGCCGCAAGTGATACGTGATGCGGCAAAACTGACTGTTCTGCTGCGAATGGCGAAAATTGCTGATATGAAAGCAGCCTTAGAGAAGTAACCATGCATATAATTTTAATGTGTAATTTTTTATGTGTTTTATTGTTAAAAATTTTTGATCATTTTGCAGTGAATAATAAAATTGAATTTTTAATGACTATAATTTTAGGTGTTTTCCATTATAGTGCTCCAACTTTATTTGCATATATTAATCTATTCAGGAACTTTTAGAAGGGTAGAAGTCTGAAGGTAGTGCAGCTTTTGAGTGAGGTTCTTAGTGCTACGCCTAGTATTTTAATAACTCACAAAGTGAGCATGTCACAAACAAATGCTTATTTGTATTTTTGTTTATCTTTTCATTTGTATTCCCAATATCCCAAAAACAACTGAACAAGAAATATTATATACATGGCCAATAAACAGCAGCAAAACAACACGTCACAGTACTGATATGGCGAGTACATATGTTAAATTTGATGAATGAAACACGGGTTCAAAAAAAGTAGTTTATGACATACACTTTGAGAAGTACATAAACAATTACAAGGTATCTATCAACCCCCCTACTCCTTCCTCCTGTATACATGTATTTCACTAAAACCAGAAATGAGCCAAAACATTATTTCCTGCATAGTGACTTATACAGTTAGGGCCAGAAATATTTGGACAGTGACACAAGTTTTGTTATTTTAGCTGTTTACAAAAACATGTTCAGAAATACAATTATATATATAATATGGGCTGAAAGTGTACACTCCCAGCTGCAATATGAGAGTTTCCACATCCAAATCGGAGAAAGGGTTTAGGAATCATAGCTCTGTAATGCATAGCCTCCTCTTTTTCAAGGGACCAAAAGTAATTGGACAATGGACTCTAAGGGCTGCAATTAACTCTGAAGGCGTCTCCCTCGTTAACCTGTAATCAATGAAGTAGTTAAAAGGTCAGGGGTGGATTCCAGGTGTGTGGTTTTGCATTTGGAAGCTGTTGCTGTGACCAGAAAACATGCGGTCAAAAGGAACTCTCAATTGAGGTGAAGCAGAACATCCTGAGGCTGAAAAAAAATAAAAAATCCATCAGAGAGATAGCAGACATGCTTAGAGGAGCAAAATCAACAGTTGGGTACATTCTGAGAAAAAAGGAATTGACTGGTGAGCTTGGGAACTCTAAAAGGCCTGGGCGTCCACAGATGACAACAGTGGTGGATGATCGCCGCATACTAGGGATGGGCGAATCTACTCGCTAGGACTCGTTACTCGGCGAGTAGTAAGGGACTCGCAGGACTCGGTACTCTGCGAGTTTCCCAGTGATTACTCGCACGAGTCCAATGCAAATCAATATCAATCCTAGTTTTGTCAGAAACGCTGACAAAACTATGATTGCCTTTGTTTGCATTAGACTCGTGCGAGTAATCACTGGCTACTGTGCCAGTGATAGCAGGGAAACTCGCAATGTAACTGCTGTTTCTTTGCGAGCCGAGTCCAGCTGTCTTCTCTGTGCAGCTCCAGGGTCCTAGAGCCCGCCTGCTGCCTGATGTAGCAGTGCTGAGATTGTTCTCAGTCTGCTCATTCCTGTGTACAGACATCTATATTTATGCACAGGGGATGTAGCAGAGAGGACATCGCGTTTTGGACTGCGTCGGACGGAAGAGGATTTTTTTAATTAAAGATGGAGTCCCTAATGGCTTTTTTTTTTATTTCAAATAAAAAATTTTCTCTGTGTTGTGTTTTTTTAACCCTTTATTGGAGATTCTTAGTGGCTGGGTCAAACGTGGCCTGACATTAAGAATCTCGGGCTTAATACCAGCTTGTATAACAAAGCTGGTATTAACCCCTTTATTACCCAGCGTGCTACCGCCACCAGGGCCGCTGGAAGAGCGGGGTTCAGCGCCAGAGGATGGCGCTTCAATGAACGCGCCATCTTCTGGGGCGGCTGCGGGCTGCAATTTGCAGCGGGGGGTGCCCAGAAAGCTTGGGCATCCCTGCGCTGCGGATTCCAGCCCCCAGCTGCTTAGCTGTACCTGGCTAGACATAGAAATTGCGCGGAGCCCCACGCATTTTTTTTTTTATTATTTAATGAATTTCAGAGTCAGAGGCTCAGAGTCAGAGTCTCGGAGTCGGAGTCTCCTCAGAGTCGGAGTCTCAGAGTCGGAGTCGCCTCGGAGTCGGAGTCGCCTCGGAGTCGGAGTCGCCTCGGAGTCGGAGTCGTCTCGGAGTCGGAGTCGGAGTCGTCTCGGAGTCGGAGTCGTCTCGGAGTCGGAGTCGTCTCGGAGTCGTCTCGGAGTCGAGTCGGAGTCGTCTTGGAGTCGGAGTCGGAGTCGTCTCGGAGTCGGAGTCGGAGTCGTCTCAGAGTCGGAGTCGGAGTCGTCTCGGAGTCGGAGTCATCTCGGAGTCGGAGTCGGAGTCGTCCTCGGATGTCCGGAGTCGTCTCGGAGTCGGAGTCGTCTCGGAGGTCGGAGTCGTCTCGGAGTCGTCTCGGAGTCGTCTCGGAGTCGTCTCGGAGTCGTCTCGGTCGGAGTCGTCTCGGAGTCGAGTCGTCTCGGAGTCGTCTGAGTCGGAGTCGTCTCGGAGTCGGAGTCGTCTCGGAGTCGGAGTCGTCTCGGAGTCGGAGTCAAAAAAATGCGTGAGGCTCCGCGCAATTTCTATGTCTAGCCAGGTACAGCTAAGCAGCTGGGGGCTGGAATCCGCAGCGCAGGGATGCCCAAGCTTTCTGGGCACCCCCCGCTGCAAATTGCAGCCCGCAGCCGCCCCAGAAGATGGCGCGTTCATTGAAGCGCCATCCTCTGGCGCTGAACCCCGCTCTTCCAGCGGCCCTGGTGGCGGTGGCACGCTGGGTAATAGAGGTTAGGGCCAGCTTTGTATTATCAGCTGGCCCTAAGCCCGAAATTTATGGCGGTCACGCCAATATTAGACATGACCGCCATGAATTTCTATTAAATTGTTTTAAAAAAAACACAACACAGAGAAATTTTTTTATTAGAAATAAAAAAAAAAGCCATTAGGGACTCCATCTTTAATTAAAAAAATCCTCTTCCGTCCGACGCAGTCCAAAACGCGATGTCCTCTCTGCTACATCCCCTGTGCATAAATATAGATGTCTGTACACAGGGAATGAGCAGACTGAGAACAATCTCAGCACTGCTACATCATCTCTGTGCACAGACATTCATGTCTGTACACAGGGAATGAGCAGACTGAGAACAATCTCAGCACTGCTACATCATCTCTGTGCACAGACATTCATGTCTGTACACAGGGAATGAGCAGACTGAGAACAATCTCAGCACTGCTACATCAGGCAGCAGGCGGGCTCTAGGACCCTGGAGCTGCACAGAGAAGACAGGACTCTTATCTGTGCGAGTTTCCCAGCCAGCGATTACAGTTGCAAAGTAAACGAGTCAATGCAAATAAATGACACAACTAGGATTGCTTCAGCCTGAAGCTTCCGAGACACATCTGCGATTTGTAAATCTCACACTACTCGCTATTACTCGCTTCCCCATTCATTAACATTGGACTCGCTAGACTCGCAACGAGTAGCGAGTCCTGTGCTCGGACTCGCTAGAGTCAAGCGATTCCGAGTAATTTAGGATTCGCCCATCACTACCGCATACTTTATTTGGTGAAGAAGAACCCGTTCACAACATCAACTGAAGTCCAAAACACTCTCAGTGAAGTAGGTGTATCTGTCTCTAAGTCAACAGTAAAGAGAAGACTCCATGACAGTAAATACAAAGGGTTCACATCTAGATGCAAACCATTCATCAATTCCAAAAATAGACAGGCCAGAGTTAAATTTGCTGAAAAACACCTCAAGAAGCCAGCTCAGTTCTGGAAAAGTATTCTATGGACAGATGAGACAAAGGTCAACCTGTACCAGAATGATGGGAAGAAAAATGTTTGGAGAAGAAAGGGAATGGCACATGATCCAAGGCACACCACATCCTCTGTAAAACATGGTGGAGGCAACGTGATGGCATGGGCATGCATGGCTTTCAATGGCACTGGGTCACTTGTGTTTATTGATGACATAACAGCAGACAAGAGTAGCCGGATGAATTCTGAAGTGTACCGGGATATACTTTCAGCCCAGATTCAGCCAAATGCTGCAAAGTTGATTGGACGGCGCTTCATAGTGCAGATGGACAATGACCCCAAGCATACAGCCAAAGCTACCCAGGAGTTCATGAGTGCAAAAAAGTGGAACCTTCTGCAATGGCCAAGTCAATCACCAGATCTTAACCCAATTGAGCATGCATTTCACTTGCTCAAATCCAGACTTAAGACGGAAAGACCCACAAACAAGCAAGACCTGAAGGCTGCGGCTGTAAAGGCCTGGCAAAGCATTAAGAAGGAGGAAACCCAGCATTTGGTGATGTCCATGGGTTCCAGACTTAAGGCAGTGATTGCCTCCAAAGGAATCGCAACAAAATATTGAAAATAAAAATATTTTGTTTGGGTTATGTTTATTTGTCCAATTACTTTTGACCTCCTAAAATGTGGAGTGTTTGTAAAGAAATGTGTACAATTCCTACATTTTCTATCAGATATTTTTGTTCAACCCTTCAAATTAAACGTTACAATCTGCACTTGAATTCTGTTGTAGAGGTTTCATTTCAAATCCAATGTGGTGGCATGCAGAGCCCAACTCGCGAAAATTGTGTCACTGTCCAAATATTTCTGGCCCTAACTGTATGTAGAGATGATCCACCACCCTAGTGTTCTAGTTCGATGCAATTCATCGAATCGGGGGGGTGTTTGACGAATGTTCATCGAACACCGTTGAACACCATAAAACACTAAATAATGAGCTGTGCGGGGCATTTTCACTAACGCAAAGTATGTACATACATTGCGGAAGTGAAATTAATTAAAAGAAAGGGTTAAAAATTAAAAAAATCTGTATGCTCACCTGTCCGGCGATCCACCGCTGCCTCTGGCAAGGTCCTGATGCTTATAGGACCTGTAGTGACATCACAAATCGGGTCACATGACTGCAGTTACCGCAGTAACTGAGGTCATGTGACCCGATTTGTGACATCACCACAGGCACTATAAGCATCAGGACCTTGCCGGAGGCAGCGGTAGATCGCTTGACAGGTGAGCATACAGTTTTTTTTTATTTTTAACCCCGCACAGCTCATTATATAGGCAGAAAATGCGGCACGTGTTTTTTTGTCCAGATCTGCCGCATTTTCGAACCAAAATCGAACATAACCTAGAACTGCCAAATTTGAAGCAAATTCTTCGAATTCGGCGAATGACTCGAACACCACCAAAAACAGCTCGAATTTGAGATTAGCGAACAATTCGAGTCAAACACCGCTCATCTCTACTTATATGTAAGAATAATTAAAAAAGAGAAAAAAAGACTCCTCCTTAGGCTATGTTCACAAATACAGTTTTTGTAGTATTTTTGCAGTTTTTCATTGCTTTCAATAGTGAAAAAACATTCACAGATAAGTGTAATGTAAACGTTATTACCTTATCTTGGTATGGGGTGTGTGTGACATGGTCAGACACCCCCAATTTAATTTATGAAGAATGAACTTTGAAGCTTACAAAGCCTATGCAGGCAATGCAAGAACTTTAAAAAATGAGAAGAGGAACTCTGAAACACCCTGACTTAGACATTAGGGGCTCATATACATTCTGTCATGAATGTTATGTGGTGAGATACCTACACTCTTAAAACCTATGAAACAGTTAAAAATGGTTGTAAAAAATTTGAAAGCAGAGCTCCAATATACCCTGGTAGACATGAAGAGCAGGGCCTCTGAATATTTTTTTACGATTATAAAAAGATTGTGTGATCTTACTTCTACTCTAGTAAAGACAATGGGCTCAGTGCAAGGCCTAGCAATAATGGCTATGTTCACACACAATTTGCGTTTTTTTAGCACTCTTAAAAGCACTTGCGTTTTTTTAAGAGTGCTAAAAAATGTCCCTTGTGTGTCTGAAAGGATTTGCCACGTTTTTGGACTTAGTCATTTTTTCACCAAAAACGCAGGCAAAAACGCAAGCGTTAATGCAGGGTGCATAAATGTGCCTTTTAAAAACGCATGTGTTTCCCATAGGGCCCCATGTTAAAAAAACACATGTGCGTTTTTTCAAAAACGCATGCGTTTTTTTAACATGGGCCCCTATGGGAAACGCATGCGTTTTTGAATGGCACTAAAAGGTACTAATGTACCATGCGTTTTTGCATGCGTTTCCCATAGGGCCCCATGTTAAAAAAACGCATGCGTTTTTGGAAAAACGCACATGCGTTTTTTTACAGCACCCAAAAACGCTGCATGCAGCGTTTTTTGGACTAGGGGTAAAAAACGCAAATGGAGCTGAAAAACGCAGCTACACTCAAATGTACCCTGCGTTAACGCACCTGCGTTTTTTTTAACAGCCCAAAAACGCAGAGATGGTCAAAAAAACGCATGTGTGTGAACATGGCCAATTACAAGGAGGGACTGTAATACACACAGCAAGACATATAGAGGAGGGACTCTGTCTACATTATGGGACAATTTTAAAAAGATTCTGACTCCTACCCTGGTAAAACTTATGTACTCGTTTCAAGGCCTAACTAACATTCCAAGGAGGGATTGCAATACATGTAACAAGAGATGTATAGAAGAGACTCTGACTACATTTTGGGACAATTTTAAAAAGATTCTGACTCCAACCCTGGTAAAAGCTAAGTATTTGTTTCAAGGCCTAAATAAGGCTGTGGTCACAGTTGCCATGCGTTTTTTTTAGTGATTTTACAAAACTCATGCATTTTTTCATGTCAGCATGAGTTTTGTAAGGTGTGTGATGGCTCCCTGCGTTTTTGGGTGCGTTTTTGAATCTGCACCTAAAAATAGTGCTTGTAGTATTTTTTTGGAGCGTTTTGAAAAACGCATGCGTTTTTATAACATGGGTTCCTATGGGAAACACATGCAAAAACGCATGTACAATTAGTACCTTTTAGTGCCATTCAAAAACGCATGCGTTTCCCATAGGAGCCCATGTTAAAAAAAAACGCATGCGTTTCCGTAAACGCATGCGTTTTTTAACATGGGCTCCTATGGGAAACGCATGCGTTTTTGAATGGCACTAATTGTACATGCGTTTTTGCACGCGTTTCCCATAAGGCCCCTTATTAAAAAACGCATGCGTTTTTGGATATGCTCCAAAAACGCATGGGACAGTCACACATGCTTTTTGGCTATTAGGGCATGCGTTTTTTAACATGGGGGCCTATGGGTGCGTTTTTTACATGCGTTTTTGAAAACGCAGGTCTCCAAAAACGCATTTGAAAAATGGTACTGTGACCACAGCCTAACATTCCAAGTAGGGATTGCAATACAAGAGATGTAGAGAGACTCTAACTACATTTTGGGACAATTTTAAGAACATGCTGACTCCTACCCTGATAAAGCTACACATTAAATGCTAAACTAGGCTTAGCTAAAATTCCCAGAAGGAATTGCAATACACTAAGGAAGAGACATAGAGAAGAGACTCTGACTACATTTCGGGACAATTTTAAAAATATTCTTACTCCTACCCTGGTAAAGAATATGCATTCATTACAAAGCCTAGCAAGAATTCCCAGAAGGGACGGAATACAAAACGCAGCAAGAGAAGTAAATGAGGGCCTCTGACTACATTTTGGGACAATTTTAAAAAGATTCTGACTTCTACGCTTGAAAATTCTTTGCACTCAGCCAATTGATGGCAGATGGGGCGCTCCTCTCGCTTTTAGAACTCCATCAGATATCGGGACTCTCAAACCTGAATTACATCCAATAAGGCTCAATTAGGGAATCATTGAAACACCGTCTCCACACTGCAGACTTCACGCGCCCCTTAACAGCATATGAAACCTTATGTGCAAGTGTAATAAGGCTCAAAAAATACTTTCCACCATATATCAATTATTACTTTCCACAGACTCATACCCCAAAAGGGCTTTCATATCACATTGGGAGATTGATCTGGGGTACAAGTTAACCCGTTCCCAAATACTTCACATCTATAAGCATTCACACGGTCCATCGCAATGCGTGAAGGCTGAGGAGAATTCTTTTACAATCATTTCCAGGTGGTACATCACGCCAGAGCAAAGTAGTCAGTGGCAGGCAGGTGCGCAGCCTTGATGTTGGAGGTGTGGAGAAGATACTGGCAACTACCTACAAAAATGGTGGTCTTGACCGATACTTTGCTAATATTGGCGAAAAGTGAAGTCCTTCATTCAGACGGTGTTGAATAAAGTGACTAACCTTTATACTTCCCTGTAATATAATAAACTATAATAAGCATTGATTTCCATGATGCTCATTAACTCTTTTTTTTTTTTTTTTTTTAAACCAGTAGTTTTTATTGATTATATGGAGAAGAGTATACAAAGAGCATCAAAAGAGAGTAATAAAGATCAAAAACAGTATTAACAAACTCCTCAAGAGAGGAAGGAACTGTGGAGGAGGGGAGGCAAGGGAGGATGGGGGAGGGAGGGTTATAGGAGCAGTATCATTAGCAGTAATATCAATCATATTATCGCTTACATAACAATATTAACTAGTAACATAAAACATCTAGAATGAAGGAAACGGTCAGTTAGTAATAATGACCTTATTATACTGCGTAGAAATCCACGGGTCCCACCAGTTAAGCACTCTCGTTTTTTGGGGGAGGTCATGTGAAAGAATCAGCTCATGAGTGAGATGTCTTTCAGCGTGGGACAGGAGGGGGATCTCCAAAGGGCCGCTATGGATTGACAGGCAGCGATTAGAACGTTCGTCACTATTGGTCTGAGGAGGGCTGGTAGGGAGTCCAAGTCAATTCCCAGGAGAGCCATGGGAGCAGATAGAGAGTGTCAGGCCGGTCAGTTCAGTCAGAAGGGAGTCTATCGAGGACCAGAAGGCCATCACCCTTGAGCAAGTCCACCAGATATGGGCCTCAGAGCCCACTTGACCACAATTTCGCCAGCAGAGAGGAGAGGGAGAAAGACCAGGTCCTCCAAATCTGGCAATCCGTGTAGGGACCAGGCACCAACCCATCAACAACTTCTTGGATTGTTCCAAGTGATTGACACACCGAGTTTATTTTGACGCATGAGACGAGGCGGCGTGCCATTTCTCCAGAGGGACCGAAAAAGCTAATCTGGACTCCCATTTAGTCATAAACGGGAGCTTATCCACAGCGCGTGCTGCAGTCAAGGCTCTATATACAATAGATACTCCAAATCGGGAGTGTCCGTCCTGTTTGAAAAAGGATTGAAGGTTGAGGTTAATTGAGGAGGGGTCCCACAACGGAAAAGAGCAAGTAAGAAGGAAGTGACGAACACGCATATAGGAGAAGAAAGCTGAGGTCGGAAGGGAATATTTAGCTACCAAGGTGGGAAATGGGGCTGGACACCAATCTCGCAGGAGATCCCACAATAACAGGACACCCGCCTCCCTCCAACGCGAGATATCTACCATGCAAGATTCCAAAGCTCGCAGAGAAGATATCTAGTGAGGAAAGGCAAATGTATTCACGCTAATTTGTGCCATACTGAGAGGACCGCCTGCATGGAGCGTAGCGGTGTAGAAGGACAGGAGGATTGTAGAAAGGACATCTCTAGTAGGGTCCTAACAGAGCCCAGTGGGGAGTAATGGGCCTCAATTTGTAGCCAATGTGAGGACGGGGAGGAGGACGAGGTCCACCATGACTTAGCTAAATCCAAAGTTATTGCAGAGTAGTAGCAAAGAATGTCCGGCATGCCTAGGCCTCCCAATAGGGAAGGAAGAGTCAGGGCCGAGAGTGCCACCCGGTGAGGTTTACCACTCCAAACGAATCTCCCGAGGATCGATTGAAACAAGTTTAAGTAACGTCTGGGGAACAAGAGAGGGATGCACCTTAGTACATAGATAATTTTGGGGAGGAGCATCATCTTTACAAGATTAATCCTGGCAATCCAAGAAAGCTGAGCCTTCGAATATTCCGAGGACAGAGATTTCAGGGAAGAGAGCAAAGCTTCACAATTGACCCTAATCATGGAAGGGGTAGGTGCAATTCGGATACCCGGGTACACGAATTCCTGCGGGGCGATTAGAAAAGAAAATCACGTTGCTAAAGAGGACTGGGAGAGAGACGAAAGATTTACTGGAAAGAGAGAAGATTTAGAAAGGTTGAGCTTATAGAATGAAACTGACGAGAAGTCCGCCAGAACAGAGACAACAGCTGGAATAGAGGCGTCGGGGTTCGTGCAGGTGAGGAGAACGTCATCAGCATATAGAGAGATCTTATGTTCGGCTTGACCGATAATAACACCTGAAATTTCTGGATGAGCGCGGATGGTGGCTGCCAGCGGTTCCATCACGTTAAAAATCCCAAACGTGGAGGAAGAGAAACTTCCCGCCTTCACGTATGCACAAGGGGAAGAGTATAGGGCCAGAATCCCCGACCTAATGTTGCCTTGGAAGGCGAACCTGTCCAAGACGGCTGCGAAGTACCCACTCTGCTCGAGAACCTCCAAGAGATTCACCACCCTCCGAGTCGCATCTCTCGCCTGACGGTTAGGAATAAAACCCACTTGGTCCAAGGCGATCAGGGAAGGGATAACGGTCTTGAGTCGGTCCACCAACAGCCTTGAGTAAAGTTTAACATCACAGTTAATCAGCGCAATCGGACGGTAGCTACCCGGTGCCGAAGGGGTTTTGACTGGTTTAGGAATGGTCGAGATAGCCGCCGTTAAACCCTCTGGTCTGATGCGACCCTCACGCTGCCAGAACTGAAATAAGGAGAGAAGGTGAGGAGCGAGAGTAGAAGCAAAGGAAGAATAGTATAAGTAAGAGAGACCATCAGGGCCAGGGGCCGACCGTTTTTTAGAAGAGCGGATTGCCCCGAGAATCTCCTCTAGGGAGAAAGGTCTATTCAAATACCCTAGTTGATTCGCTGAGAGAGCAGGAAACCGAAGTTTGGAGAGGAAAGAGGTAATGGCATCCGGGGTCGGCTGAGGGGTGGAGGACGAGTCACAAAGATTATAAAGATCATTATAGAAGACTCTAAACTGCTCCGCAATCTTAATGGGATTGCGAACATGCTCCCCCGAAGGCGAGATGAGCAGAGAGATCCTCGACTTCAACTCCCTCCGCCTAACCCTTCATGCCAGCAACGCACCGGCCCTCTCCCCCATCGCATAGTACCGTGTTTCCCCGAAAGTAAGACAGGGTCTTACATTCTTTTTGTGGCCAAAAGTGGCCCCCTGTCTTACTTTCGGGGGGGGGCCTTACAGTGGAGGCCCCACCATCCATCCATCCACACACTGCAGCCATCCATCCACACATTCCCACACATACAGACAGACACATGCATACACATATATACACATATACACACACCATACACACCACACACACCACACACACACATAGCACCGCTTCTTACCGGGTCCGGTGTGGGGTCCCCGATGGTCCTGTACCGTCCTCTGTGCTCCGGTCCGGTCCCCGAGATGATCCGCTGCCGTCCGCCGTGTTCCGGTGCCGGTCCTAGGCTCCATGGTCCTTGCTCTTCCGGAGTTCAGGCCTAGCTCCGCCCAGGTCATAGTGTGGGCCAATCAGCATAGCGGCGCTCAAGCAAGCGTCATCGGGCGCTTGCCTCTGACGTCAGCGCCGCTATGCTGATTGGCCCACACTATGACCTGGGCGAAGCTAGGCCTGAACTCCGGAAGAGCAGGGACCATGGAGCCTAGGACCGGCACCGGAACAAGGCGTACGGCAGCGGATCATCTCGGGGACCGGACCGGAGCACAGAGGACGGCACAGGACCATCGGGGACCCCACACCGGACCCGGTAAGAAGCGGTGCTATGTGTGTGTGTGGTGTGTGTGGTGTGTATGGTGTGTGTATATGTGTATATATGTGTATGCATGTGTCTGTCTGTATGTGTGGGAATGTGTGGATGGATGGCTGCAGTGTGTGGATGGATGGATGGTGGGTAAGACCGGTGCCGGTCCTAGGCTCCATGGTCCCTGCTCTTCCGGAGTTCAGGCCTAGCTTCGCCCAGGTCATAGTGTGGGCCAATCAGCATAGCGGCGCTGACGTCAGAGGCAAGCGCCCGATGACGCTTGCTTGAGCGCAGCTATGCTGATTGGCCCACACTATGACCTGGGCGGAGCTAGGCCTGAACTCCGGAAGAGCAAGGACCATGGAGCCTAGGACCGGCACCGGAACACGGCGGACGGCAGCGGATCATCTCGGGGACCGGACCGGAGCACAGAGGACGGCACAGGACCATCGGGGACCCCACACCGGACCCGGTAAGAAGCGGTGCTATGTGTGTGTGTGGTGTGTGTGGTGTGTATGGTGTGTATATATGTGTATGCTTGTGTCTGTATGTGTGTATGTATGTATGTAAACCCCCCCCGTGTTTCCCCGATAGTAAGACCCCCCCTCCCCCCTACCCTGCCTTACATTCGGGGGGGGTCTTACATTAGCGGACCCCCGGTCCCCCCCCCACCCTGTCTTACTTTCGGAGGGGTCTTACTATCGGGGAAACACAGGTATGTCGCTTTGACTTTCTTCAGTTGATGTTCTACTCTAGAGAGAAGAAGAGCTCGGAGTTTGTTGCGCACCGAGTTTAGGGCTGACAGAGAAACGGGATCGGAGGTCGAAAGAAATGTAGCCTCGAGAGACATGATCTCAGTTAAAAGAGAGGCCAGGTCCTCATTATAAATCTTCTTATCACGTGCCGCCAATTTCAAGCAATGCCCACGAATAACCGCCTTATGGGCAAACCACAGACCCTCCGGCGTTATATCTGGTGTGTCATTCAGGTGGAAGTATTCCGTTAAGTGGATAGATAAAATATCTTGAGTCGTCTGGGAGGTCAGTAGGTAGTCATTCAGCTTCCAAGGGGCTTTGGGTAGGCAAGGGGTAGAGTCTGTGATAACAAGAGTAAGGGGGGCATTGTCCGACTGTCTCTGACTAGTAGATAATCTATACGGCTAAAGGAGTTGTGTCTGGGGGAAAAACATGAGTAGTCTCGTTTATTGCCGTGTAGATAACGCCAGATGTCGTGCAGACTATGAAAGTCAATCAACTGGGTGAGGTCCGTTCGAAAGGAGGATGGGGAGGAGCAGTCAAGGTGTCTATGCAGGGGGACATTGAGGTCACCCGCCACAAGTCTGTGGCCCGACATGGCGGGCATATGGGTATCTAACAGCGACCTAAGGAACTTATGTTGACCCACATTAGGGGAGTAGACAGCAAGTAGATAAAATAGGGCTCCATTCAGTTTCGCTATTACAAGTAGAAATCTACCCTCTGGATCAGTCGTCGTGCTAATCAGTTCAAAACTAATAGAAGACCCAATCAAAATAGCCACTCCAGCCCTTTTTTCAGTGCTGTAGGTGGTTGTTTCTCTCCAAAAGATGGGTCTCCTGGAGGAAAACCACATCCGCCCGAGATTTTTTGAGGTCAGCACGCAAGAGCGACCGTTTCTGGGGCGAATTTAATCATTAACATTAAGTGCCAAAACACTCGTAGACACTAGTAGACACTAGTAGTAAATCAGAAAGTGAGCGACAATATTCAGGTAATAAGAACTGCATCAGGAGAGAGTGGGTAGAGGGAGGGGAACCAGAAGGGGAAACAGAGCCCATCAGCCTATATGTCGAGATGTCACTCCGGTGCCCAGTATGGCCGGAGCACACCACGGAAAAGACGAGTGAGCTTAGGCATAGGAGGAGACAGGTTATATTAACAACTGCGGCAACAGCCAAAAAAGAAAACATAACATCTGAGAGAAAAAAAATAATCGCAATAGCGATTGGAAATCCCCGATTGACGCAAGGACGAAGTTCTTCCGTCTGAAATCCGACGGGAGTGCTTAGTAAACAGGAGAAGAGCGTCGTACCTGGGGGGAGAGAATAAAGAAAAAAAGAAAAGAAAAAGAAAAAAGAGGAGCCTATAAAAGGCACACCAAAGCGAACAAATTCGCTCGGGGGGGTTATGCTCCCGGGGTCGATGCAGCCAAAAAAGGGGGAAAAGGTGGGAGACCAATAGAAGAAGAAAGATCAGTAGAGAGAAAGAGAAAAGACAAGGGGGAGGAAGGTGGGAAGAAGGGGGGGAGAGGGAAAGGAGTCAGTAGGGTGGTAGAAAAAGAGTAGTAGTATCAGAAGGGAAAGAGGGAAGAAGAAGCTAAAGACCCGGGAGGATTATATGGGGACCAGGATGGCGGACCCCGGGCATGAAAGAACAAATATCAATCCAGTGGGGAGGATCTTCAGACGGTGGACCACTCCGGGTTCAGTCTGCGACGTCAGGTGTGCCGTTTAGGCGGGCGATCACTAGTGTCTCGCAGGGACGACGCTGAGAAGTTCGGTGGTAGGAAATCCCAGTCTTTCAGGAGGGATGTCGCCTGCGACGGAGATAGACAAACATGTGTGACTTCATCCCTTCCCACGATAAGGCGGCTGGGTCGGCCCCAGCGATACGGGACTTCCTTCTCCCGAAGAACGGACGTTTAGGGCTTGAAAGCTCGGCGCAACGCTAAAGTTCCAGGAGACAGGTGAACCTCTCAGGGCCTTGAGGAAGTCTTCCTTGGCTTCGTAGAAGTGGATTTTGGCAATAACGTCGCGCGAGAGATCAGGGCGGACATTCGATGGCTTAGGGAGCCTGTGTATCCGATCTATTTTGAGGTCTCTGGGATCCAGGTCGGGAAGAACCTCACTTAAGAAGTCACGCAGAAGTCCTCTAAGGTCCGGATCGCGCACCGTTTCCGCGACGCCCCGGAGACCTATATTGTTCTGACGATTGCGGTCCTCCATGTCGCAACTCTTTGCCTGCACCGCGGTCATCGTGGTTTGGAGCTGCTCAAGATCATCCAGCAGCTGATTATGAGACTGCACCAGTTCGGTCATCTTTGTCTCGAGGTGATCTGTTCTGGTGCCCAGCGCGTGCACCTCCCCCCGCAAATCCGCCATCATCTCTTTCATATCGTCCTGCAAGGACGTCCTGAGGCCAGAAAGGAGGTCAGTCATCAGGTCTTTCATGACCTCTTAGGTGACAGGGGAGTCAGAGGAGAGACCCGCAGCTCCGGAGCTAAGTCTGTTGTTCTTGGCGGGAAGCACGGATAGCTCTGGGGGAGGGGGGCGCCATGTTAGAAATGTGCGCTGTGTCTGTGCGGCCCGGCGGGAAGTAATCTGAAACCCACTTTGGGAGGGAGGAATGCGGTGGTTTCACCTTAACCATCCGTGCAGGCACTATTCACACGGCTGCTGAGGAGGTTCTGAAGGTCCAAGAGGTCACAGAGGCGCTGGAAAATAGCTTAATAAGCCGGGGTCCGGGAGCTCCTGAGTTATGCAGCCATCTCCATGAGATGCTAGGCCACGCCCCCGATCATTAACACTTGATTGTTCCTTCCCCCCCCCATCCTTTTTCTCCCTTTCCCCTTTCTTACCCCTCCCCTTTTCCCTCCCTTTTCCCTCCTTTTTTTTTTTTTTTTTTTTCTCCAAGTTCAAATAAGATTAATATACTCAATTTATAATATTGTGATATTTTAGGATTTAATTACCGGTAACTAAAATTTGACTTACCTATATTTATTTATCCCTGTTTTTCACCTTTTTGGTGATTTAATTTAGGGGATTTTTTTTAAGTATTCTTTCTTAAAATATATATCCCCTTTTATACACATGTAAATGCAAGCGAAATGGCTTTGTAATGTAAAGATGACAAATAAAATAATCTTTTCTTATACTTATATATATTTTGTCTCTGTACCGGTACAGCATTTTGGAGACAGGGGACGGTCCATTGACCGTCTCTTGTCCCTAATTACTTTATATATCTATATTGACACTAATTTAAAATTTGCAGACCTTCCCTTTTGGGATCTATATATGTGCTTTTTTGTTTATGTTATGAACTTTTTTTATTTTTGAGGGGAGGAAGGGTATATTTTGGGTGTTGATGGGCACCATGGGTGCTCTAATCGTGGTCTAAGATGTATTTACTACATTGGGAATTATTTCAAACGCATAAGAAGCCATTAGTAATGTAATGGATAATTTGGTTTACTGCAAGAGGGCAATTCATTGCCTTTTTGAACAACTATGCCACCGAGCATTATGTGGTGTGGATGGGTACTGCACCCTAACTACACATACAGATTTTAACTATGGATATGCTCTCTAGGTATTTCAATGTCATTACCTTTATACCATATACATATTGAATTAAAGATTCCACTTATTGTGTAAAAGGAAAGTTCCTTTTCCCCCCCTCTTTTCCATCGTATAAGTTTTTCCTATTTGAGGGTACTTCCTTTCAGATCTACATGTCCACTATTGTGTCTCTTCTTTTCATGCTTTGCCCAGTGTCCTATTTACCTCTCTGGCTATTCTGAGCTTGGCAGCTCTCACAGCGCATGTAAGCGATCGCACTTCCCTTTAGTAGTTGTTTCTCTACGTTTGCGTAGAGCTCACTTTATTCCTGCGCATGCACGGCATCCATATTGCTACTCTTGGTCTTGAAGCCGTGCATACTCCCTTCACGCATGCGCTGTGTACACTGAAAACGTCACAGCGACTTCCGCTCTGACGGCTTCCGCATTTCCCCCTGTGATGGCGGCGCCCAAGCAAACCCGGCCACATAGTGTATACAGGTGAATATGTTTATCAAATTACGTGCACACTATAAAAACCTAGTTCCCAGGACATAGAGTGCTCCCCTGACGAAGTCATCTTTCATGACGAAACGCGTAGGGTGACCCTCTCTCTCTGCCCACATTGCTGATTCAACCGTAGGTTATGATATGACTACTCAGATTTGCTTTAATGCACTTTTTCACTGATTAATCTCAGGGATCTTTGTATGAGGATAGCTGACTGTTCTCTTTATAGGAATATGGCTTACTATTAAATAACCTGCTATTATTATGATCAAGTGGGTAGAGTTATAGTGTACACTTGTGGCCCTGTATGTTGTTTTTTTTTAGTTGCTTTTAACTAATTGCACTTTATTGTTCTGTGAATGTGTTTTTGAATAAAGATTTGTGATTTTATTTTCGCCTGATTTATATTGGTCAGCTTTTTCTTCTGTATAACGGGAATAAAGTGACTAACTTAACACCGGAGATGGCAACACTGAACTTCACCATTTGGCCTGAACATAAAAGCGAGTCTTACCTTGCACAAAACATGCTCACAGCTGCAAAGCTTCTAATCCCTACATTCTGGAAGTCCGTCAATACACCCACAATTAAACACCTATACGGAAAAGTAGACTTACTGTATCATGTGCCGAAATTTTGGCCTAAATTAACTCCCTACAGGTGACATTTAGAGAAAATTGGTACCCATGGATCCAGTTTAGGTCAAATCATCGGACTGCCCAGGATTAATGAAGCGTCTAGAACAAGTTACTTGGCTTTGGTACTCTCTGTGCCCCTCCTCCTCCCTCCTCCTCCTCCTATTCCCATCTTCCTTTTCTTGACTTTACCTCCACCTCCTTTTCTTCTCTCTTCTTTAAACATTTTTGTGCAAAGCAATGTTTACCTAATTTTTAATGAATACTTAAGTCTGTTTAAGTTTTACTTGGACTTCTAAGTCTGTTAAAGCAACAATTTACTGTATAAGCCTCCCAAGTTAGACACAGAACAGTGCCACTCTAGCCTTTAGATCATGGGTGTAGTTAGATTTCACAACTATCTTATCATTTATCCCATTTGCAAAGAAAATTGTTTGTATTATAATGCACTGGCTGTTATTAGTTACCTTGTTGTGTTGTATTTCTTTTCAATAAAAAGACCATTGAAAAGATAATATTTAACGTAGGTGACTCACCGTTGCCGGGTTCTCAGGTTTCAGGCGATGCAGCACTTGTCACGGTTCCGCGCCTGAGGCTGTGGGGCCCGGTGGTCAAATGAAAAGGGATTAAAGGATGGGGATATTTCTTGATTGTCGTGACGCCACCTGTGGGTATCCGGTAATGGCACTGGCGCTGCATGGGCCTCCGGGGGATGTGCGGCAGCTAGATGGGATGCTCCCCACAGGATGAGCAGGAGTCCCCGGGGCCAGGAGCTGTACTGAATGGAATACGGCAGCTCGGGTAGTTTGATGAGCAGCGTAGATAACAGTTCTGGAAGAAATGCACTGACACAATGCTCCTCTGTAACGGTTCTTTACTGTAGATTCAGTGTAATACACAGAGTACAGTCTTTAGGTAACGGACCGGGTGGCCCCAGCGATGAATGGCCTCAGTCCAGAGCTCCACGGTGTTCCTCCTTCAACTAACCATTCTATTCTGGTTGCCTTGCTGCCTTAGTGCACTGGGTCGGGGTACTGGGAGGACGTCAGCTTAGTTACGTTAACCAAAAGAAGAGTCCTGAGTCCCAATGGTGGGTTCCTCGCCGGTAAGACTGCTGATTTGGGGCTGTAGTGAGGCGCTCCTAAAAAGCCACTCCGTGACTCCGGTTTGCAGAACAGCGGTGAACGACTGGGTGCCTCGGAACCGGTGTCCGGTGAGATTGGGCATGGATGTCTTTTAACCCATTGCTTAGTTGCTTTTGTTGCCCGTGTTCCGGTCTGGGTCACCACTTGATGGTGCTCCGCCGGTAAAGTTAATGTGCCAGGGATGCACGGCACTGTGCAAGTCCCTGCTCTTCTTTCTCCTTCTCCAACCACTCTCCCCTCCTACGTTTCTAACTTTTTTCCACACTCCTCCTTACACTCCTCCCTCCAGGACCTGATTGGCCCTCTACCTCTGGTGTGTTGTGTGGTGTATGGAGCTCTGGGTTTAACCATTTTATCACTGAGACGGAAGATATTACATCTTCAGTCAGGGATGCAATACCTTCCTGTGACGCACTCGTTGCGGGGCGCCACATAGGCCTCTAAAAATTATGTAGTAGAGCATCATACACACTCTGGTAAATTTAAAAGTGAGGTTCGAATCATGATCCTGTTGACATGGTGAAGAAGGAGGATGATTAGAAGAAGAAAGGGAAGCAAAACAAAAGAAAATAAGGATCACTTACCATTGCATGGAAATAAAATACACCAGATAAAAAGGAACAATAGAATTGTCTTTATGTTTAGCTGCTGTCATCTGGTGGGGTTGAGAAGTCTGAGCTAGTCCACACTTTGTTCATTTTGATTAGAGTCAGCCTGTCAGCATTTTCAGTTGGCGGATGCACCTACCATTTATTACACATCTGGCAGCACTAAAAAACTACTCCGACATTACACTAGAGTCAGAGTAGGCTAGCTCCTCCAAGGCATAGAGGGACAGTTCATGCCACATGTCCAGCTTGAATACACAATTTTTATATGGCACAGAGGAGTAACGGAGGATGGTGGCATAGTCTGATAGGTAATACATCACCATCTTCAAAATGTTTCCAATTTCAGATTACCACATGCATTAGGGGCTGGATACTAAGAGGGTGTAATAAAACTGTCCCAGACCTATGTTAGTGTTTGTCTGCCTTTGTTGGTCCTGCTGTGTGTCTCCCTCTTTTCTACTTCTTTGTTGGCCTTTAAATTCTGCCCACTGCCACCAGTTTTGTCAGATGGGAAACCAGGTAAGAAAAAAATATACAGATCCTGGTCCTTCATTATGTCCAACTTTTATTTTTAACAGTAAAAACACATCAAGGAGAGGTGTGCTGTATGGGACCTACTGTTGTCATCAACTCTGATGCCCGACTAATTCACCTATCTCTATGCTACTCCCCTGTATCTCCCCTCTGCAAATCCCTCCACTGACTTCCAATTCCCCAACTAATCCAGTTCAAGCTACTAACACTGACTTACAAAGCCATCCATAAACTGTCTCCCCCCTATATCTCTGAACTAATCTCCCACTATCTTCCCTTATGTAATCTTTGATCCTCCCAAGACCTCCTCCTCTCCTTCACACTTATCCATTCCTCACACAGCCGCCTCCAAGATTTCTCCCAAATATCCCCCATCCTCTGGAACTCTGCACCCCAACACATCTGATTATCCACCATGCTCAGATCCTTCAGACGGAACTTGAAAACCTATCTCTTCAGGAAAGCTTACAGCCTGTAATGACCAAGCCGCTGCCCCAACGCCTCCGGAGCTTTTGCCCCACCTCCACCGGAGCACCCACCTCTCCACCACTAGATCTGCTGCACCCCTGACCTACTATTTCCTCCCCATTGCCCTGTAGAATGTAAGCCCGCAAGGGCAGGGTACTCTCCACTCTGTACCAGTCTGTCATTGTTAATTTGATTACTGTAAACTATATCTATAATTTTGTATGTAACCCCTTCTCATGTACAGCACCATGGAATTAATTGTGCTATATAAATAATAATAATAATAATAATAATAATAGAGGCAGCAGATGTGGCAACATGGCAGGTGTAGACAGATGCAGGAAGAGATGGTGGACAGCAAGTTCTGCAGATGCTGCAGGTTATAGCGGCACAGTAGGTTGTCAGGTTCAGTAGGAATATGGTTGCAAAGCAGGTACAGGCAGGTGCTGCAGGTAACTAGAGCATAGACACAGGTGTACCTGGATTGGACTAGACACTACAAGATCACCTGACAGCTAGCAGCATGTCTTTAAGGGTACATACCACATTGTTCTGGCACCTTCTAATTGTGGAAGGTGCCTTAAATATTCTGTGCTTCTCAGACATACACTAAAAAGCATTTCTTTTTAAGGGGCACTGGCCCTTTAAGGATTAGGGGCCAAAACACACTCCCAGAAAACCTGTGTGGCATGCACAGGCCCTGAGAACAGGACACATCAGATGCAGCATGGGCAGACACAGCAGGACTACCTCATCAGAAAGACGACTCTCAATCTTCTCCTTTTCCCTATCCTCCTCCTGCTCCTCCTCTTCAAGCCATGCACATTGAACATAGGTTTGTAGCTGGTAGTACCCACTGTAGTGCAGGCAAGCATCTCCTTTTCCTCCTCCTCGTATTCTTGTTTATCACCCAATACACGCTGAGAAGATCAGATGAGGCTGGACTGTGTAGTATCACCCTGTACACTTTTTTCTCCATCTCCACCTGGTCCACACATACAACTTTCTTTTAAATTGTTAGCAGTGATCATTTCAGTAGGCAAAGAAGCTGGATTGTTATGCTGATTATCATGTCATCTGTGCTCACCATTTTGGTGGATTACTGTAGAACCACGCAGATGTCAGACAATCATGGCCATTCATCGTTTCTTATGTGAGGAGGTTTACTGGAATACCAATGGGCATACTGTAGTTAGTAATCATCTACTGCCCTCTGTTGCCCACAAAGAATAGCCAACATATGTAATGTGGAGTCCTATTTTGTTGGTAGGTTGAAAACCACTTGGCAAAGTGGCACTTTCAAGTCCTGCTGCAGCACTGCCATTCTGGCAGCAGCTGAAAGTGTCTTGAAAAAATAGATGCCGCACACATGGCATATATTCACAAGTAGCTCAGACAAATATTGGTTAGAGCTGAGCGAATTTTCTCCGAATGTTTGCCAATTTAAAATTCGGCACGAACATAGCAGATTCGGTTTGTAGTCGGCAACCTGAGCTATTTGTAAAAAAATTTCTAAACTTTGGGAAAAATGTTAAAATTTTAAAATGGCCCTAAAACTTTCCCTGTTTGTTTTTGGCCAAAATGTTCTCCCATTGCCGAGAAACAACACCTAAAGTGTTCCCGTCATCGGGTGTACAAGCTTGTATCAAGATGAAGAATTTTTTGAAGCTTTATAGTAATTTTTAAAAGTTCCTTGAGGTTGTAGTTATTTTGATACCTGTAGGGTTTGAATTTTGGAAACAGTGCCAGATGTGGCAGCAGCTCTGAAGTCCAGTAAGTTTAAAATGGCCTTAAAATATCTGTTTGAGAGTTTAACATTTTTTTAATTTTTTTGAATAGTTATTTTTTAATTTTATTATTTTTTTATTTAGTTTTTATTATTTTTTTTAACTTTTTTTTGTTGGGAGAGCAAACCTTTATCATAGCAGAGGGATAGCAGCATGCAAGACCACTTCTTTTACACTTATTTACTATGGCTTCAGATAAAAATAGCATATGTCCATTACTTTGCACTGATGGGGCTCTGCTGTAGTTTTGGTCACCAGCACAAGTATAGCAGGCAGGTACAGGCTGCCATCAACCCTCAGCTGCCTAGTTTTCCCTGGCTGGTAATCAAAAATATATTTTTTTTCTTTAAATAATTAAAAAAAAGATGAGGAGCTTTCCTGTATTTTTTGTTATCATCCAGGTACAGCAGGCAGGTACAGGCTGCCACCCACCCCCAGCTGCCTAGTTTTACCGGGCTGGAAAAAAATATATAGGGGTGCCCTTTCCTTTAAATTATTTCTTGAAATAATAAAAAAGACATATTTTTGGTTGCCAGCCAGATACAACATTCATAGAAGCACCATTTTTTGCGCTATACTTAACTCTTCCAGCTGCCCCGAGAAGGTGACAGACTGGGTAATAAAGGGGTTAATGCCAGCTGAAAATTGCCCCCATCACTGACCTCTGTGTTCATGATTTAGCCTCTTACTTTATGGAGAAAACAGACAACATCTGCCAGGAAATCAGCATCCAGCCTCCAAGTGCTGCCACTGCCATTCTTCCCCACAACTTCTCTGGCTCACTCTCCAGATTTGACCCAGTCACAGAAGAAGAAGTCACCAGGCTCCTCTCTTCCTCTCGTGCCACTACGTGTGTGGTGCTCTGCGTACAGGAGGGCACAAAGGGAACTGCAGCCAGGCAGGTAGGACGACAGTTGAACACCAACACCCTCACAGCCCACACACCCACGTGCAGTAGAGAGTAGCACCCAACCCGGAGCCTGGGAACTCTAGGCAGGCGAGGGGTGGTGGGTTTAGAGACAGTGGGTGGGCAAACACGTAGTCAGGTGACAGAAGGTGGAAATAGTAAAGGGGTAGGAGAAAGGAGTCAGTAAGCCGGTGTAGGCTGAGCAGTAGAGACAGAATCACACGTCCTGGACAAGTGGGGTGTAAGGAGCGCAGAATCTGAACAGAGCCGGTGCGAGCCGCAGAGAGAAAGCACGTCCGAAGCCAACACCCGGGAGTGTGAGGGAAGAGGGGGACAGTGACCCTGGTCCCTAGCAACACGGCTAGGACGGCAGACTGCAGGCGGAGTAGCCCTCCTATGATATCCGAAGACACAGTAGAGAGAGCTTGGTAGACCCTCACACGGGAGGACTGCTGGAGGCTAGGCTGAAGTAGAGTGTTGGCTCTAGAGGGGACCGTAGCTTCACCTGGCATCCCCAGACAACCGACGGGGGACCACAATTACACGTTAGGGTCCCTACCCCAAAGGACAGGTAGCTCAGTGGCAACCCGGAGGGCTCACAGGAATCCGAGCCACCGCCATACTGTCCGGAGTCATGCACACCAAAGTGAACAGAGAAAGAGAGAGTCAACAGCCTCGAAAGGACGCAGAGACAGAGTGAGGGGTCACAGAGAGGAAAGACCTGGCTGTAGGGAGTAAAGGGGAACACGGAGGGGAAAGTGTGCCCGTGTAACTGAGAACTGAACTAAGAACTGTAACTGAACTGTGAACTGTACTTAAGAACTTTGAGGAGTAAACACGGTGAACCCTGAATCTGACTCCCTTGCATCTCTTTGCCTGAACATGACTCCTTCCATACAGGGTTGCAGCAGATCCTCGCCTGGAGAGCCACAGCTTGAAGGCTCCATCGCTGAAGGAGGATTCCTGCAGCATCTGGACAGTAAGTGTACTACACTCAGCACAGGCCTGCACACTACACAATAGACTTTAATCAACACTGCCCCGGGGAACACAGTTCTGCCCACGGGGAACTATTTCATTCTTGCTGCCATTACATCATCCCCGGAGGTTCTGCGGCAGCCGTGGCCCCATTACTGGCCACACACTGTGGGTGGCATCACGACTGACATTATCCCCTGTAAATACACCCTTATTATTGCCAGGGCCCGGGACACGGTCCGGACCAGGACCACCCGTGACTTCCTCAGTAGCAGACCCGGTCCGGTACCTAGCACCCCGTCCCAGTGGGCTCGACATGTGCACCACTGACCCCATTCCCTCACACCTACTCCAGTCCCTCTCTCTGGACATCACCACTCACCTAACCAAAATCTTCAACCTCTCCCTCTCTTCTGGCATCTTCCCCTCCTCCTTCAAACATTCTATCATTACTCCATTATTAAAGAAAACTTCTCTTCACCCATCTTGCAAAAATAACTACAGACCAATCTCGAATCTCCCCTTCATCTTTAAACTCCTGGAGCACGTGGTCTACTCCCGCCTCACCCGATACCTATCCACTCACTCTCTTATAGATCCATTACAGTCTTGTTTCCGCCCCCTTCATTCTAACGTAATGGTGAGCACTCTATGCTTATTCTTCTTGATCTCTCTGCAGCTTTTGACACTGTTGACCACCATCTCCTACTCTCTATGCCACACTCCATTGGAACAAAAGACACCACTCACTCCTGGCTCTCTTCCTATCTTTATCACTGTTCTTCCAGTGTATCATTCGCTGGCTCCACTTCCTCCCCTCTTCCTCTCACTATTGGGGTCCCACAGGGTTCAGTGCTCGGACCTCTTCTCTTCTCTCTCTACATAGCCCAGATTGGACGCACCATCAGCTGATTTGGCTTCCAGTACCATCTCTATGCTGATGACACGCAATTATACTCTTCAGCCACTGACCTTACCCCTGCGGTTTTAAAGAAGACCAATGAATGTCTAGCTGCAGTTTCCAACATCATGTCTGCTCTCTATTTGAAACTCAACCTTTCCAAAACTGAACTTCTTCTGCTCCCACCCTCTACTAACCTCCCTATATCTGACATCTCTCTCTCAGTGTGCGGCACCACGATAATGCCTAGGCAGCAGGCTCACTGTCTGTGTGTTATGTTTGACACTGATCTTTCCTTCAACTGCCATACACAATCTCTCGTCTGCTCTTGTCGCCTACACCTGTAGAGCATCTCTAGTGTCTGCCCCTTTCTTACCATGGAAACAACAAAAACCCTGACCATGGCCCTAATTCATTCCCGCCTTAACTACTGCAATTCTCTATTAATTGGCATCTCCCTCTCTAAACTTTCCCCTCTCCAGTCCATCCTTAATGAAGCAGCCAGGATCACCCATCTAGCCAATCGTTACCCAGATGCCTCCCATCTGTGCCAGTCACTGCACTGGCTGCCCGTACACTACAGGATCAAATTCAAATTGCTTGTTCTCACAAATTTCTAAACAGTGCCGCATCTCCCTACATCTCCTCCCTCATCGCTATCACCCCACCCGTTCTCTACGTTCTACAAATGACCTCCGATCCTCCCACTCCTGGCTCCAAGACTTCTCCTGAGTTGCACAAATTTTCTGGAATGCTCCACCACAAGAAATCAGGACTATCCACCACTTGCATGGCTTCAGACGCTCCCTAAAAACACATCTTTTTATGGCAGCCTATCATGCTCCCTAATAGAAGTCCTTTGTACTGTATATAGCCCATTCACTATCTCTCTCGACATAACTCTTCTTCAAACTCCACCAAACCCAAAAGGTCTACACAGATTGTCTGATGACTATTCATGTAACTTTATTTCTATCCGCCATTTCCTCAAGATGCCTGGACCATTAGTGTAATAAGCCCCTGTACTTTGTGTAACCCCCTATCCCATTGTAGATTGTATGCTATTTTGAGTGGGTCACCTTTATTTTTTGCTTTATTTATTGTACTGTATTTTTTACATTGATTCTATGCTTATTGTATTTATCCAATTATTGTACTGTATTCTTTCTCTACGGTAATTACTGGCTGTATTGTATATTTTTCATATATGAACCACTGAATACAGTCGTTCATATATGAAAAATATACAATACAATACAGTAATTACAGTAGAGAAAGAATACAGTGCAATAATTGGATACAATAGTAAAGAATACAGTACAATAATTGGATACAAAAGTAAAGCGCTGCGGAATATGTTGGCGCTACATAAATAAAGATTTATTATTATTATTATTAATATTATTGCCAGCTGACATTAAGCCCAGCGTTCCTCATATCAGACCAATGTTAGACCCGGCCATTAGGAACCTCAAAGTAAATAGTAAATCATACATCACACAGAGTAAACCAATTTTATTGTGAAACAATACAAACACAAGCTTCATTTCCAACTCATTTCCAACATAATGAACTTAACATTAAGTAAATCATGTGTTGTTCTCTACTTTTGATCGCCAATGTATATAATACCAGTAATCCCCTCTTCATGTTATCGTAGGTTGGGAGTGGTTGTCGAATTGGTAATTTGCAGCCGTGTGGAATCAAGTACTCACAGCTTACACCCGTTACCGATTCTGTACTATTATTTACAACAGAATACTGTTGTTTTCAGACTCATTCTATTGGTGGTAATTTGCTTCTCACAATTACATGTCACAATTTTGTAATAATGTATGCTTTTGTGTTTTTCATTTTCTTTGTATCATTCTGTATCATTGTGTATCGTTGTACATTATGATGATTGTATATCTCCTGATGAAAATCTTTCATTGATTGAAACGGTCATTGGGTAAATAAAAGGATCTTTATTTTTCACCAAACATCATTTCTCAAGGTTTTGTGTGCCAGGGTCTCTCTACTTTATTATTGACTCTCTTTACCCTTGAGCAACAAGTTACTGGCAGATCTCAGCCTTACTCGCTTCAATAGGCACCAATCATGGCACAGATCACCCATGTGTCAGTCATTGTGCATCAAATCCAATTGTTTTATATAGTATCAAAATGACCAGAGCTTATGCATCATTATCAGTGTGAGGCTGGGGTTCCACATAAGCCCTCAGTCCGTTTTTGGCTTCAGTTTTCTCATTTTTTTTTCTAAGTCCAAAAACTGACAGAAAAACGGATTGGGTGTAATAAACACCCTGTCCGTTTTTCTATGGAGCTCCAAACATTGCCCTGTCCGTTTTTGAGTCAAAAACGTTGCATGCAACGTTTTTGGCATCAGTTAAAAAACGCATGCGTTTTCATGCGTTTTTTTAACATGGGGCCCTATGGGAAACGCATGCGCGAACGCATGCAAACGCGCACTTGCGTTTGCGCATGCGTTCGCGCATGCGTTTTTTTAATGAAAATTCCAAAAACGTTCAGGAGTGCAGGAGGCTCAAAAAGCACCCAGAAAAAAACGGATTGGTGATGAAAATCACTTCCAAAAACGGATTTCTATGTGTGACCACAGCCTAAGGGTCCAGGGCATATCCAGGTGACCTATGAGGTGGCAGGACATTGCATAGGAAGCAATCCTGGGGTCGGTCACACCTCATGATCACTGCATCAGGTGATTTGAACAAAACTGGTAAAATGAGCAGTAGCCCAGAAGATCAAGCAGATAAGTAAACGCCTATATAGGGAATATTTAGCAGCATATTCTTGCAGAGTGGTCTGTCCCAAAGGGAGGAAGTAGGGCAGTCACTGAAGGAAAAAGTAATTACAGGGATATGTCTAAGGTAAAGGAATGACAGAAAACGGTCACCCCACTGTACATTTTGAAAGCTGTAGATTTATCATTACTTTTCACTGTATCACATACCGGTACATAGATATACTGTATATTTATTTATTTTAGCTTTTTCAACATCTACACACACCAGTAAATATATTTATTCTATTTCTATTATAAGTAAAGAGAGCAGCACAGCCAGGGCCGGGACGACAGCTAGGCGACCCTAGGCGACCCTAGGCGATCGCCTAGGGCGCCATCTTGTGCAGGGCGCATTCCCGCACCGCGCCGTCAGGGCATGACTATCCTGACAGCTGTCAGGGGCCCGGCGGTGATGGACAGGAGAGGGAAGCCCGGACGAGAGGTGAGGGGGCGGGCTACCTTCTCCTCCAGGCCCCGCCCCCTCACATCTTCTATGGGCCCCCTCTCTTCCTCGGCTGCGGGCTGTGGCAGGTCCGCATTGGGGATCTGGCTTCTCGGCTTTTTAGCTTTGGCCGCCGGCCCTTTAAGTAATGTGGAGGCGGCGCCCCGCTCTCCCAGCTCACAGGAGACCTCTTACCAAGTGAAGCTGGGGCCTGCGTGAGCTTCACTTCATTTCCCTGTGGGCGGGCGGAGTTCCCGCTCTTCTCTGGTCGGCGTCCTCGGTGTCTCCTTAGTGACTCTCTCCTCCACCGGCACTGGGCCTGCTGCCACCGTCTGCCACCCGACACCCCTCATCTCTCTCCAGGCTGCAGGACTTCCATCAGACGCCTGGAGACCCTACTGAGGCTGCTGAGGCTGTGAGTACAGGGTCCGGGCAGAGGAGTCAGGGGGATCTCCAGGCTGCACCTGCTGGGGGGGAGGAGAGCAGGGCATGCTGGGAGCAGTAGTTTCTGGGCTTCAATTATGTAAGTTGTAGTATTCTTATCTCCTTGGTTTCTGCAGGGCATGCTGGGACTTGTAGTCCACCATGGAGACTCTTTACACCATGCTGGGAGTTCTACTTTTTTGTGGAGGCTCTGTGCAGCATGTTGAGGGTTGTAGTCAGCTGTGGAGGGTTCTGCTGGGGTTTTAGTCCACTGGGGGGGTTCTTCTTTTCATGCTGGGGGTTGTAGACTTCTGCAGGGGGGCTCTGCTGTGGGTTGTAGTCTACTGTGGTGAGCTCTGCTGGGGACTATAGTCCATGTAGTCATGCTGGAGGTTGTAGTGCACTCTGGAGTGTTTTTGAATGCTGGGGGTTGTAGTGCACTCTGGGGGCTCTGCTGGGGGTTGTAGTGCACTCTGGGGGCTCTGCTGGGGGTTGTAGTGCATTCTGGGGGCTCTGCTGGGGGTTGTAGTCCACTGGGGGGTGTTCTTTTCATGCTGGAGGTTGTAGTGCACTGTGGGGAGCTTTTGTGGCATGCTGGGGGTTGTAGTCTACTGTGGGGGCTCTGCTGGGGGTTGTAGTCTACTGTGGGGGGCTCTTTTTGGCATGTTGGGGGCTGTAGTCAACTATTGGGAGCTCTGCTGGGGATTGTAGTCCATGTAGTCATGCTGGGGGTTGTAGTGCACTCTGGGGGGCTCTGCTGGTGTTTTTAGTCCACTGGAGGATTTTTCTTTGCGTGCTGGGGTTTCTAGTCTGCTGTAGAGGGCTCTTCAGCCGTTCTCCATACAGTAAGACTCAGGGGGCTTATACTGGGGGTCACATGGCCACAGAAATAATGTGTGTATGTGTATTGTGCCCATTGTGGGCGCTTTATAGGCTGTGTGACCTCCTGTACATTGTGCATACAACCCTCTCTATTGTGTATACAGCCCGCAGCAGTGTCTATTGTGTATTTTGTATTGTGTACACAGCTATTGAGTATTCAGCCCAAAGCAGTCTCAAGTGTGTGTATGTGTATATACATGTATATGTGTGTGTCTGTGTGTGTGTATAAATCTCTGTATGTTTAGGTGGAGGCGGAGCCTGGGTGGAGGTGGAGCTGGGGTAGAGGCTGGGCGGAGTCACGGGGGCCCCAAAATTTTGCCAGTTAGGGGCCCCAAAATTCCTAGTGGCAGCCCTGCCCGCACCCCCTGGGGGGCCCCGTGCTGGCCGCCGGCGGCCGCGCCAGCCAGAGAGGAGGGAGGACAGGACTTCCTGTCCTGCAGCTCTGCCCGCCCCTCCTCTCCTCCTCCTTACAGCAGACGCGCTCGGTGACGGCGGCCGCGGTGAGTGTGCAATGCAAAGGCCCCCCCGGTCCGCAGAACTCAGTGCTGCAGTAGCAACCCCCCCGGCCCGCAGAATTCTCTGCTAGCCACCCCCCCCCCTGTTCTGAAGAGGTGAAAGACTGTGAAAGTCCTAAGTGCGCTCCCGACCTGTGCCTGCTGCTGCGATGGAGATACAGATAACACTGCACTGCAGCACCGCAGGGAAGTGCTGATCTCTGGAGAGCCCCTGCGACCAAGCAGTGGCGAAACAGCTGTTAGGGGCGTGCTGCAGGACAGGGCCCCCAGGGGAACCGCCAGGTTATCACTAACAACACACTATGGGTGAGTGCATGATTTAATGGTATTATGCCTTAATCTGTCTGCTAAACACTGCCTGTTATGTAAAGTTGATACTAATGTGAATTGTGCCTGTGGTTGGTTTACACCCAGGGGGTTACTACCTCACTGCAGCTGTTTTTGGAACCTCCATGTACTTCGTTTCAGTACGTTTATGTGTCTGCTTTTATATTATTAATAAAAGTTATATTTTATGTAACTCCAACTCCATAGTGGTTTCCACTTAATTTGATCTCTGGAGAGGCTGGGCCTGTGCGGCCTGGCTCCTGCTCCTGCCGCCTCCCCTGTCCTCTGCCCGCTCCTGCCGCCTCCCCTGTCCTCTGCCCGCTCCTGTCGCCTCCCCTGAACTCTGCCCGCTCCTGCCGCCTCCCCTGTCCTCTGCCCGCTCCTGCCGCCTCCCCTGTCCTCTGCCCGCTCCTGTCGCCTCCCCTGTCCTCTGCCCGCTCCTGCCGCCTCCCTTGTCCTCTGCCCTCCATATGCAATGTACAGTATGTGTATATATGTGTGTATGTAGGCACTTCCGTCACTTTGTCCGCACTTCCCTAAACTTTGTACACACACATACACACACACACACACTCCGCTATACTTACCACCGGCCCTGCGTCCGCTGCCTGGATCCTCAGTCGACATGTCGCCGCCCCCGAACTACTGGATCCGATATAGCGTCCAAGATGTCTCGCCAAACTACCCGGACGACATCTTGCATCCAGTCGTCCGGGAGGGGCGACATGTCGACTCAGGATCCAGGCGGCGGGGAAGACGCAGGGTCGGTGGTAAGTATAGCAGAGTGTGTGTGTGTGTATGTATGTGCTGACCACTCTGCCCACGGTGCTGTGTTGACCACTCTGCCCACGGTGCTGTGCTGACCACTCTGCCCACGGTGCTGTGCTGACCACTCTGCCCACGGTGCTGTGCTGACCACTCTGCCCACGGCGCTGCGCTGACCACTCTGCCCACGGCGCTGCGCTGACCAATCTCAACGCACTCACTGCTAACCACTGAGCCACCGCACTCACTGCTAACCACTGAGCCACCGCACTCACTGCTAACCACTGAGCCACCGCACTCACTGCTAACCACTGAGCCACCGCACTCATTGCTAACCACTGAGCCACCGCACTCACTGCTAACCACTGAGCTACCGCACTCACTGCTAACCACTGAGCCACCGCACTCACTGCTAACCACTGAGCCACCGCACTCACTGCTAACCACTGAGCTACCGCACTCACTGCTAACCACTGAGCTACCGCACTCACTGCTAACCACTGAGCTACCGCACTCACTGCTAACCACTGAGCTACCGCACTCACTGCTAACCACTGGGCCACCGCACTCACTGCTAACCACTGAGCCACCGCACTCACTGCTAACCACTGGGCCACCGCACTCACTGCTAACCACTGAGCCACCGCACTCACTGCTAACCACTGAGCCACCGCACTCACTGCTAACCACTGAGCTACCACACTCACTGCTAACCACTGAGCCACCGCACTCACTGCTAACCACTGAGCCACCGCACTCACTGCTAACCACTGAGCCACCGCACTCACTGCTAACCACTGAGCCACCGCACTCACTGCTAACCACTGTGCCACCGCACTCACTGCTAACCTCTGAGCCACCGTGCAGTGCTAACCTCTGAGCCACCGTGCAGTGCTAACCTCTGAGCCACCGTGCAGTGCTAACCACTGAGCCACCATATATTCTCCTACCCACTGAGCCACCGCCCAGTGCTAACCACTGAGCCACCGCCCAGTGCTAACCATTGAGCCACCGCCCAGTGCTAACCACTGAGCTACCGCGCAGTTCTAACCACTGAGCCACCGTATACTCTGCTACCCACTGAGCTACCTGTATACACACAATTAATTTCACCGCACTGCCCTATCTATTAGTAAATAAACTATATATGGATTCTAGACTACCCGATTCTTTAGAATCGGGCCGCCATCTAGTATCTATATAACTGTCTCCATCACAGGCAGAGGTCAGAGCGCACTGTTCACCTCAGCAGATCCTGATTCCTGACACTGAGTGAGATGAGGTGAGCTGCTCTCCTCTCCTGACATGATGGAGCTACAGATAACACTGGACAGCAGCACTGGCAGGACAGGGGACAGAGAGATCCCCACATCCAGTGATTTGTGGCTCAGGTGTAGTGTCAGAGAGGTCATAGTCCTGCTCACCTCTGCTCTTCTTCTGTTAAAGGGAACCTGACCCCCAGGGGCTGACTGGCAGATCTTGCCCTGGGGGCAGCCAAGTGAGAAGCAGGGGGGTGGATCGCTAGCAGTCTGGAGGCCATGTGAGGAGACATAGGAGAAGAGGACAAAGGCGCATTGGGACCGAAGAGAAGAGGACAGGGAGGCAGAAGGACAGAAACAGGGGGCAGAAGGACAGAAACAGGGGGACCGAGGAAAAGAAAACAAAGGTGCAGGGGACAGAAACAAGGGGACATGAGAAGAGGAAAGACGGGCAGAACGAGGGGGACAGAGGAGCAGCAGGAGGGACAGAGGAGAGGAGGACTGGGGTGCAGGAGGACAGAGGAGCAGCAGGAGGGACAAAGGAGAGGAAGACGGGGGTGCAAGAGGACAGAGGAGCAGCAGGAGGGACAAAGGAGAGGAAGACGGGGGTGCAAGAGGACAGAGGAGCAGCAGGAGGGACAAAGGAGAGGAAGACGGGGGTGCAAGAGGACAGAGGAGCAGCAGGAGGGACAGAGGAGAGGAGGACGGGGTGCAGCAGGAGGACAGAGGAGAGCAGGACGGGGTGTGGGAGGACAGAGGAGAGGAGGATGGGGGTGCAGGTGGATAGAGGAGCAGCAGGAGTGGCAGAGGAGAGGAGGACAGAGGTGCAGGAGGACAGAGGAGAGGAGGATGGGGGTGCAGGAGGACTGGGGCTGGCGGTGTGTGTGGTGATATTGGCAGCTGTACCGTGTGTCTGCCTCCATGCAGCTGCCGCCACCTTTCTGTGTTGTCAGGGTGTGGCATGCTGGGAGTTGTAGTTCTTCTGCCTGTCCTATATGATTTCTGGGCAGTGTGTTGGGTGCTGGGAGTTGTAGTTCTTCCAGGTGGGCTCAGTGTTGTCCCGCCGCCCGTCTGTGGCCTGTCTGTCTATTCTGGGATGTCCTCAGCTCTGTGCTGTGCACAGACATTGTACCACCATCTCCCTAGCTCTATGCTGTGCACAGTGTACCACCATGTACCCAGCTCTGTGCTGTGCACAGAGAGTGTACCACCATGTCTCCAGCTCCGTGCTGTGCACAGTGTACCACCATGTCCTCTGCTCCGTGCTGTGCACATACAGTGTACTGTACACTGTGTGCACAGCACAGAGCTGAGACATGGTGGTATACTGTGCACAGCACGGAGCTGAGGACACGGTGGTACACTGTCTCCCGCCGCCTTAAAATCGGTCGGTTTCTCATCCAGGAGAGTTGGATGAGTGTCATCGGTTACTTGGTCCATTTGGCATCCAACTGCTGTGCGAGTGTCTGACATTTCTCTCAGATCACATCCGTGTGCAATCTGTTCTTTCCTCAGCAGCTATTACTGTAGAATCATTTACAGGAACATTTTACATTGTTCTCGGTTACAGAATGATAATGTATCCGTTAAAAAAACTGATGCCTCTGATGGTCCATGTGCTGTCAGTGTGCGGTATGTAATTTTGTCGGACCCATAGACTTGCATTGGTGAGTCTCGGTGTGAATCACAGACTGTCGCAGAATGTTTTGACTTTTTTCTCATCCTGAATCTGGCTGAGAAAAAAGCGTCCGACACTCGTCAGTGCTCTCAGACATCGAATAACATTGGTCCGAATGCAATGTGATGAAATCACACATTGCACTCATCCGGGTTTCACGCCAGTGTGTCCATACCCTAATAATAAATCCATATAGTAATCCTACAATGTCTGCTGGACATGGTATGGGAGGTTTATGGCTCAGTCAGTACACACTCCATACTTCATGGTATGGGGAGGGTTTTTGGCTCAGTACACACTCCATACTTCATGGTATGGGGAGGGTTTATGGCTCAGTACACACTCCATACTTCATGGTATGGGGAGGGTTTATGGCTCAGTACACACTCCATACTTCTTGTTATTAACCAGTTAATGCTCTCTTGTCCACCGCACTGCAGTGTCAAAAGAGGACGACAGCGAGACAAGCAGCAACATGGCATCAGAGAGTCCCTGACCTCGAAATAGAAGATCCTCAGATCCCGGTATTGTGACATAATATAAGAATAATACTTTTTGCATTTATATTACACTATGAATCCCACAGCACTTTACATACATCATGAACACTGTCCCCATTGGGGCTCACAATGTAAACATCCTATCAGTATGTCTCTGTAGTGTGGTTGGACAAACCTTTTATAGGTCCCCGTTAAATTAAATTTACTTTCAAAGTATGTTGACATTTTTATTCCTAGACATATTTCGGGGGGGAGGGGCGCCGTTTGCCTTTCCTGCCTAGGGCACCAAAATGCCTTGTCCCGACACTGAGCACAGCTTCTGCAGTGGGTGCAAATCAATCCAATCAATACTTCTTTTTGCTATTCATACGATACCAAAAAAGGAATGCAGCACTCCAAATCAAGTGCTAGAAGAAAGGTGATTGTGCCTGAAATGTTGCACACTGCACTTGATGGCCTAATAAAGGCAGAATTTGGACACCTTACTTGGAGTGCTGCATTCCTTTTTTGGTATCGTATTCTAATTTTATTAGTTATTACTTATTTTATTCATTCATATACTGTTTCTGCCATACTTTTAAAATATTATAATAATACATTTTTCCTTTGCCGACTGCCCTTCCTCTTCCCTTTTGGCCTTGTGAAAGTCTAGGTAGGTACACCAGGATCTTCTCCAGTGCTTGCTCTTTTTGTATGAAGTGTCCAAAGTAGGCAAGTCATAGCTTGGTGATCCTTGCTTTGATTAACATGTGTGGTGCTGTGTGTTCCATAATTTATTTTCTTGAACAGTAAAAAGAAAGGGGGCGCAATGTGAGAGTACCTAGTGAAAAGCACATAGAGGCCAATAGGCCACTGCACCCCTGCAGAACCCCAGTTAAAGTGTTAGTAGATAAGTGGGCTCCTGGGGCCAGAATCACTGGGTCGATGGCTACTCCCGTCACCACTCCACCTCATGAAGACAGTGTTACTGTTGAAACACGTAGTGGATGTACAGAGGGCAATAAAGGTTTGCTGAATTTACTTTAACTTTGTTAATGTCCATTCTTTACCCCAGCGCTCCTCCAGACCGCCACTACAAATATTTCTATAATTTATTTGCTGTTCTTCTTGCCATCAATGATATAATAATTAGTGGTGGGCGAATCTACTCGTTAGGACTCGTTACTCTGCGAGTAGTAAGAAACTCGCAGGAGTCGGTACTCTGCGAGTTTCCAAGCGATTACTCGCACAGTAACGAGTCCAATGCAAATCAATGGCAATCCTAGTTTTGTCAGAGTTTGCATTCAGTATGTTTCTCAGTCGCTAAACTCGCTACCACATCGCTGTCTATGTAGCTGGATTGTCCCCAAATCATTTAAACACTAGCACCGGTTCACGGATACCCGCTGTCAGCAGCAAGTCTACGGCTGAGCGAATCTACGACTCCTGTATACTGTATTCGGGACTCACTGAATACAGAATATGTTAATGTTCCGAGACAGCCTAGCATGTTAGCAGCCTAGCATGTTAGGTCAGAAAACTGTGAAGATGGACAAGCATGTTAGCCAATCATATTCAGTAATGCCGCAGCCATGTTGGTTGTGGCATTACTATGATTGGCTGCTGTCCATCGTGATGCCTATGTCATGTATGACAGGCAAGGCTGTATATAAGGCTTGCCCCCACCATTTTGGGCACATTCCTGTGACGATCTGAGCTAGTAGAGGGCGACTAGGGAGACTTGGAGCAGATCAGAGATAGGGAGTGTCAGTGAGTGTAGGAAAATCACCTCAAGATTCCTCACATATAACCCAAACAGCTCTTCTGAGAGCTACCAGGACGGAGGAGTGCTGTGTACAGCACTGTAGGCAGGGAGACAGGCAGGCAGGAGCAGCCTTACAGCAGTGCATACAGCGGTGTCAGCTCTGCTACATCCCTCTACATAGTAATTTATTTTATTTTTTTAATATTCTTTAAAAGCCGGCATCTTTTTGCGCTGGCTTTTAAAGAATAAAATGGGGAATTGCAGTTTTTTCCTCTGCTGCCAGACCCCTTATAGGGTCCAGCAGCACAGGAATCGCTGCAATACTCGCTTCCCCATTCATTAACATTGGACTCGCTAGACTCGCACCGAATAGCGAGTTTCTGACTCGGACTCGTTAGAGTCTAGCGATTCCGAGTGTTTTAGGATTCGCCCATCTCTAATAATAATATAATATTTATTCATTTATATAGCACTATTAATTCCACAGTGTTTTACATGAATCAGTTGATAACATCCTTCTCCAGAACCGCATTTATGTCTTATCTTTTTATTGTCCAGGTTTTGCATTCACATGTTACCATAGAATAGATCAAACTATGTATATGTCTTCATTTCCTTTTAAATGTTTACCTAATTTGAAGACTTTGAGTTTATTAGTTGATTATTGATTTGCCCCATATTCTATTATCTTCCAGTTTCGTTATGGCATCTTGATGATCATTGATCTAAGTGGGTTGAATTTTCTTTACATTTTCCAGAGTGCCGCCATCCATTTCAAATGAGTTCTGGTTATTCCTGGCAGTTGTTAATATCTTTGTATTGAGTTGCAGTCTCATGTTCAAGCTTTCCAGCTTGACATTCTGTTATACGTCTTTCATTCAATCAATGCTTGTTGCTATCAATGTTGTGTACTTAATGTCTGCATATTTAAAATTGTTGATGATTATCCAGCAGTTTGATTCCATCTTCTTTTCTGGCAAGTCCATTCTTCCTGAATATAGTGTCTAAAGATAAATTAGAGATATATGTGAAAGAAGTCTTGGAGAACAGCTATTCTCCTTGTGGAGAGTATTCCGCCAGCCGGCAGTGAGGAGACTTTAATCCGCAATGCTCCCCGAAATTGCATATGCAAATTGCAACTTCACTGAGGAAGTAGACAAACTCCAATCCCACCTAATAAAGGTAGCAATCCTAAAAGTCATAATTGACTCTTTAACAAGCCTTTTAACATGACTTAGGATTTGTGCCAGTTCAGAACCCCAAACTGCAGACGCTGCATTTCAGTGTGATTGCTCCTCATCAGTGTAGTGTGTGGGGCAATTACCCCGAAACACAGTGTCTGCAGTTTGGGGTTCTGATCTGGCACAAATCCTAAGTCATATTAAAAGGCTTCTTAAGGAGCCAATTATGACTTTTAGGATTGCTACTTTTATTAGGTGGCATCAGAGTTTGTCCACTTCCTTACTGAAGTGAGAATTTACATATGCAATTTCCCAGAGAAGCATTTGGGTTTAAGTCTTCTCAATGCCAGCTGGCAGAATACTCTCCAAAAGGAAAAGAGCTGTTCCCCCAGACCTTGTCTTAGCCTCTCATACAGCCATATCAGAACTCCCACACACTGCACTGATGAGGGGCAATCAACCCAAAACGCAACGTCTGCCATTTGGGGTTCTGATCTGGCACAACTCCTAAGTCATATTAAAAGGCTTGTTAAAGAGTCAATTATGACTTTTAGGATTGCTGCCTTTATTAGCTGGCATTAGAGTTTGTCTACTTCCTCACTGAAGGGACAATATGCATTTGCATATGGTAAAGAATGCACACTTTCTGTTGCCTCCCTCTACTTTGAATCATGCCTTTTACAATTGTACTGTTGCTTCTTGGTTAATGTAAATGTTCTTAATAAGGTTATCAGATGGTTTGATACATCAATATCTCTCATGGTATTCCAGGTCATCAACACAGTTGAATGGTTTGCTGTAGTCGATGAAGCAAAAATAGATCTCACTGTTGTATTCTTTGGCCGTTTCCATTATCCTTCTAATATTAACATTCATATATCTTGTTCTTCTGCCTTTTCTGAATCCTGTTTGTTCTTTTTGCAGCTCGCTGTCAAAGTAAGGCTGTAACCATCTTTGCAGAGTCCTTCAATAGTATTTGGCTGGCATGAGGTATGAGCACAATAATATGGTAATTTCCACAGCTGGAATAGGACAAAACACTGATCTTGTCCAGTCCCAGGGCTATTTACCAGTGTGTTGTATCTGTTGACACAGGCATGTGATGACATCAATTGCTACTTCAAAAACTTTTTTAGCTTCATTGAAATATTGCTTTGGTGTTTGACAGAAATTTTATCACAACAACGACTTCATCTTTAGAATGTTGGGCTCTCTATCATTTCCAGTCTCAGTTTTATCATCCTTCTTGAAGAGATGCTCCATGTATTTTTTCCATCTCTCTTTGATCTGTTGTGGCTGAGTAAGTTTTTTCACATTGGCAACTTTCAACATGCCCACTCTTGGTTGAAACTTTAATTGTATTTCTTTGATCTTTAGATATGCCTTCCTGGTCTTGCCCGTCAGATCTTAACTTTTTATCTTTGTACATATATTTCACTAATAATATTCTTCTTTTGCTCGAATGGCTATCCTTACTCTTTCAATAATGGTGTGTGCAGCTTGCTTCTTATCGTAGTACTTTTCTATTTAATCATCTTTCTCCCATGATCTTTAGTGTTTTTTTTGTTAGCCATGGCTGTGGGGGGTTCCTTCTGCCTCTTTCTTATTCAATAATAATAGTCTTTTAAAAGTGAACCTGTCACCAGTTAAACCATCCCAAGCTATCACTACCTGTCCCTGCACCTTTCTATTACTATTCTAACTATCCCTCTCTCTCCTAAATGTGTGGTGTGAATGTGTTTTGTGATAAGCTGCCACAATGTGCTCCACAAAGGATGCGCAATGCGCAGCTTGATGTCGGGCGATACAGTACCCAGAAATGACGCGATCGGCGACATACCCGAAACTGCACAGAGGGCTCTGAGGCAGGCTTGCCTCGCTCATTGAAATTACAATATCCCGCCCATTGGGGCGTGATAAAGACTCTTGGAGGCAGTGAAAGGAAGCTAAAGAGGACGCCCAGGGGGGCTAGTAGTGGTAGCCCCGCTTCATTACCATAGCAGGCAGTAAGTAAGAAAAAGCTTTTAAAACACATTCAAACCACACATTTAGGAGAGAGAGGGATAGTTAGAATAGTAATAGGAAGGTGCAGGGACAGGTAGCGATAGCCTAGGTCATTTAACTACAGACAGGTTCACTTTAAGTGGCAACCCTATTATCTGAAAAAATCAGTAGTAAAAGATAATTCAATTACTCAGTACACTAACTTTAAAAGTGATGTTTGTGCTTAGACTTCTTTTTAAATTCACATGAGAGAATCAAATATGCCATTGCCATTTGACAAATTTCTGGATATCCGTAACATTATAATCAATGGAATGTCCAGTTCAACGTATTGACTGAATGGTGTTCTCACATTGCCTAGAGTTAAATAATATTGATTTTAATCATAGAACCAGCTCTAGTGGTTACTGGATTCCAGCCACTTGTTCTCCCATATGACAGATAGCATAAAGCGTTCTGGCATTCACAGACATATCATACTAGATTACTTCAATGGTTTTCTATGGAGAGCAGTCCTGCTCAATTATAACAGCATGATATTAATCCATATCCTTTTTACCCTCATTTAAATATCTGTGGAAACGTTGAGCTGTAGATCTGTATATATTCATTACATTTTTTTCTAGGCTAATTACCAGATTTATCCTTAATTATTCTCTGCACTGCTTTTGCCAGGATATCCTCTAGCCATTTCCTTTGACTAATGCCTCCTTTTCATGATCCAAAGGTCATTTTTTAAAATTCATAGCTCATTTTGCATTGTTAAAATGCTTTACCCACAGGGATATTACCTCAACTCATTCAACAGAAGATTGCAGCTTGTCTCTGAGATCTTACAGACCGTATTTTGTCACAAAAATTACCTGCATTTGCTTGCATCATCCATCAGCAAACTTTAAGCATTATCACTGGTACAAACTCTTTATTTAGTACAGAACCACAGTCTCAGCTCCAATTAGTGTCCTTTATTGTTCCTTTGGCAAGTGTCTGTTAGGCTTTACTGCATAATACAAGATGATAGCAACAAAGTAAAGAAAAAGTACATCATTATTTCATAATCAAAATTAACTACAGCATTATTTCTCGGTGACGGGACCCAATACATCTTCCAAATCACTTTTCTGTTCCTTTTCATACTATGTTCTGCTAAAAAAGAATTCAGAAGTACCAACAGTATATAGCCAGCAGGAACTAGACATTAATATTGTCAACTTCTGCTCCCTCTGGACAACCAGGGATTTAAACCTGTACTGTGCAGACTATAACAGGATTAAACCAAGGTTTTCAGCACTTCTAAACTTCAAAGCAGTACAAGGATAAGGAAAATGTGCTGCCTTTAATCTTCTTTTACAAGAAACTTCTCTTACATGTTACCTTCCAGCTCAATATTTTGTCCAATTACTCTGAACGTTAAATCTTATAATATTACAAACATTAGTAGGGGTATTAGCATGCCTAATGGTCTGTCCTTTACAGTAATCTGACAAAATTCAGTTCGAAGACAGGTTACAGGCAGTTACATTACTTCATCATAGTGTGATGATTGCTTTTTATCAGTGCTTGATTAGAGTAGACCCCTAATTAGTGGAAACGTGTGTAGTTATGCTCATAAGCATTGATGTGCTTTATAAATCCTTTCACGTACACACTTTACCAGCATATCACTGTAAGGAATTTTTCAATTTCCACTCAATAAATCTTGTACTTCCACTGTAAATGGAGCATAATTCACACCCCAACACAGTCTATGCAGACCATGTACTCAAGGCACTGCTATCACCCACCCTCTTCAGGACTGATAGGAACCCAAACACATTGCACTCAAATGATCAAAGGGTCAAGACATTTTAAGAAAGGCATATACATTATTACACTTATTATATTATTATATTACCCTTATTACAAAGGGATCTGAGGTCGTACAAAGTGTGGCTGGCCAAACTACGAAGGTGTCTACAGTATCCACAGTACTATAAAATACACACTCAAAATCCTCAATTTTCTGTAGCATGTTCTGGTGTTAAAGGAAAAGAACTCATTCATGGCTATTGCCCTATGCCCCTTTACACATGGAGAACAGAAAGAGTAGAAGAGAATTGTCTGAGAGCTTAAGCACCACAATTGTTTAAAAGTATCAACACTTTCAAGGTTACAGATCCATCTACAGAGATCTTGATGTTCCATTATTCACTGTGCACAACATAATTAAGAACCCATGGCACTGTAGCTTATCTCCCTGGATATGGATGGCAGAGAAAAACTAAAGACATATTGCAACATAGGATAGATGGTGGATAAGCAGCCTCAATCAAATTCCAAAGCAAGTCAAGCTGTCAAGCTCAGGGTGCATTGCTGGGGTCAATGCAAACTACATTTGAAGGAAATGAAACTCTGAGGAAATGAGACCCAGGAGGACTCCACTGCTGACTCAGAGACATAAACAAGCTAGACTGCAGTTAGCCAAAATGTATGTGAGTAAGACAAAATACTTCTGAGAGTCTTTTGTACAGATGAGGCCAAAGTAGAGCTTTTTGTTAAAGTATAACAGTCTACTGTTTATTAAAAACAGAATGAGGTTTATAAAGAAAAGAACACAGTACTTATAGTCAAATATGGTGGAAGTTAAAAGATGTTTTGGTGTTCGTTTTCATTCCTCTGGAATTGGGTGTAAGAGATCATGAAATCTGAAGATTACCAAAAGATTTTGAATGGCAATGTAGTGCCCCAGTGTTTGAAAGTTGAGTTTGTGTTCTAGGTTATGGGTCTTCAGCAGTACAATGATCCCAAACATACTTCAAGAAGCACCCAAAAAAGATTTGTAAAGCAAGTGCCTTCTGCTGCCCACCCCAATGAGAGATTAATGAGAAGCTAGGAAACAATATTTGGCGAACAATAATATCCCTAAGTGATTAGGTCCTGCTGTTGAAAGAGCCAGGACCATAGGCAAGGGAAAATGTGTCACTGTGGAGTCTGGTGCCATTTTAGGATTGCAGCAACACTGTGTTCTATGTGCCTGCAGTCTGCACTTTTGAGACCTGATGGATCCACCCCCAGACATGTCAGCTCTGGAGGAGATGAATTTTCCTCACCACTCCAGGGACTGAGTGTGCTTCTCTGCAACTAGAGCAGCCTGCAGAGGAGATGCCCACATATGTGACCCGGAATACGACTGCGCACCGCGCATTAGGCCCAATTTGCAACCAGCTCAGGATCCAGTTCTGGTCTTGCATGCCTGGTCCCAGAGTGAGGGGATGTGAGCATTCCATATGCCAACTGAGACCTCCAGAGGTCTGAGGAAGGATCATACATCATGCCTGGCCTTAGCAAACCTGCAGCAGGTGAATCATCAAAAAGAGGAGGAGAATGATGAGGGGTAGTAGTGCCAAAGGCCCCTATTTCCCTTCCTTCTATAGCCCTCCTGCCAGAGGCTTTTGACAGGGAGAATACCATGTGTAACCCCCTCCCAGCAAGTATTCTTATAGGCATGAACCACCCCAGGCCTCGTCATTTCTGGAAGAGATGTTGCTTTCAGATGCCCCTGCACAAGAGTGGTTGCAGGGGTGTTGTTGTAATCACTTTCATGAGCAATCTACCCAGTCTGGGTGTTGACTTTTTTCCAGAAGAGGGGATTTGGGTTCCTAGCCGAAAATGGGACAGGTGACCTGCTATGTCAACTGGTCCACTCTGCGGCGTAACCATTTACTTCCCAACTCCGCACCCTTTACATTGGGGATGTGGTCACATTTATGAACATGTAGGGGCGGGAGAGGTGGTACGTGATTCTGGTAAATTGGGTCACCACCGCAGAGGATGTAGAATAGTGGCAGCAGGAGGCCGACATGGAGAAAATGGAGCATCAGTGGCTGGCCAAGGTTGATCATGTTAGCCAGCCAGCTGGAGTGAAACCCACAGGAGCCAGAGAACCTGAAGGGCCTGTTGGGGTTGCCCAAGTTCCAGCAGTGTGCTAGAATGTGTGGCTGTCCCCTAACTCCCCACCATCTTCTTCCGTAGTGTTCCTGATGGGCTGTGCTGGAGGCAGGTGGTAGTGTAGAATTAGCCTGGACGAGTAGTCCCTGTGAACCTTGAGACCGTCCTGCAGCGGCCTACACTATGGAACGTAATGTCCATTCCAGTTATTAGTGAAAGAGCTATGGTGACAGAGGGAGGCTTTACAAAAGGCCTCTGATTAAAGAGGAATGCACTAAAAAAGGCATGTTTTTGAGTTGCTGACCAATTGAAAGAAATGCTTCTGCTTGGACCCTGCAATATGAAGGACGCAAAGTTGGAGGCTGAAAGCCTTGCCGTTAGTCCTAGAGTTTGTAGTTCAGAAAAGAGCGAGGCCTACTTTTTTGCCTCATAGCCGGGTAGGCCTAATTTTATTTCTCCCTCTCCCCAGTTTAGCACCTGTTGCACTTCTCCCTGTTGGATTAGCAGGAATGCAGCTTTGGGCTACATCTTAAAGCCCTTAATGGGCTGTGCCCTACATGGATTGTGCTCAAAATGGCCTGTGCCCTAAATAGACTGTGCCCTTAATTGACTGTTCTCGTATCTGATCACCTGTGCACCTTATGACTCGCTGATACTGTGGACTTGCTGAATTAAGGACTGTTGTGTGAAAAGGGGAAAAAATCAGAGGACCCGATGTTCTAGCCAGATCATTTGTTTTCAATGTTCAAAAACTGTAAAGGACTCACTCATATGTTGATGCTCCCTGTGTTGTTTCCACTGCCCCAGTGAGTGAATAGAGTCCAATGCCAATGAAAGCCTCTGTGGACTTTATGCTCCTCTTTGCCTATTGGCATGTTTTAGGAAAAAATGGACTTGGACTCTATAGTTCAGGGGTCTCAACCTAGTGAGACCAAGGTTGAGATGACCCAAACAAGGAGGAAAAATACTTCTTATAATGTTTTACCTGTGTTTTACTGTATGCATCATATCTTCCAGGTGTTCACTATGGCCAGAGGATGGCAATGGTTAAAGAGAGAGGTATGTGTGTGCAGTTTTCAGTGCCCATGAAGTTTTGCCCTAAGGGCAAAGCACGTTATTGCATAGTATATAGTGTTCCTTATGGCCCTTACACGCAGCTACAGGACAGGTTTTGCACAGGTACTACTGGTTCGTGAATATGAGACAAGTTCATTTGTACACAGCACCAGATAAAACTATGTCTCATGATTTCACTGCAACATAAGTTACTGTGGAAAACTGCACTGTACTGCAGTAAAGGGCTTAGACTTATTATATATTACACAGGCACTGCTTTATTATGCAGGCACTGGTTAAAGTTTGACAGTGTGATAAGTGGTGTCATCACAAGGATTACTGTGGTGCAGACTCAAGGGGTCACAGAGGTGCTATCTCATGAGTTTGAGCTGCACTGCACTGCACTTCCTGATGTCACCGCTCCTCGCACAATACCAGCGAGATACACCCACTACATCTTGCGTGATATCATGGCTCTTGCCAGACAGTGAGAGTTACGAGCACTGATGACACTGAAGTTATCTCAGGTCACATAGCAGGATTTATCGCTGCATGGTACTTGCTGTGTAACCAGAGACAACATCATAAGTAAACAATAGTTCCCACTGATAGTTATACATTTTACTAAAGGGGCTCAAGGTAAACCATATAAACCTTAATTAACCCCTAAGGCAGACTCGATAAACATTTTATGTATACAATGCAGAGAAGAATGAACGGGGCACTAGACGTAACCACTGTCTGGTCCTGGATGTCTTTCCAGTTATGGCATGTTCTCATCCGGTGGTGCCAGCCAAAGCACCAGTAATTGAACAGCAAAAAAGAAAAAAGCGGCACTCACCGGAGTAGACAGGATAGTCCTTTATTCCAGAAGTACGTGGAACCCGTAGAAGCGACATAGTTCGCGAAACGGCGTCATAGTCCGTCGGCCCTTCGTGCTCCCTCCCTGCACCCTGTTTTTCCACGTACTTCTGGAGTAAAGGACTATCCTGTCTACTCCGGTGAGTGCCGCATTTTTCTTTTTTGCTGTTCATTTTATGTATACAAAAGGACCAGAGTCTTTTCTATGCTCAATTATGTGATTCAATTTTATTACAAAAAATTACTCGTTTAAAAATGCAAGTTTTTTGGCTGAAGATACAGACAGCGCTGATTAGCACAGCATGGTGTTACAGATTACAGTTAGGTATTGCACATTGCACATTGCCTCATAAACATATTGCACTTTTCCTCATACATAATCATGTCATGGTATATTACATATTATAACAAAATAAGGCCCCATCAGCCCCACATAGAGGGAACAGGATAGATCAGGGTGCATAAGTATAGGGCTATGCAGACTCACAGGAAAGGGACAAAGCTAATGGTCTCATTGAGCCCTCTCGGATTTAATGTATCTAATATAGAAATCCATCTAGATTCTTTTTGGGCCAATGTCTTTTTTAAGTTGCCCCCTCTAATACCTCCCACTACTAGATCTATTCCAATAACTTTTAACGTTCTTGGGTCACTGTTATGGTGATGGTAATGTCTGGGTAACGTCCTAAGGGTACTTGGGTCCTCACAATTTTTAGGGCACAGGATAGATCAGGGGCATAAGTATAGGGCTATGCAGACTCACAGGAAAGGGACAAAGCTAATGGTCTCATTGAGCCCTCTCGGATTTAATGTGAACAGGATAGATCAGGGTGCATAAGTATAGGGCTATGCAGACTTACACGAAAGGGACAAATCTAATGGTCTCATTGAGCCCTCTCGGATTTAATGTGGGGCTGATGGGGCCTTATTTTGTTATAATATGAAAAATTTAATCACATAATTGAGCATAGAAAAAACTCTGGTCCTTTTGTATAGCGAGACAACATCAGTGAAGTCATGGCTTGTCACACTGCTGGGAGCCGTGCAGTTACTGTTACCCCACCATATGGGAAATGCAGTTACTGATATTGCTTCCTATATGCTGGGACTATTTCAGGATTTATTTTGGTTTTATTTTTGTTTTGTTTTTTCAACATTTTTACATGCTTTTTGTTGTTGGGTGAAATGGGAGACTTTAAAAAAAATGGATTTTAATGACTGTGAGCCCTCGAGGACAGGGTTCTCTCCCCTCCTGTACCGGTATGACTTGACTGTCCATATATATTGTACTTGTCCTCGTCTATCCCTTCCTTATGTAAAGTGCCATGGAATTTAATGGCGCTATATAAATAAATAATAATTGTAGCCTTGAGATTGCTCATGCTTCCTCACAATTTGGTTTCTCAAGTCCTCAGACAGTTCTTTGGTCTTCTTTCTTTTCTCCGTGCTCAATGTGGTACACACAGGGACACAGGACAGAGGTTGAGTCAACTTTAATCCATGTCAACTGGCTGCAAGTGCGATTTAGCTATTGCCAACACCTGTTAGGTGCCACAGGTAAGTTACAGGTGCTGTTAATTACACGAATTAGAAAAGCATCACATGATTTTTCTAACAGTGCCAATACTTTTGTCCACCCCCTTTTTTATGTTTGGTGTGGAATTACTGTATATACTCGTGTATAAGCCGACCCGTGTATAAGCCGACCCCCCTACTTTTGCCCCAAAAATCTGGAAAAACCTATTGACTCGTGTATAAGCCGAGGATGGACCCCAGCACAGGTATACAGCCCTCAACAGTGTGGTATACAGCAGCCCCAGAGGTATATACAGCAGCCCCAGTGGTAGTATACAGCAGCCCCAGAGGTATATACAGCCCCAGTGGTAGTATACAGCAGCCCCAGAGGTATATACAGCCCCAGTGGTAGTATACAGCAGCCCCAGAGGTATATACAGCCCCAGTGGTAGTATACAGCAGCCCCAGTGATAGTATCCAGCAGCCCCAGAGGTATACACAGCCCCAGTGGTAGTATACAGCAGCCCCAGAGGTATATACAGCCCCAGTGGTAGTATACAGCAGCCCCAGAGGTATATACAGCCCCAGTGGTAGTATACAGCAGCCCCAGAGGTATATACAGCCCCAGTGGTAGTATACAGCAGCCCCAGAGGTATATATAGCCCCAGTGTAGTATACAGCAGCCCCAAAGATATATACAGCCCCAGTGGTAGTATACAGCAGCCCCACAGGTATATACAGCCCCAGTGGTAGTATACAGCAGCCCCACAGGTATATACAGCCCCAGTGGTAGTATACAGCAGCCCCACAGGTATATAGAGCCCCAGTGGTAGTATACAGCAGCCCCACAGGTAAATACAGCCCCAGTGGTAGTATACAGCAGCCCCACAGGTATATAGAGCCCCAGTGGTAGTATACAGCAGCCCCACAGGTAAATATAGCCCCAGTGGTAGTATACAGCAGCCCCACAGGTAAATATAGCCCCAGTGGTAGTATACAGCAGCCCCACATATATATGCCCCAGAGGTATATACAGGCCCCCCCCATCTATATACAGGCCCCCCGCCGCAATCCTGTAAAGGAATAGATTAGTATACTTATCCATCCGCTGCAGCTGTCCCGCCTCCATCGCGATTCAGCATCTTCCGGCTTCCAGCGTCTCGCGTCTTCTTCCGGTTTCCTCCTCAGTCGCACAGGCAATGACGTCATTGCCTGCGACCATCGGAAGAAGACGCGAGTCGGAAGATGTTGAATCGCGATGGCGGCGGGGCAGCTGCAGCGGATGGATAAGTATACAAACCTATTCCTTTACAGGATTGCGGCGGGGGCTGTATATAGATGGGGGCACTGTATACCTGTATACATTGTATACAGGTATACAGTGACTCGCGTATAAGCCGAGGGGGGGACTTTTCAGCCCAATTTTTGGGCTGAAAAACTCGGCTTATACGCGAGTATATACGGTATATCCAAATTGGCTTTAGGACAATTCTTTTTGTATTTTTTCATTGAAGACAAATTAAATGAAGATAATAATACCAAAGAATTTGTGATTGCAATCATTTTCAGGAAGAAACTGAGTATTATCTGACAGAATTGCAGGGGTGTCATTACTTTTGGCCACAACTGTATAACACCACTGAAGTCCACACAAGTGTTCAATGCAATAGTGAAGTTTTACTTATTACATGAGAACTAAAATTACACTGATGTGGTCAAAGTAAGGAAGGCAATAGAGGATAAAGAAAGTTGAAAGAAGGGAAGAATTGACACGTACCAAGGGGAGAGTAGAGTTTATTGCCAAGGGTGCCTGTTTTCTCCTGCTTGTGAGAAGGTGCTTGTAAAGATTCAGGAGTGGGGTCAGTACAGTAAGTGACCAGCTCTGCCAATAACTGTCCCACCAACTGAGTAAGGTGCAATATTTATCACAAACGTATCCAGGCATATCCATTGGAATCAGATATGTCTCCCTTGTAGGTACGTGTCAGACGGCCCGACACATGTTTTTTGTATCTGGCTGCTTCAGATAGCAGCGAGATACAAAGATATGGTTCATCTAATGAATGCACCATCCGAAAGGGTGACGGGGCTATGTCTGACTTTGACCAATCACAATGAGGGAAGCAGTGAATATGTCTGAAGTTAATGAGTGGACCCGGAAGCATGGTGACAGTGGTGCTGGAGCTTTGTAAGTAATAGTCTAAGAAGCTAATGGCTGTGCCCAAACAGTGGGCCTCCACTGTAAAATGGTTTGAGCTGTGTTTAGCAGCTTTTGGGCCCTTTGAAGGTGTTTTCTAGGTCTTTGATTTTGCGTCTCAATGATTTGGGGTTTGGAAGTTTGACGGACTGTTCACCGATCTATTGGTCAAACATCCTTAAGTTCGGAGAACCAAACCAAACCCGAACTTCAAAAGGTTCTCCCATCTCTAGCAGAAACTGAACAATAAAATTAGAACTTTTTGTCACAAGATTAGTGCCAAGAGTAAAAGCAACTTTAGAAATCTGTTATCAGCTTGCTGATTATTTCCAGATACCTAAAAAAAATAGTCTGAAAAAGAGAAAACAGTTATTTTTTGACCATTCAATTATTAGTATTCAAAAGAGCAAAAACATTTTAGATATGTGCATAAAAATGGTAATGACTTTAAAATTAAAATCTATTTTCTATTACTGAACCCTTGCTACTTTAAGTTTTTCAATTTGACTAAAAATTATTATTATTTATTATTTTACAGTAGTATGGTGACATTGGTCTAATTATGATTTAAGAGAGATACTGTTTTGAAGATGATAAGTTTCTATATTTGCCTCTCAGCATCATTCCCAACTGTATAATACTCTGAATTTTAATCCATAGTCTAATATAAATTCATCAGAATGGAAAAGTCTGGTTTGATGTTACAACGGGGTATTTCAGATGTTTTTAGATGTTCTTTAAGGAAAACGCTATTGGAATAATATGTATGGGCTTTCTTCTGTGTTTTTAAATTGTTTTGAAATACATTATTAAATATATAATTAAAGATATGTAAAATGTCTTAAAAATGTGCGTTTCTCGCTTTGCCCTTGTTCTTTTTTTAATGACCCTCTCATGTGCCCTTTGCACATGCCATGTTCATTAAATTAAAATGCTTGATTTAAATTATGTCTTGCAAGGGATTTTATATCTAGCACAAGAGAAATAATACTTACCTCCTAATGTTCTAAAATAAAGGTCAACAGATATATTAGATACATATATTCCATTCATAATGAAAAACCTGTAGAATAGGGCAATCATTTTACTATAAATTTTTGAGTCTGCACGCCACTGGATAAATCACAGAACAGATGAGGGACTAATATGTAAAGGTTTGACAATAAAATAGTGCCGCTTCCAGGAAGAAGTGTCTGAATTATCTTGCTCTGTTTTCTTTGGGTCCATGATTCTCAATAAAGGAAAGATCCCATGATACATTCCAAGTAAGATGAGAATAATCTCTTTATTCACTGCTCTACATGATGTTATCGTGTTCACCATACTCCTAATATTTTACATACCATTTAATGGAACAGTAATATTTTTATAACTCGTTTTCTCTTGTTTTTATATCTATAGATAAGCAAAAATCTTACTTAGAAAACATAATATTTAATTATTTGCCCAATGGAGCAGCTTGACAGGTATTTAACATTTTTTTTTCACTCAATCGACTGAACTACATATTGTGCTATAGCAGTGTTTTATATGTGGGCAGAGATACTATCAATTTAATGAGGGATGAATTTACAGTTGAAGAAAATACTTTAGGGTTCTCAGCTGTCTAGAACAGGGTGGGGAACTCCAGGCCTCAAGAGCCGCCAACAGGTCATGTTTTCAGTATTTCCTTAGTATTGCACAGATTATAATTGATTCACCTGCACTAGTGATAATTGCAACCCCTGTGCAGTGCTAAGGAATTCCTGAAACATTCACTGTTGGTGGCTCTTGTGGCCTAGAGTTTCCCACGCCTGGTATAGAAATTGCTGTACTGTTGATAAATTTGGGCACCTTTTTTCTTCCCAAAAAAAGTCTGTATTTTTTTTCTGTTAGATGAAGTTGTTCAGATTATTAAATCATAATTAGCATTATTTTACAACTATCAATGAATGCTGGTAATGTCCTCAAGTCAGTATTCTGGGTTGCAGACATGTGTAACCTAAAATCTTACTGATATATGAAGTTATCAATGTTTTTCCAATGTGTCTGCAAAATATGTTGTCTGTTCATGATTTTTAGATTAATTGCCCAGAAAAAAATAAGGCTGGCAACCCTGCAACTCCTAGTTTTATGGCCTATGTGTATGTTAATAGAGGAACTCAAAGATCCCTCTCAAGTGAGTCACCCAATGGTGTAACTTCAGGCTCAGGGGCCCCAATGCGAAAGCTCCAACAGGGCCCCCAATTATTGCAAATCTTTGATGGTATTAGTCTTTTTTTATAGGCCAAATGGACTTTTGGGGCCCCCCTAGGCTGCAGGGCCCGGATGCGATCGCAACCTTTGCACCTATTGTAGTTACGCCCCTGGAGTCACCTAATAACTGTGCCAGAATGCTGGTAGGGAAAATCCGTTCCAATCAGAAAAATCTGTCCATTCTTTAGTAGACGACAAAGGTACCTTTCAAAGGGTGGGATACCTTAGGCATCAAGTGAACATGCAGTTCCTGAAGTTAATATCTGGAATCAGGTAAGATGAATAAGTGTAAAAATTTGAGCAACTTTGATAATGTCACAATTGTGATGACTGTATGATTGGGTAAGGGATGTCCAAAACAGCAGGTCATATGAAGTGGTTCTGGTATGTTTTACCTTGTATATCTCTAAAGAGGTGTAAGAAAGAACAACCTGTGAATGAGTAATAGCGTCATGGAAGCTCATGGCACACTAATGCACATTGGGTGCGAAGGGAAATCAATCTACGGTAGTTCAATCCGACAGAAGATATGCAAAAGCACAATTGCTGACATGATTGGTCTATCTATGATATTAAATAAAATATGATACAATAGTAGTAGTAAATGAAACAATATAAAAATTCTTCAGATGGTAAATAGAGGTTAAGGTATTCCTGCTCAATACAAAATAGATATGAAACTTATGTTCTTTAGCTCCAGTGCAAAATGTGCAGCTGCCCCCTCTAGCTATTACATTTGATTTATAGAGCTGGTCTTTACATAAGAGACTAAGGGACTTTTGGCCCCTTTAGCAGAATATACAGCGGCAAAAGTATATATGTTATTACACAGTATCACCAACTATGCTGATGACATTAAAAATCGCAATGAGGATAAAAGCAGATGTATTATACAAAGAAAGAAAAAAAGAAACGTTTGCATTTCTCTTCTATTGTACCATATGTTCATATAACAGTTCTTTCTACATTTTGCTTATATCACTGTTGCTTTTTGAACTGTTTTGATATACAAAAGAGTTGCAGAGTTTTCTTGCTTAAAAGGGTTTATCCTCAGAGGACTTCCTACTGAACTTTAACCCTTGGAATTCTTATGTACTAAAGCAAGGAAAAAAATTATTATAAATTGATTCATCAATCTGGCAAGGAACTGCAGGCAACATATCTGTGCCCACTGAGAGATTTGTCTTTCATCCAGCTAGTTACTTTGTGTGTCATGTTGTACTTAATTAGTCTAGCAACAAGAAGACAGAGAGATGAGAAAGAGAATGAATAACTAATTTAGTGAATATTTTAATAACAATTACCCTATAACTTATGCCAGTAATGTAGGACGCTGTCCAATAAATAAACAATATTATTCAAACTTCAGATTCATTCACTGAGTCTCTTACTTTCTGGTCATATACCAAAAATGAATAATGTTCTGCTGCCTCTTAACTGACAATAGAAAACCCAGAAATATGGGCACAAAGCACAAACTAAGCATTCATTTTGTAACTCGTCAATTCCATGTATAATTTAGATTAGATTCATACATATTTAATTATAGTTAAAGTTTTAGCGAGGCTTTGAAATGTCCTCAATTGTAATCGTCTTAATGCTTAAAACTGAAATGCCTGACAGAGTAATAGATTGAGATAAGTTTTTCAGCCGCATTGCCGGGTCCTCATATCTCTGAAATGGAATTTCAAATTTTACTCATAACCGCAAATTTTTGCTGATTTGAAAATTACAAAAATAATCCTAATGCGTATAGTGAAAGAAGTAAGGAATGGACTGATTAAAAAATATATATGAATATATGTTAAAAAATGGAAGTATATTTAAAACTACATAATCTAATAAATAAAGCTGAGTGTATGCATGTGTGAGTTTGTGGCATTAGCCCCATCCACTTCACATAGCCATGCCCACTCCACAACTCCACATGGTCACACCCACTCCACATGGCCATGCCCACTCAACAGCCTGCATCTCTACATATCCCTGCCACCTCCACATAGCCCCACCCCCAACTATGTGGGGGGTGAAGTTATGAAGGGGGAGGGCAGCACTATGATGGGGTGGGGTCTACCAGGAGGGTGAGGCTATGTATAGGGGTGGAGTTATGAAGGAGATGTGGCTACCTGTAGGTGTGGAGTTATGAAGAGCCAGGGCTATGTATAAAGGCAGAACTCTGAATGGGCAGAGCCAGTGGGAGGGCAGAGCTATGATAGATAAACACACATACATACATTACCATATATGGTTGATATTACCATTAGGGATGAGCGAGTATGCTTGTTACTACTCGGTACTCGCACGAATATCTCGGTACTTGGGGTACTCGGCGAGTACCGAGTAATTCCGCGATACTCTTGCTATGCTCGGGGTCCACCTCCCTGCATGTTGGCGCTCGTTACAGAGCCAGCCCACATGCAGGGATTGGCTAACAGCCACTGTAAAGCCACAGCCCTGTTAGTTGTGGCTTTACAGAGATTGGCTGGCCGCACAGCGTGATCAGGTCTTTAAAAGACCTGACCCTGCTGTGCTCGTCACTCTGCTCCACAGACAGGCAGTGTAGGGAGAGGTGCTGCTGATTGAGGGACAGATTTGTGGCCTTTCAGCTAGTGTAGGCGCAGGGCTGCTAATCTAATTACCACAACAGTCCTTCTGAGGACTAATAGAGCTGTATACAGACAGGGATGCAGGGTTTATAGCAAACTTCGTTGTGCCAGTATACCAGCCTGCATCACATTTGGGGCTGGTGTACTGGCTGGAAATATCATGCATCCCAAAACAGTGCTTTTAGGGATTAATTTTGCTCTCTATAGGCAGGAGTGGGTTGTAGCAGAAATTAGTATACGCCAAAACACTCTGTATTATCGTCAGCGTTTGTGTGTGACCGGTCCACCTGCTGGGATTTAACCTCAAATCTGTAATCTCAGTGTCCAGCTAAAAACCAACTCTTGTCTGCATTCATTTACCATTTTTGTGCGGCAGGAGTGGGTTGTAGTGGAAATTAGGATACGCCAAAACACTCTGTATTCTCGTCAGTGTTTGTGTGTGACCGGTCCAGCTGCTGGGATTTAACCTCAAATCTTTAATCTCAGTGTCCAGCTAAAAACCAACTCTTGTCTGCATTCATTTATCATTTTTATGCGGCAGGAGTGGGTTGTAGCGGAAATTAGTATATGCCAAAACACTCTGTATACTCGTCAGCGTTTGTGTCTGACCGGTCCACCTGCTGGGATTTAACCTCTAATCTCTAATCTCAGTGTCCAGCTAAAAACCAACTCTTGTTTGCATTCATTTACCATTATTGTGCGGCAGGAGTGGGCTGTAGCGGAAATTAGCATATGCCAAAACACACTGTATTCTCGTCAGCGTTTGTGTCTGACCCGTACACCTGCTGGGATTTAACCTCAAATCTGTAATCTCAGGGTCCAGCTAAAAACCAACTCTTGTCTGCATTCATTTACTATTTTTGTGCGGCAAAAGGGGATTGTAGCTCCAATTTGTATACGCCAAAACACTCAGTATACTCATGTCAGCATTTGTGTCTGACCTGTATACCTGCTGTAATTTAATTTCTAATCTCAGTATCCAGCTCAAAAACAACTGGTCAGCATTTTCAGTTGACAGGCAGGTGCGTTTATCAGTAATGATTCCACCTGCGGCAATAAAAACACGCTCTGACAAAACGCTGGCGGCAGGGCAGGCCAGGACTTCCAAGGCGTAGAGGGACAATTCCTGCCAAGTGTCCAGCTTGGATACCCAATAATTATAAGGCACAGAGGAATCTAGGAGCACTTTCATACGATCATCAAGGTACTCCTCAGCAACTTTACAAACTTTGTAGTCCTTGTGACAGTATCCCGCACCTGAGGGCCTGTGCTATGGGAGGGGCTGAGAAAACTCTCCCAGATCTTTGACAGTGCTCCCCTACCTCTGCTGGATTGGATTTGTGCCTCTCTCGGCCGGACGCCTTGGTTGTCCACCGAACCGTGACCTCTGCCGCAAGCAGGGAAATTTTTTGACTAATTCTGCCACTAGGGTCTTCTGGTACTGCAGCATTTTTGTAGACCTCTCCGCCGCAGGAATAAGAGAAATAAAGTTCTCCTTGTAGCGTGGGTATAAAAGTGTCACCAACCAGTAATGAGTGTTCGCCAAGATGTTGATAACGCGAGGGTCACAAGACAGGCAGCATTACCTTTCCTGATGTCTTTTTGGACCTCTAATTTCAACCTTGAATCTATGCAATGTTTTTCATCTCGTGGATTGCGACGTTCCTGCACGCTGGTCTGCTGTGGGATGGAAAATGCAGCACACCCCACACTTTCTACTGCCGCTGGGCACACAGCATATGGTTTTCACCTGGATCCTCCACTACCACTCACAAGTCCCCTGCTGGCATGGCCACTTTGGGGTACGCTATATGGTCCATCTCAGCTAATACTACCGATGGATGTATGCTGTTGCCCACAGCCTGTGTCAGTGATACAGCCATATGTGCTCGGCGGAGTGCACCGTATACAATATGCCACGGAGAGGCCTCGTGGGATGGATGGAATCACTGATCGGAGGGTTGTCCCTAGGTCTGTCGCTAAACGAGTAGTGTATTCAAGGAGTCGTCTTCTGGAACTGCGCAGGACAAAGTCTTCTCCAGCAGTTGCAATACCACATGTTCCACGGGAAATGAGGAGTCCTTTCAGAGGTTGCAGAGCAGGCAAGAAGATCAAGTCCTGGAGGAGAAGGTTTAAACCTGCGGTCCCATCCATCATCATGAGTAATGTACGATCGTTTGGTAACAAGTCGGATGAACTGCTGGCTCTGAGTAAGACCCAGAAGGAGTTCAGGGAATGCAGTCTCATGTGCTTTACAGAAACCTGGTTGCATGAGGACGTCCCAGATTCATGTGTATCAGTACCAGGGTTTCATATGGTTCGGGCTGACAGGGACAGAGTGAAGTGCGGTAAGAAGAAGGGTGGAGGAGTGATACTGTACATTAACAACAGATGGTGTAATCAGGGGCATGTAACAGTAAAGGAGAGACATTGTTGCCCAAACATTGAACTATTAGCAGTGGGCCTCAGGCCTTACTATCTGCCTAGAGAATTCTCTCTTGTTATTGCAGTGGTGTCGTATATAACACCATCTGCAAATCCAGAGGCAGCTGGGGAAGTACTGTCTGGGGTGATTGCCCGGCTTCAGACGAAACACCCTAACTCTCTAACTGTCATTTCTGGGGATTTTAATCGAGCCAATATCTCATTACCAAAGTTCTATCAATATGTCAAATCTTCTGCACGGGACAATTATATATTGGATCTCCTCTATGCCAGTGTTAAGGATGCTTACTCATCATCTGCATTGCCCCCCTGGGGAAATCTGACCACAACCTCATACTATTGTCTCCAGCCTATCAACCAGTTGTCTGCAAACAACCAGTGACAATTAAACAGATAAGGAAGTGGTCTCTGGCAGCAGAGAAGAGGTTACAAGACTGCTTTGATTGCACAGACTGGGAGGTGTTATGTGCCAGGGAACATAATGATGATGTTAATGAGGTTACCGGGAGAGTTACTGATTACATCAACTTTTGTACTGACAATATTGTACCTATTCATGAGATTCGGTGTTATGCAAACAACAAGCCTTGGATTACAAAAAAATTGAAACATCTACTAAACAGGGAAAAAAAAGCTTTTAAAAAGGAAAGACAAGAAGGAGATGAAAATTGTACAGAGAGACTTAAAGGGGAAAATTAAGATTGCCCGTGAAGCATTCAGAATTAAATTGGAAAATAAATTGTCACACAACAACTCCAGAGAAGTGAGGGCTGGAATTAAGCTATTGACTGGGTTTAAGGCAAGGTCAGATCAGGGGGTGGGGGCTGATCATGGCTAATGAGATGAATGAGTTTTCAACAGATTCAACGATAAATGTGCAATGTCAACAGGGGAGAAGGCCGGGGAGCGACAAGCAATATCAACTGGGAGGAGGAAGTTGGAGACTTTCTTGATCTCAGAAAATGATGTGAGGGAACAGTTTAGTAAGCTGGTCATTGGTAAAGCAGCAGGGCCTGATGGTATCTGTCCACGTGTCCTCAGAGTGTGTGCAAATCAGTTGTGCACTGTCTTCCAGCACCTGTTTAACTGAGCTCACAATCACAGAGTACCAGTTCTATGGAAGACTTCTTGCCTGGTGCCGGTTCCCAAGACTACCTTCCCGAGCTCCCATAACGACTATAGACCGGTGGCCTTAACATCGCATGCGATGAAGTCCTTGGAGAGAATTGTACTTGCCTACTTGTGTCCGAGGGTGTCTGCTTTTATGGACCCCCTTCAGTTTGCGTATCGGCAGAGTCTAGGGGTGGACAATGCTGTAGCATATCTGCTTCAAACAGTACATTCCTTTTTGGACAATGATGGAACCACTGTACGTGCCATGTTCTTCGATTTCTCCAGTGCATTCAACACCTTACAGCCACTATTATTACGTAAAAAGCTGGTTGAAATGGCGGTTGATGAGGGACTAGTGAATTGGATCATTGATTACCTGTCGGACAGGCCACAGTTCATAAGGTTGGGGGCGGCCGTATCGGATAGTGTTCAGAGCAGTGTTGGAGCCCCTCAGGGAACAGTGCTGTCGCCATTCCTTTTTACGTTATACACAGCTGATTTTCAGTATAAATCAGACCTTTGTCACCTTCAGAAGTACACTGATGACTCAGTGATAGTCGGAGGTATTGAGAGAGGCGGGGGGAGGAAGAATACAGAAGGGTGGTCTCGGACTTTGTTGACTGGTGCCAGGCTAACCATTTAGAACTCAACGTAAAGAAAACCAGGGAGTTGGTGTTGAGTTATGGAAGGTGCATGAAGGATTGCTTACCTATCACTATTGATGGTCAGGATGTGGAGATGGTGGAGAATTTCAAATATTTGGGGGTTCACCTGGACAGCAAGCTTGATTGAAGGTGCCATATGGAGAAGGTTTGCAAGAAAGGGATGAGTAGACTTTACTTCCTAAGGAAATTAAGGTGTTTAATGTGTGTAGCAAAATGCTTGAAATATTCTACCAATCTATTGTGGCGAGTGCAATCTTTGCTGCAATAATATGCTGGGGTAGTAGTGTGCGCACAGCTGATGCTAATAAGCTGAATAAACTTATCAAGAAGGCTAGTGCGGCGGTGGGTCTACAACTTAGGACTTTCGAGGAGGTATTAGAGGATAGAATTAATAAGAAATGCAAGGCTATAATGAGCAACAATACACAACCGCTCTCTGAACTGTTTGCGAAGCAGAAGAGCACATTCAGCAAGCGTCTAATCCAACTAATGTGTAAAAAGGAAAGATACAGAAAATCGTTTGTTCCGACAGCTGTGGGGATGTTTAACAAATGTATAAGTGTAAAGCGTCCCAAGACTATGTGAAGTTCTATGTGTATGGGGGAAATAGGTGAGGTACATGTACCAGTCAACCCACATCTGCTGTCCATATAGACTTATTTTGTAAAGTGTGAAATGTTCTTGATCTTTGTTCTGCTGCTGTAATATGTAATTTCCTCCGGGATCAATAAAGTTTATCTTATCTTATCTTATCTTATTACATAAAGTCAGCCATGTGCACCACACTGTTAACAGGCAAGACTTCAGTCCTCACCAACAGGATGACTGACCATGCTGTCTTCATCATCCTCCTCCTCCTCCTCTCCCCTGTCCTCTGGCTATCCACACTGAACCGACGGTATGACGGTTGTGCATGTATTACCGTCAATTCCGCATGAAAGTAGCTCCATTTCTTTATCCTCCTAGTCATCATAGTCCTGCAATGCACGTTGGGATGAGATGAGGCTGGGCTGTGTTTATTGCTGCAACTCATCGTGCTCCACCTGCAGTGCATCGTCTTTGATTTTGAGCAGACAGCGTTTTAGAAGACAGAGAAGCAGGATGGTGACGCTAATGATGGCGTCATCACACCTCACCAACTTGGTGAAGTCCTCAAAGTTTTGGAGGACGGTACATATGTCGGACATCCATGTCCACTCCTAAAGGTCTTATGTGTGGAGTTAGAACCGTATACCGACGGCCTAGTTGATGCAGGTAGTCAACAACTGCCCTCTTCTGCTCACAAATCCTTACCAACATGTGCAGTGTGGAACTCCAATGCGTGGGGACATCACACACCAGTCTGTGAGCAGGAAAGCTGCAAACACTGCTGAATTGTGGCAAGGGTGGCTGAAGCAATAGGTGACTTTCTAAAATGGTCACACAGGCGTGTACTTTTATGAGCAGATCCGACAGCACCTCGGAAGGATTTAAGAAACCGCTGAACCACGAGGTTGAGCACATGGGCCACGCATGGAACATGTGTCAGCTCGCCTCACCTCAGAGCCGCCACCAGGTTCCGGCCATTGTCACACATGACCATGCCTAGCTGTATGTTCAGTGATTTGAGCCAGTGATCTGCCTGCTGTTTCAGTGCTTTCCACAACTTTTCAGCATTTTGGGGTTTGTCACCTATGCATATTAGCACAGCCTGTTGCCGCTTACCCAAGGTAGTGCTGCAGTGCTTCCAGCTTGGGACTGGTGTAGAGGGTGAAGTGGAGGAGGAGGATAAGGAGGAGGAGGATGAGGATCATGACGTTCCGGAGCTGTACACTGTGGGTGAAACCCTGACTGAGTTATGGCCTGCAATCCTTGGTGTTGGAAGGATGTGTTTCGTCCCAAGCTCATATTGGGTCCCGGCTTCCAGAATATTAACCCAGTGTGTCGACAGCGAGATGTACCACCCCTGCCCACAAGCACTTGTCCACGTGTCCGTGGTTAGGTGGACTTTTCCGGAAACTACGTTGTTAAGGGCACGTGTAATGTTTTGTGACACGTGCTTATGTAATCTGGGGACAACACACCGGGAGAAATAGTGGCTGCTGCGGACCGAGTAACATGGGATGGCCGCCGCCATCAGGTCGCGGAATGCTTCCATCTCCACTAGCCTAAAAGGCAACATTTCCAGCGCAAGCAGTCGCGAAATGTGTAAATTTAGAAGTGTGGCATGTGGGGCGTTGGCAGCGTATTTGTGCTTGCATTTCAAAGATTGGTGTATGGATAACTGAACGCTGCGCTGGGACAAGGACGTGGTTGATGATGGTGGTATTTCTGCTTGTGCAACTACAGGTGCAGGGCAGGAGGCATCTTCACATGCAGTATGGACAGGGGATTGGCTTGCATGCACAACAGTGGAAGATGCAGTTGAGTCACATGCAGACACTGCTCCTGGACTCTGGTGTACATCCACAAAGTCGGGTGTTTTGCTGACATGTGCCTGATCATGCTGGTCGTGTTTAGGCTTTTAGTTTTGCTACCCCTGCTAATGCTGGCATAGCAGATGTTGCAAATGGCCTTTTTGGAATTATCTGCAGACACCTTAAAAAACAGCCAGACTCGAGAAGACCTAAGGGTACCGTCACACCTGGACACCTCGCCGGAGATATCACTGGCGACGCACATGCGTGCACGTTTTTGGCAGTCGACCAACGTCGCCGTTGCCTATTTACACGTGGCCATAACTCAGTCGACGCTTAGACGATGAGCCTGGCCGGACGTTGCCTGTGCCTCGCCCAAGCCCCACGGGGGATCAAGTCGGTGGTGGACGCTGCCGCGTCACACAGAGCAACCACATTAGCAATGTGGGCATTGTTTAGTCCCGCGTCTCGGAGGTAGGCGTTACACATTATGTTGAGTGACGCCCCGAAGAAGTGTGATTGGTTGCAACCAAACACACTATTGCTGTGCACTTGTTTTGCAGCGCCACATCATTAAATGTAAGCATGCATGTGCGTATTGGCTCGGTGCTCACTCAACTCTCGTGTGATGTGTAGCGGATTATTGCTATAGGCATTGGTGTCAGCAACAAGCCAAAACACGGCGCTCGCGTGTCTAGTAATTGTATTGTCAAGCCGTATGGTGCTTATGTAATGTGTGTTGTACTACTATGTTAGATAATAAATTTACTCTTGCTTTGTTGGTCAGGATAATATTGGAGCCTTGACCAAGTATGTGTGTGCACATATATTTGTGTGTTTGTAGTTATGTGGCACATATGTATTGTTCAGCAAACATTTCCTTGTCCATGTGTGTGTACACAATATGTATCATGAAATACATGTATAAAGGTTGTCCATCTAAATTTAAATCATTACCTAAAATGAGTGACAATCTTCAGTGTGCATTTTTCAAGAAATTGACTGCAGGTCACAGGCAGCATGGCAAGGGGATGGACTGGGGAGTACAGGTGACATATAGTACAGGGGACTGTACACTCCCTCCCCTTGCCATGCTGCCTAAAACCTGGCAGTAAAAGAAATTGTTTGCCACACTGCGAATGTACGCACATTTTTCAAAGGACCAATCCCAAAATAATGTTCATCTACCAAAATTTCTAAACTGTGTTTGGACCCACCATGTGGATGTGACAACAATGTGTCGCCTGGTGGTTTACACACAAACACGAATAGGCCAAACTACTAGCCAGCACAAATTGTGACGCTGGACTTAGGCGTTACCTCACTATATTATTGTATAAGGCTACTTTCACACTTCAATATTGAAAACAATGATGCTGACCAATATAAATCAGCCTGCATTGGATCTAACTGATCCCTGCAGTTGGATCAAAAACAGCCATCACATCCGACATTCCCCTGGATCAGTTGATGTGACTGTCCCAGCTGTTCTCCCCTGGTGCACCCCCTCATCACCCCTGTGTTTACCCCTCCTCACACCTCTTGTCCCCCATGTTCACCCCTGTGTGTGACCCCCTCATGTCCCCTGTGTTCCCCCCTCTTCTTCCGTGTGTGGGCCCCTCATGTCCCCCATTACTTGCCCTCCTTTACCCTGTTGTCCTGCTTTCCTACCTAAAATATGTGGCTTCTCAGGTGTCCCCGAGCCCTCTCCGGTTGCTGCCGCCTCATGTGTTTTCCAGAGGTGTTCTTCATGTGGACAGGACCTGCGTTCATGTCACAGTCACATAACCGCAGGTTACACCATGGTAAACTGGGGTCACGTGACTGTGACCGCACCGCAGGTGCTGTACTGCAGTCGAAGACCTCTGCACAAACCATGAGACGCCGGGAAATGGCGGGGGCTCGGTCACAGTTCTGCCAACATTTTGCTAATTTTCAAAAAACTGACATTCCAGTTAGGACCAGTTTGACTGTACTGAGCAGGGTGTGTTCCTCAAATCGTGTACAAGGACACAGCCAATGTCTTCTCTGAAGCTGCTCCATAGGGCCCCATGTTATGCAGGTTTCCGACTACAATATTTGCCAAGCCGATGGTGTGGGCTAAAAATCAAACAGGCTTGGATCCAATTATGGCCACATGCAGCCCTATGGCCAACCGACCATATTGGCTGCCCAAAAAATGGCATCATATTTTGGGTTATGCAATGTGTTACGCTGTTTTTGGGGGTGGCAAACTTCTGCGCATGGTCCGATTGTAGCATCAATTTTAAACAATTACAGATTTGTATTAGACAAAATCGGATGCCATTTAGTGCCCATCCAATTCGGCACAATTGTCATAGGGCTGCATGGGTCTCAATATCTGGCCGCTGCTGTTTGATTTTTCAGGGACAACATTGGCTTATTCAAAATCTTTGTGTGAAATTAAACAAACCTGACTACACATTATCTAAGATCATACACTAAATATGTACCATCTAAAGCACACACATGCGACACTGCCCCACAGATGTTGCACCCTACACAGGGGTCAATTAAGACCCAGCCTGATGTTTGAACCGTAACATCAATAGTACTTCAAAAATAGGTAAATGCAGCCATGGAGCAAACAACATTGGCTAATGTGGCAACCCAAAATACAAAACACATACACCGACCATGTGTTGGTGTGTTTGCCCACAAGCCTACATATCTTGCCAGTGTAGTGGCCCTCCTGTCAATAAAAATACTGTGTCCCACCCACATTACATGCATACAACATTAGTCTATGCATCCAACCTGACCTTGTAGCATATTTTTAAATGGGGGAAAGACAATAGGCACACAATGAAAATGTTCAACCACAATGTTGTAAACCTTTCTGGGACAAACTTTTACCTTGTGCTTCCAAACCCAGATGCGGAGGAATCTTCTTCCGAAGATTATCCACACCCTGGCCCACCCGCAGTTCGCCCGGAGAACCCACCCCAACAGCAGCCAGCAGGGACACCCTCGGCCACGAGCAATGAGGAGAAGGAGGTGCCTGATGCAGCATCGTGGGAGGACTGGCTGTACTCCGATTCCGAGCTCCCATCACCACCCTCAACACAGGAGGGCTTGGAGGAAGACGAATCGGCTTTGAGGGATGATGGGCCACCGTCTAGCCCGGCCCCTCTTTTGCCACCAGGGCACATTATCTGGCCACAGAGCCCCAGCCCGGCCGTTACACCACCTCCCACCATATCAAGCTCTGTGGCCAGCCCAGGGGTGGCCATGTCCCCAGAGCCAGCAGAGGATGATGTGCGGTCCCCAACAGGCCCTGCGGATGAGGAGAGGGCTCAGGAGGATAGGGCCCCAGACTTCACTGAGTATGGTGGTAAAGTGTGGATTTGTGGGGATTATTACTTTAACAAAACAGACCATGTGCTTTCCCATTGTAAAAGTGTTCTTCATCACCATACAGGTGTCCCTACTGTGTTGCAGGCACACTTCCACTTTGTAACACAGCTGCACTCGGCCATTGAGCAACATCTCCACGAGCTGGGCCGGCTACGTGACATGCTGGCTGGGCGCCATCAACAAGATGGTGGGCTCCCATGAGGGTGAGGGAATGGGACCCTGTAACGGTCCATCCGGACATGAAGGAGTGTTGTCCATGTTGGACACAAAAAATGTTTTTTTGCCATGTTGGCATTCTTTGTTTCTTTTGTTTTAGCCCCTGTTGGGCTCTTTTCTTATAGTGTCCAACATTTGGACCATAGGGAGTGTATTGGGGCTACCACGTTGGCCTCTTTTCTTATAGTGTCCAACATTTGGACCATAGGGAGTGTGTTGGCCTCTTTTCTTATAGTGTCCAACATTTGGACACTCACAAGTGAGTTGGGGTTCTTCTTACATTGAAACCCAAATGTGTACTTGTTGTGCATGGTATGGCACATTTATAACAAACAATAAAATGTTGAGACAAATCTGTAAGTCATTGCCTTTATGTAAGCACACATATATGTCAATATTATGGGAGGTTTAAGTTGGACTTTAAGGGCATCAAGGTCAAAACATTGCCTCAACAGGAGGAAGGGGTCAATAACACATGTTGTAACACAAGGTGCACATTGTGAGCATGCCGTCTGTCGACAAAGCAAGCACACATCCTTTTTAGGGAAAGTGATGATAGTAGTTTGGAAATGCTGTTACACCATCAACATAAAATGTGGCTTCACGGCGTCGAGATCTACCAGCTGTTTACTCCATGCACAATAAGATTGTCCAATTTTAGCACTACATACAATGATGTTAAGGACACCTCGGCGGCCTTGTGGGTCCACCAATAAGTAGGGAAGGCTACTGCTCCAGACCAAACATTTAATTCGAATGGGCCTCTACATATGTAGGTAGTGCTAGCTACAGCATGTGGCCTACTATAGATGGTGATCGTCAAACATTGTTTTTTTTTCTTGAACCCACAATGCAACAATCACGGACAACATATTTAAAGGGAACCAACCACCCCCAATGACCCCCCCGGACTATTAATATCAGTCCCTACACACAGCACATACATGTGCTGCAATGATTTTTGCTAAAAAAAAACGGTTTTTAAAACTTAAGATAATGCTTTTGAAAGTTTAAAACGAAGGGACGGTTGGGCGTTACTTATCTGTGTGAAAAGCCGGGTTGCAGCTGTCAGTCATCCCCCCCGTGTCCCGCAGAAGCAGTAACGGCCAGCCCTTTGCAGCGTCACAGCCCTGTGCACGGGCTCGCATGCCCGTGCACACGTCATCATCTACAGCCAGGAAGCGAGCGCGCGCGCATTTTTTTTTTATTATTTCATGAATTTCAGAGTCAGAGTCTCAGAGTCAGAATCTCAGAATTTCATGAAATAATTAAAAAAAATGCGTGGGGCTCCGCGCAATTTCTATGTCTAGCCAGGTACAGCTAAGCAGCTGGGGGCTGGAATCCGCAGCGCAGGGATGCCCAAGCTTTCTGGGCACCCCCCGCTGCAAATTGCAGCCCGCAGCCGCCCCAGAAGATGGCGCGTTCATTGAAGTGCCATCCTCTGGCGCTGAACCCCGCTCTTCCAGCGGCCCTGGTAGCGGTGGCACGCTGGGTAATAGAGGTTAGGGCCAGCTTTGTATTATCAGCTGACCCTAAGCCCGAAATTTATGGCGGTCACGCCAATATTAGACATGACCGCCATGAATTTCTATTAAATTGTTTTAAAAAAAACACAACACAAGGAAAATTTTTTATTAGAAATAAAAAAAAAAGCCATTAGGGACTCCATCTTTAATTAAAAAAATCCTCTTCCGTCCGACGCAGTCCAAAACGCGATGTCCTCTCTGCTACATCCCCTGTGCATAAATATAGATGTCTATGCACAGGGAATAAACAGACTGAGAACAATCTCAGCTCTACTACATCATCTCTGTGCACAGACATTCATGTCTGTACACAGGGAATGAGCAGACTGAGAACAATCTCAGCTCTGCTACATCATCTCTGTGCACAGACATTCATGTCTGTACACAGGGAATGAGCAGACTGAGAACAATCTCAGCACTGCTACATCATCTCTGTGCACAGACATTCATGTCTGTACACAGGGAATGAGCAGACTGAGAACAATCTCAGCACTGCTACATCAGGCAGCAGGCGGGCTCTAGGACCCTGGAGCTGGCAGCCTGTACAGAGGAGACAGGATCTTATCTGTGCGAGTCAGCGATTACTTACAAAGTAAACGAGCAATGCAAATAAATGACAAAACTAGGATTGCTTCAGGCTGAAGCTTCCGAGACACATCTGCGATTTGTAAATCTCACACTACTCGCTATTACTCGCTTCCCCATTCATTAACATTGGACTCGCTAGACTCGCAACGAGTAGCGAGTCCTGTGCTCGGACTCGCTAGAGTCAAGCGATTCCGAGTAATTTAGGATTCGCCCATCACTAGTCTGAATCTCTGTTCATTAATGTTCAAAAGAAAAAGGGCCAGTATAACATTTGGCTATAAAAAAAAGGAAAACATTCTGTGTTTTAAAAAGGTAACCAAAAAACAACATGTGGGGTGGATCTACCCTAATGACATTTTACACAACGAATTAAAAAATCCAGGAAACATCCAAACAAAAAATAACTATAAGTCCTCATAATGGGCCTCTTCTAAATATTCGTCTTCCTGGTGGAAGCTGGTGTCGGGGCGGTGATGTGGCTACCAACCAGCCCTGGCTCGCTGAGCCATGTGATGGCCTTGGCCAGATGTACGGCCAGGGTGGTAATTTGGAGGGCCCTGGTACTGCCAGGCCTGTAGGTTTGCGGGTGGCTGGGGAATGGGAGCAGGGAAAGTGGAGTCGGCAGTAAGATTGCCCAAACGGGCCTGATCCATCACCAGGAGTATCACACGCTCCGCATGCTCCCTTTGGTCGGTGGCAAAAGTGGGTAGCCGTTGATTAATAACTCCGGCAAACGGGCATTGGGGTTCACGGACCTGCTGCGTTAACACCTGCTCAGCCAGTGACACGAGTTGACTGCCTGAGGCCGCCGGTGGATTGCGTTCCCGGCCCCGGGGACGAGAAAATGCCATAGAGGGACGGTTGGCCGCTGATGGACCTTCATGAACAAGCCCAGATGATGGAGGCTCCGGTGACTCCAAATGTGACCCTGAAGAGGGCCCTTCAAGCCCATCCTACATGTGGAAAGAAAGAACAGATCAGCAAACATAGCAGTACACTTTTGTGATCATTTTTTAAATTAAGGATAAAGTGACATGTATGTCACTAACCCACACTGTGCCTGATGTCCTGCAAAGATGTCCTGACAGGGCATTAGAGCTTTGGACAATAATACAACACACACTAGTTGTCTGCAAATGGAGTGATTGCTACAATTGTAGGTGCTGTAAACAGCCTCAAGCAAGATGGGAGGCCAATCTGGTGTAGTGTTGCCTTCTCTACCTTGGTAACATGGTTATGAATGTTTGCAATAATGTGTATGCTGTGAGAATTGTGTTAGTATTGGCCTAGGTGAGCGACTTACATTTTCTGGGTCCACGGCATCATCAACATTGGCCTGTGGTGGCTGGCTGAATGCCTCACTGTCCAGCACTCGGCGTGTCTCCTGCTGGTCCAAGGTGAACAGGAGCATCTCATAGTACCAAAGGGTTGGTGTATATAGGTCCTCTGCCGCCATTCCAGATCTGCGTGACTCCTGCACCTTTTTGTGTTCCTTCACAAACACAGTTTTCAAATACTGTATCTTTCTCTTGACATAGTCTATGTCCAGCTGTTGGCCTGGCATAAATTGTCGGCACACGTCCAGTAGCTTCTCATATGCCACTGTACGGAGGGCCCTGTTCGTATACCCAACACAGCGGGTTTGCCATAAGCAGGGGTTTGCCCTGTACGCCTCAATTAAGGCAGTAACAAATTCCCTATTTGGGCGGGGCATCTGCAAAACAAATTAAAAAAAATCAGTACAAATGACAGTGGCACATGGTTAAAACCATGTGAAACTCACATCCACAGGATGATAAGTCAGCTGACATGATGAATGTGAAATGCCACAGCTCCAAAACACAAGAGCACACTTGCTTAGACAAAGATTCTTGCTCAAGTCACATGGATGTGTGCTGTTGTGACAGTGACAATCCAAAATGTGTGGCTGGAGTACCATATATTAACCAGCACTTAAGATGTGTCTGTCTCATCTAATAATGTGAACATACCTTGGTTTGAGAAAACACAGTGTCTACAGTGAAAAAGATTAGCAAAGTCTCCAAGATGCTTGCTGCCTGCCTGCTCTCAATCACTTGTGTGAAGGGGCACACAAAAGAGCAGGTCCGGCACACATGTTCACAATGCACTATTTATCCTAATTGATCCTACAGCTGTTGGAATATCACAGGTGCGATATGCATATGCATCGCAATTGCCACGCCTGGTATAGGACGTAACGTCTGCACTGGGTGTTGTCCAGCGTTTTGAGCCACGCCTGCTGTGGAACATAGCCTCGGCATTGGGTGTGGCACAATGGTTCAACCACGCCTGTTTGTAGGGCGTAACATCGTGTTGGGGTGTGGGGTAGCGCCGAGGAGACACGCCTGCTTTGAGGACGGCTCGCCTTGTCATTGGCTAGGGCTAGTATACTAGTATATGTAGAGTTTCCGGTAGCCACACTATGTCTTTGCTGCGGAGTTGGTGCCGGTATGTACGTTGTGATTCCGCATGTGAAACATTGTGAATGGGGGACACTATAGCGTTGTCCAAAGGGATATGAAAGGGTTTGTGTTCTTGACCCCCCTCTGCTGTATCGGTTATCTTGTTTTTTTTTTTTCTTTTTTGTTACTTTCTTTGTATAGCAAACGTTGCGGACTCCAGCATCACATTGTTGCATTTTAGTCATCTGGAAAAACTGCATCTTTTGGGTGCCTTGACATTGGAGTGACACCCATCTCAGCGACCACTGCATGTGAATTATTATAGTGTGTCTGTAGTGTTGTTTTCTCAATACATATCGTCCTCCATGTGTGTGATCTTTTTGGTATTTGCGTTATTAATGCTGTCGAAAGTGTGATATTGTTTGTGAGCTATATGTGTGTGTAGGGCTTGTTGTGGATTTTAGTTTGGTGTGAAAGGCATTTGGCCGTGTAAAACATGTGGAATTCCTAAACACCTTCATTGATACTGTATGTGTTGTTGGTAGGGATGAGCGAGTCCGAAAAGACTCGGAATCGCAAGACCCCAACGAGTCCGAGTCAAGGACTCGGGACTCGTTGCGAGTCCAGCGAGTCCAATGTTAATGAATAGGGACCCGAGTAATAGCGAATAATGACATTTACAACTCGCTGATGTGTCTCTGAAAGTGTGCGAGTCCAAACTCGCTGGTTTTTCTCTTATTTTGAGGCTTGTAGCCGATGATGCGGGGGAAGCGATTCTCCAGCACACACCATGCTTTAAGGAAACAGGAAGCGAGTCGCGCTGACAGGCGCACACACAGAGCGATCCATTCATCAGTGCAATCATGGCAGCAGGACGTGGCACGGTGAACACACTGCGTCTTATTGCACTTGTGGAGGCTCGTCCATTTCTATGGCTCCCTACAGATCCTGAGTATGGGGATACGACCCTAATTAATACAGCCTGGAGAGAGATCGCCCAAGAGATGTTCCCTGCGTTCCATCGGAGTGACCATGAGGAACAGAGCAATCTAAGTAAGTTAAATGAGTTCACACGTTATATATTGCATTTACTGTATATATACTCGTGTATAAGCCGACCCGTGTATAAGCCGACCCCCCTATTTTTGTCCCGAAAAACTATGAAAACATATTCACCGCCATCCTGGTATACAGCGGCTATCACTGGTAGACAGCCCCCCATCAGAGTATACACCTCCCCCTGCAGAGTATACAGGCCCCCAGATGGGTATACAGCCCCCCATATTGTGGTATACAGGCAGGGGCGGACTGGCCCAGGTGCCACGGGTCATGCGGCTGCAGGAGCATGAATAATCCGCATGTCCCTGAAGCAGCAGGCGGAAACGGAAGCTCCTGGGCGCGCGATGACGTCATCAGCACGCGGCTGCGTCCGGGAGTGAGCGTCTGTGAGTGGCGTGCGGCTGCGACTGTTAGCGAGCGGCTGTGAGGAGCGCGAGGCTGCGGCTGGGAGCGAGCCATAGTAGAATGCGGGAGCTGCGGTGACTGTGAGGCGGCCGCCAGTCATCACCCTCCCCACCCCCCGTCCTCACCTGTGTCGGGCCGGTGAGGGAGGGTTGCGACCCAAACTGTAGGGTGCCAGTCAGTCCCTGTATACAGGGCCCTCAGTGTGTGTACAGGCCCCCCCAGCAGTGGGTATACAGGGCCCCCAGCAGTGGGTAGACAGTGGCCCAGTGGGTTTACAGGGCCCCCAGCAGTGGGAATACAGGGCCCCCATAGCAGGGTATACAGGACCCTGAATGTGTTATCATGCTCCACCGCATAGTTGCCTATATTTGGATGGGCTCACAACAGTACAATGAGTTTAATGTCTGATCCTCCTGGCTCTTTCGGCCAAGGGGTTGGGTGTATATAAATATCACTAATGACCAGAGTCTGGTGCCCGCACTATTACATTCTCTATGCGTTGACATGTGTCCTGCCTCATTTGTGATTGTGGCCACGTGAGCTCAATGTCCGTAATGCTGTTGATGATGTTCCACACTGTCGTGTCACTGTGCCTTGTATACACATTACACACACAAAATGAATAAAATGTTATTGTTGATTTGTACACATACTTTTGTTGTTTCAAATATTACACATCTCTAAACCCGGTTTCAAATCATTTCACAGTTGACCATCTTAAAAAACGGTGGAGGAGGAGCTGCCGGGACCAGCATAAGAAGCAGTACCGGCAGTACTCAGAGAGACAACCGGGAGCCGCTCCATTGCTCAACCACTACCACTTTTATGACCGGCTGTCCTTCCTTCACCCGGTGGCCCGTATGCCAAGGTATGTGTCTGCAGCACTGTTGTGTACATTTAGTATTATTTATAAATATATACATTAGTTTCCATTTTGGCTCTGTGGGTAGCAGAGTATACAGGCGGGTCTGTGGGTAGCAGAGTATACAGGCGGGTCTGAGGTAGCAGAGTATAAAGACGGCTCTGTGGGTAGCAGAGTATACAGGCGGGTCTGTGGGTAGCAGAGTATACAGGCGGGTCTGTGGGTAGCAGAGTATACAGGCGGGTCTGTGGGTAGCAGAGTATACAGGCGGGTCTGAGGTAGCAGAGTATACAGGCGGGTCTGAGGTAGCAGAGTATACAGGCGGGTCTGTGGGTAGCAGAGTATACAGGCGGGTCTGAGGTAGCAGAGTATAAAGACGGCTCTGTGGGTAGCAGAGTATACAGGCGGGTCTGTGGGTAGCAGAGTATACAGGCGGGTCTGTGGGTAGCAGAGTATACAGGCGGGTCTGTGGGTAGCAGAGTATACAGGCGGGTCTGTGGGTAGCAGAGTATACAGGCGGGTCTGAGGTAGCAGAGTATAAAGACGGCTCTGTGGGTAGCAGAGTATACAGGCGGGTCTGAGGTAGCAGAGTATACAGGCGGGTCTGAGGTAGCAGAGTATACAGGCGGGTCTGAGGTAGCAGAGTAAACAGGCGGGTCTGTGGGTAGCAGAGTATACAGGCGGGTCTGAGGTAGCAGAGTATAAAGACGGCTCTGTGGGTAGCAGAGTATACAGGCGGGTCTGTGGGTAGCAGAGTATACAGGCGGCTCAGTGGGTAGCAGAGTATATAGGTGATGAGAATAGGGTTAATAGATGGTGCTACAGTGTTGGGGCGTGCTAGAGGGAGCAGAGATCCGATTACTGCCATCATTTCTGACCTTATTAAAGATAGCGGCCGCAGCTAAATGACATCATGGCAAAGGTAAACATGGGGTGTGGTTAGCTGCAGGAGGTTAGTGAGAGGTGTGGGTTGTTTGGCAGAGGGCGTGGTGTGGGCGTGGTGAGCGCGGCTCCAGCGTCAGATACGCTGCGAGCGCGGAACCGCGGCACATCTCCAGGAGCAGAGGACGTGTCCGGTACGCCCGTAGCCCCCGGCCTCCCCGTTGTCCTGCACACACAGCCCCGCTGTGACCTCTGCAGTGTCACAGGCCCCGGCAGGCGTCTGTCATCTCCTCCTGACACTGACCTCCTCCTGATTTGATTGTCTGTGTTGTCCCCCCCCGCTGTCAGCATCAGTGATCTGCTAAGACCTGTGGGTGCACAGACGGGGGAAGTACAAATGCCAGCATGCCGGGGCGGATTGGGCGCTGTGAGGGGCGCAGGTCTTGCTGTGAGCGGAGGGCGCGAGGCCGCTCGAGAAAACGCTATAGCGGCTGTGTGAGTTAAGCGTCTGCGGCTCGCGAAGGCGCATACGCGTCTCCGCTCGCAGTGACGCTAAGGAGTTTGGGATTAGGCTACAGTGCCGGAATTTCAAACTCCCGATTATATAAATAGATTATATATATATATATTGTATACCTTTCAACCCCTTCCCTGCTTTATATAGATGATATAAGCTAATAGTTTTGTGAATTAAGTATGTCAAGTTAAAAGTGAAGTCAGGGGGACTTTTTTTTTTCATGTGAACCATTGGTGTTATTGATCGTCTAGATTAGATGGGATGGGGGGGGGGGTGGGTGTTAATCAGGGGTGAAAAATTATGTATTAGTATGGAATTAGCAAAGAAAGTCACGTATTCCTTTATGTTATGTACAGTTGGTTATTCTTTCATAATAATAACAAATATCTGATTAATAATACACAGATACACAGAGTCTAAAAAGCGTGCAACTTAATGTTTGACCTATGTTTTTGTTTCCAAATGCAATGCATTCACCAAATTTTTTTTTACTTTACCCACAGAGAAGCTTACTACAGAGGGCGGCGTGCTGTGAACCCTCCACCGCCAAACAGAAGGCGGCGTGGAGAAAACCCACCACCACCACCACGGCCGGCGCCACCACCACCGCCGCCGCCACCAGCACCAACACCACCACCACCGCCGCCACCAGCACCAGCACCACCACCACCCGCCGCCACCAGCACCAGCAACACCACCACCGCCGCCACCAGCACCAACACCACCACCGCCGCCACCAGCACCAACACCACCACCGCCGCCACCAGCACCAACCCCAGCTTTGGGGCATGTCCGGCCGCAAGAGGAGGAACCTGGATGCCCACCTCACAGCAGCCATGGTCTGATCCCGGGGTCACCTAATCGACGGCGTGCACAAAGTAATGCTGACTTTGCCCACAGTCTGATACCATTCCTGGATGTAATTCCATTTCACAGGCTACTGCGGGCAAGGTCAGCATTACACATTGTGCTTGACGCCAGTCGCCCACCAAACCACCCAGGTGAGGTTTTCAATTATTTGGAGGGGTGGCAACTCAGAAACTCCAACCTCCAAGACAGGCCCACACCCCGGGACAGCCATGTGCCACCCCAGAGGCCTGTACCTCCCTTTCCACACTGGCAACCTAACAGGGACCAACCATTTTTCCCCACACCTGCCCAGAGGATCCACCCTCAAGGGTTGCCGGAGGCCATTCATGGGGCCCTTGACCTCTTGCAGGACCAGGGTGATGGTGTCACTTTACTGGCAAGGCCGGAGGATGCGGCAACCTACCACCAGCTGTAGACCCCTTATTTTTTTGTTTTTTATTTTTTGTTCATGTGCATTGCACAATTTCTTTATGTTATTATTTCTTATATTTTCCTACTGTTTACAAAGTTGTACCAAAAAAAAAAAAAAAAAAAAAAATTCTGACATCTTTACCATTATGGCGGAATAATACCCAGTTTACAAAAACTGCTTTGTGTCTGTCTTTTTTCAGGGAATGGATGTGTAGGTTGTTTTGTGGGTGGGCTTAAAGTCATCATCATTATAATTATTATTTATTTATATAGCACCGATAGGTTCCATGGCGCTTTACATGAGGATAAGGTACACAAGGAGAAGTACAATAAACATAGACAATAAGGTCATAGAGGTACAACAGGAGAGGACCCTGTACGCGTGGGCTCACATTCAACGAGGGGTGGGTGGGGATACAATAGGGTGGGGAAGGTGTCGGTCGTGGGGCGTGTAGCGGGTGTCATGGCAGGTTGTAGGCCTGTCGGAAGAGGTGAGTCTTTAGGTGTTTCTTGAAGGTTCCCAGGGTAGGCGAGTGAGTGATGAGGTGGGGCAGCGAGTTACAGAGCATGGTTGATGCCCGGGAGAAATCCTGTATGCGGTTGTGGGAAGAGGAGATGAGGGGGAGTGTCGGAGAAGTTCTTGGGATGAACGCAGGTAGCGTGAGGGATGGTATCGGGAGATCATGTCGGAGATGTATGGTGGGGATAGGTTGTGTAAGGCTTTGAATGTCATGATCAGTGTTTTAAAGTGAGCTCTCTGTGGGGCGGGGTCCCAGTGAAGGGCTTGGCAGAGGGTGTAGACAGGTGAGTAGCGTGAGGACAGATGGATTAGTCGGGCAGCAGAGTTTAGTATAGATTGGAGAGGTGCAAGAGAGTTGGCAGGGAGGCCTGTGCGAAGGAGGTTCCAGTAGTCAAGGCGGGAGATGATGAGGGCATTAATGAGTGTTATAGCTGTGTCAGGGTTGAGTAACGAGCAAATTCTTGAAATATTTTGGAGTTGGAGTGACAGGGACTTGGTTAGGAACTAGAGGTGGGGCTTGAAGGAGAGGGATGAGTCAAGGATTACCCCGAGACATTTGGCGTGGAGGACAGGGGAGAGAGAGCATCATTAGCAAGTACTTTACGGACCGCATGGAGCATGAAGTCACCTTGGTTACTAAGTGTAAAATCATGACTGCTGTAGGCCTTTGGGTATGGTTTCCAAAAACTAGCACACAGAGGGCTGTTTGCTTTGGCATAAATGCTAGGTCTACAGGGACAAGATCCAGATTGATGTAATGCCACTGGCTAGGCTTCCAAAAAATTAGCCAAGGGGCTTTTGGCATTTTTTGTAAAGCAGGGCCCTAAGGGACTGCATGAAAAAGCCCCGTGAGGCATAGGTTGGTGCCAAAAATTAGCCCAAGGGGCTGTTTGCATTTTGGGTATAAATGCAGGCCTAAGGGCCATGATCAGCTTGTTAGCCATGGTGGCTCTAAAAATTTGCCCAAGGGCTGTTTGGCAATTTGGGTATAAGTGCAGGCCTAAGGGCCATGATAAGCCTCTTAGGCTGGGTGTTTCCAAAAATTAGCCCAAGGGGCTGTTTTGCATTTTGGGTATAAATGCAGGCCTAAGGGCCATGATCAGCTTGTTAGCTGGGTGTGCTCCAAAAATTAGCCCAAGGGGCTGTTTGGCATTTTTAGTGTAAATGCAGGCCTAAGGGCCATGATAAGCTCTTAGGCTGGGTGTTTCAAAAATTAGCCCAAGGGGCTGTTTGGCATTTTGTGTAAATGCAGGCCTAAGGGCCATGATAAGCCTCTTAGGCTGGGTGTTTCCAAAAATTAGCCCAAGGGGCTGTTTTGCATTTTGGGTATAAATGCAGGCCTAAGGGCCATGATCAGCTTGTTAGCCATGGTGGCTCCAAAAATTAGCCCAAGGGGCTGTTTGGCATTTTTAGTGTAAATGCAGGCCTAAGGGCCATGATAAGCCTCTTAGGCTGGGTGTTTCCAAAAATTAGCCCAAGGGGCTGTTTGGCATTTTTAGTGTAAATGCAGGCCTAAGGGCCATGATAAGCCTCTTAGGCTGGGTGTTTCCAAAAATTAGCCCAAGGGGCTGTTTTGCATTTTGGGTATAAATGCAGGCCTAAGGGCCATGATCAGCTTGTTAGCCATGGTGGCTCCAAAAATTAGCCCAAGGGGCTGTTTGGCATTTTTAGTGTAAATGCAGGCCTAAGGGCCATGATAAGCTTGTTAGCCTGGGTGGCTCCAAAAATTAGCCCAAGGGGCTTTTAAATGTTTGCTAACAGAAAATAAAGGTTGATTCCTTGTGAAAAGGTGTTGTGATGGTTAATGAAACCGAAGTTAAGGTGTAGTGTTGGTTTAAGATGAAGCAGCCTCATTACCAGGTTGCAGGAACATGGTTACGCAAATCGTTACTGGTCTTGTACATACTGCTTGTACCAAAAAAACACAATATAATACAATGATTAATTATATCATATTGATGTTGAACGTGGCACTTCAGCTCTGAGTACTGTCGTCTTCAGGGCTCAAGAAGTCTTGTGAAATCCAGTTCCTATTAAACTTAATTAGAGTAAGCCTGTCTGCATTCTCTGGAGTAAGACGTGTCCTGGTATCAGTTATGATACCCCCAGCGGCACTGAAAACCCGCTCTGATGTCACACTAGCTGCAGGGCATGCCAGCACCTCCAAGGCATACAACGAGAGCTCGGTCCAAGTGTGGAGCTTGGAGACCCAGTAATTAAACGGGACTGCGGCATCAGTCAGGAAGCAGGTACTGTCACTTAAGTATTCTTGTACCATGTTGGTAAGTTTCTGTCTCCGAGAGATGGTTACTGGAGCAACATGGCGCTGCAGGTTCGATGGCTTATTGAACATAGCCCACTTTGCGGACATCTTTCCAGCATCTCTTCTGGACAGCGTGGATGATTGTGCCCCGACCAAAGGCTGCTGTTGCACAGAGTTGCTAACTATGGGCAGAGTGTTGTCTGACGGTGATATTCGAAGCATATTATCCACAAGAACCCTCTTGAAATAGTCAATTGTCAAGCCACGTGGTGACTGAAACAGCAGCGAGGTGAATTTATCTTTATAACGTGGGTCCAGAAAGGTGGCCAACCAGTAGAGGTCGTTGTGCAATATGTTAATCACTCGTGGGTCTTCTAGCAGACAAGTCAACATGAAGTGAGCCATGTGTCCTAAGCTGCATAGACTCATGTCTTCAGTGTCCTCAGAACGATGTTCAATACCCATTGTATCCGGAAAGTCTGTCTCCGCCTCCTCCTCTCCAGGCCACCCATGGTGGACAGACACAAAGCTGGGGTTGTGAGTACCATCTGGGTTGACATCGGCACCAACAAAAAATAAATCCTCTTCATCGTCTTGCTCCTGTTCCTCCTCAGGAGCCATTGTGGCCTGGTCATACTGGCTTTGCTGGCTAGGTACTGCGCTGTTTAAATCTGGCTCCATAGCCATCTGCTGGGCTCTCAATGCTTCATTTTTCTGATTAATGAGGGATTCTTTCAGCAGACACAGCATGGGTACAGTGACACTGATGATGGACTGATCACCGCTCACCAGTTTTGTGCAGTAGTCAAAATTATCAAGAACCTCAGATGTGTCAGCGATCCACACCCACTCCATTGTACTAATATGTCGTGGCTGACTGCCGGTCTGACGGGCATGTTGCAACTGATACTCGGATATTGCCCTCTGCTGCTCATTGATCCTCGATAACATATGGAATGTAGAGTTCCATCGTGTCGGCATGTCACAAATGAGTCTGTGGTTGGGCAAATTCAATTGCTTTTGAAGCAATGAAAGTTTTCCAACCGCTGTTGACGAATGACGAAAATGTGCACAAACTCGACGCACCTTCTCCAGTAGGTCACATAGCTCTGGGTATGTACGCAGGAATTTCTGCACTACTAGATTCAGCACGTGAGCCATGCAAGGCACGTGCACAAGGTTTCCGAGCTTTAGTGCAGCCACTAGGTTACGACCATTGTCGCTCACCACGAGACCGGTCTGGAGTTGGAGTGGGGATAGCCACTCATCTGTCTGTTCCTTCAGACCTTTCAAGAGCTCTACTGCAGTGTGCGGTGTGTGACCTAAACAGATCAGCTTCAGCAGAGCCTGTTGGCGTCTTGCTGAAGCACTGCAGCAAACCTCCCAACTTGGCCGTGATGTTGAGGGCAATTGAGGATTGGTCGAGGAAGCGGAAGATGGGGTAGTGGACATATAGGATGATGCAGAGACCCTGAATGAGGTTGTGCCAGCTATCCGTGGCGTGGGTAGGATGTTTGATGTTACACTAACATCGTTTGGCACACTCTCCACAACGTTGATCCAATGCGCGGTGAGCGAGATGTACCGGCCCTGTCCTGAACTGCTTGTCCACGTGTCCGTAGTAAGGTGTACTTTCCCGGTTACAGCGTTGGTGAGGGCACGCTTGAGGTTGTTAATGACATGCTCATGTAACGCGGGGACGGCACAACGTGAAAAGTAGTGGCGGCTTGGAACCGAGTAGCGTGGTACTGCCACAGCCAAAAGCTCACGGAAAGAGTCTGTACCCACAAGCCTAAACGGCAACATCTCGACTGCTAACAACTTAGCTATCTGGGCATTTATTTTTTTGGCTAATGGGTGGGAAGAGTGGTATTTCTGCTTCCTTTCGTACAGCTGTGTCACTGATAACTGTAAGGATGTTGCTGACCGAGAACTGTCTGCACTCGTGTTCAGTCTCTCTGCAACCGCTGCTTGTGATGAGTACATATGAGCTGGACCAGCTTCAGCAACACTTGATTGTGACGGACGTATCTGAGTTGCCGTCGCAGTCTTTGGGTCAGATGACTCTGTTGTGGAAGGCTGCACTTTTGACCACTGAATAGGGTGCTGACCAGCCATGTGCTTCCGCATACTGCTGGTGCTCTGGTTTCCTTTCCCGTGGCCTCTACTTAGCCTTGCATGGCAGATGGTACAGATGACCACATTTTCTTGAGAAGGCCCATCTTTAAAAAATTTCCACACAGTGGCTGACCGACCTCTAGGCTTGACTGTACTCCCTGAGGGATTACTGAGGCCCACATTTGCGACATTTTGTCCAACAGTTGACAAATTTTGAGCCACAGTGGACACATTTTGGGCAACAGTGGTGACTCTTTCAGTTCTGGTGGGAGGAGTCGGCCTTGGTGCCTTTGTTGGTGGGACATACACACTGTCTTCCTCCGTGCTGCTCTGCTGGCTCTGCATCGCAACATTCCACGTGGGATCAGTTGTCTCATCATCCACCCCTTCCTCTTCTAAATCTTCCCGATAACAAGATAGATTTTGCTCCCCAGATGACAAGTGTGTCACTGTCTCATCATCATCATCCTCCAACTCCTGAGACGGTCTAAGACTTTGCTGAAAGACACGTTCATGTGGCCGGGGTGTCTCTAAAACTTGTCCATGATTGGACAATTTTTCATCAAGTATCTCATCTACTACGGAGTCTGGCAAACCGGATTCGTGTAAAGGATTATATGTACCAAATAAGTCATCTGAGTGACCCATGTGTGTGTCAACATTTTCATGGGGCTGCTGTTGGTCTGAGGAACTGTGAAGAGGTTGTGGATTAGATGACCCAGCATGGTATGTACCAACAGTAGACACAGTGCTCAAGGAACCTTGAGTGCTGCAAGAACCTGTTGTTGAGGTCTTGTCTGCCAGCCAAGACGTTAGATGCTGTTCGTCTTCCGGCCTCAATACTCGTTTACTTTCCTGACGGGGAAAGTTAGACAGGAGGAACGATCGATCAATCCTCGTCTGTCTGCCCGAACTGGTGGATAGTTGGCCACGACTACCAATGCCTGTACCTCGTCCCTGTCCCTTAGCAAGACTTTTTTTGGGATTTGTTTTTTTGTGTGACATTTTATAATTTCTGGTGGCTTTCTGGGGGCTTGTAAAACAAGTATCAGGTACTATTTCGAGAAAGGTACACACTAGAGGCTAAGATATTTTAAGAGAGATGGAAGGTACCGTGCGAGCTGCAGGCAGGACACCGTACAGCAACACACTGGCACAGGAAAAAATTGTTTAGTACGCAGAACCAGGCACTGTTAGACTGCAATGCTGGCTGCGTTAAATGTTACAAGTACCGTGCGAGCTGCAGGCAGGACACCGTACAGCAACGCACTGGCACAGGAAAAAATTGTTTAGTACGCAGAACCAGGCACTATTAGGCTGCGATGCTGGCTGCGTAAAATGTTACAAGTACCGTGCGAGCTGCAGGCAGGACACCGTACAGCAACGCACTGGCACAGGAAAAAATTGTTTAGTACGCAGAACCAGGCACTGTTAGACTGCAATGCTGGCTGCGTAAAATATTACAAGTACCGTGCGAGCTGCAGGCAGGACACCGTACAGCAACGCACTGGCACAGGAAAAAATTGTTTAGTACGCAGAACCAGGCACTGTTAGACTGCAATGCTGGCTGCGTTAAATGTTACAAGTACCGTGCGAGCTGCAGGCAAGACACCGTACAGCAACGCACTGGCACAGGAAAAAATTGTTTAGTACGCAGAACCAGGCACTATTAGGCTGCGGTGCTGGCTGCGTAAAATGTTACAAGTACCGTGCGAGCTGCAGGCAGGACACCGTACAGCAACGCACTGGCACAGGAAAAAATTGTTTAGTACGCAGAACCAGGCACTATTAGGCTGCGGTGCTGGCTGCGTAAAATGTTACAAGTACCGTGCGAGCTGCAGGCAGGACACCGTACAGCAACGCACTGGCACAGGAAAAAATTGTTTAGTACGCAGAACCAGGCACTATTAGGCTGCGGTGCTGGCTGCGTAAAATGTTACAAGTACCGTGCGAGCTGCAGGCAGGACACCGTACAGCAACGCACTGGCACAGGAAAAAATTGTTTAGTACGCAGAACCAGGCACTGTTAGACTGCAATGCTGGCTGCGTAAAATATTACAAGTACCGTGCGAGCTGCAGGCAGGACACCGTACAGCAACGCACTGGCACAGGAAAAAATTGTTTAGTACGCAGAACCAGGCACTGTTAGACTGCAATGCTGGCTGCGTTAAATGTTACAAGTACCGTGCGAGCTGCAGGCAAGACACCGTACAGCAACGCACTGGCACAGGAAAAAATTGTTTAGTACGCAGAACCAGGCACTATTAGGCTGCGGTGCTGGCTGCGTAAAATGTTACAAGTACTGTGCGAGCTGCAGGCAGGACACCGTACAGCAACGCACTGGCACAGGAAAAAATTGTTTAGTACGCAGAACCAGGCACTGTTAGACTGCAATGCTGGCTGCGTAAAATATTACAAGTACCGTGCGAGCTGCAGGCAGGACACCGTACAGCAACGCACTGGCACAGGAAAAAATTGTTTAGTACGCAGAACCAGGCACTGTTAGACTGCAATGCTGGCTGCGTTAAATGTTACAAGTACCGTGCGAGCTGCAGGCAAGACACCGTACAGCAACGCACTGGCACAGGAAAAAATTGTTTAGTACGCAGAACCAGGCACTATTAGGCTGCGGTGCTGGCTGCGTAAAATGTTACAAGTACCGTGCGAGCTGCAGGCAGGACACCGTACAGCAACGCACTGGCACAGGAAAAAATTGTTTAGTACGCAGAACCAGGCACTATATAGGCTGCGGTGCTGGCTGCGTAAAATGTTACAAGTACCGTGCGAGCTGCAGGCAGGACACCGTACAGCAACGCACTGGCACAGGAAAAAATTGTTTAGTACGCAGAACCAGGCACTATTAGGCTGCGGTGCTGGCTGCGTAAAATGTTACAAGTACCGTGCGAGCTGCAGGCAGGACACCGTACAGCAACGCACTGGCACAGGAAAAAATTGTTTAGTACGCAGAACCAGGCACTGTTAGACTGCAATGCTGGCTGCGTAAAATGTTACAAGTACCGTGCGAGCTGCAGGCAGGACACCGTACAGCAACGCACTGGCACAGGAAAAAATTGTTTAGTACGCAGAACCAGGCACTATTAGGCTGCGGTGCTGGCTGCGTAAAATGTTACAAGTACCGTGCGAGCTGCAGGCAGGACACCGTACAGCAACGCACTGGCACAGGAAAAAATAGTTTAGTACGCAGAACCAGGCACTGTTAGACTGCAATGCTGGCTGCGTTAAATGTTACAAGTACCGTGCGAGCTGCAGGCAAGACACCGTACAGCAACGCACTGGCACAGGAAATTTTTTGTTGAAAAATGGCACAAAAATTTTTTGGTAGACTAGTGCCAAAAATAAGAAAAAGCTTAGGATTACAGCTCTGCGGAAAGCTGGGTGAACTAAGCTCTGAGGATGGTGCTGGATTCACTGTAAGGCTGCTCCTATCTCCCTTCCTTACAGTCCTGTACAGCAATCCTCCGTCCTGGTAGTTCTGAAAAGAACTTTTGGGTTATGTGTGAGGAATCTTGACTCCTACACTCCGTCCTGTTAGTTCTGAAAAGAACTTTTGGGTTATATGTGACTCCTACACTGCCTAACTGTCCCTAGATCTGCTCCAAGTCTCCCTGCACTAGGTCAGCTCTTCTCAGGAATGTGCCCAAAATGGCGGGGGCAAGCCTTATATACTGCCTTGCCTGTCATAGATGACATAGGCATCACGATGGACAGCAGCCAATCATAGTCCTGACACAACCAAAACTGCTATGGCATTACTGACTATGATTGGCTGTCTTCACAAGTTTTCTGACCTAACACGCAATGCTGACTAGTAACATAAAAGATTCTGGATTCGCGAGTCCCGAATAGAGAATACAGGACTCGGAATCGCAGACTCGCTAGGATTCGGACTCGTAGACTCGCTCAGACTCGCTGCTGTTTGGGGAGATTCAAGCTATATAGCGATGTGATAGAGCGAGTCTAGCGAGTCTAGCGAGTGAGATAAAGTAAACTCTGACAAAACTAAGATTGCCATTGACTTGCATTGGACTCGTTACTGAGCGAGTATTCGCTAAAAGACTCGCCGATTACCGAGTCCAGCGAGTCCCTTAAGAATCGCCGAGTAATGAGTCCTAGCGAGTAGACTCGCTCATCCCTAGTTGTTGGGTTTTAGGACATCATTTCCACATGTGTAGTGCACCTGTAGATATTTCACCAATGTTATGCTCCTTTGTGGTCCCTTTTCTAATGTTCACATTGTAGGCCAAGCACCTTTGTGCGTAGGCACCATAGTAAACATAGTTTTGCCTCTAAACAGCATGAATCCAGATGAACGTGCCGTGGTGGGTGCTGTTTTACTGGTGCAGGCAGCACGTGTGGAAGAGGAGAGGGTGGAGAGATGCAGGAGGAGACCACGACGCATCTGGACCAGGGAGTGGCTGCAGCAGCGCAATCAACATTCACACATTCGCCTTCTGCACCAACTTCGGGAAGACTTCCCACGTGACTTCCAGAATTTTCTCAGGATGACAGATGAGTCCTTTCAATTCTTGTTGGCAGCAGTGAGCCCGCTCATCACACGGCAAGATGCTATAATGCGTCCAGCAGTGCCTGCGGAGGAGAGGTTGGTCGCCACACTGCGCTTTCTCGCCACAGGTCGCACCATGCAGGACTTGGAATACTTATCTGCTATATCGCGTCCTCTCCTTAGCCAACTCATCCTGGAGACATGTGAGGCTATATTGCGCTGTCTGGCTCCTACTTACATGTGGTTGCCCCAAAACCCTGAAGAATGGCTGGCCACTGCCGCTGAATTCAGCCATAAGTGGCAATTTCCAAACTGTGGTGGTGCCATAGACGGCAAACATATTAGGATCACCCAACCACACAACAGTGGGTCTTATTTATATAATTATAAATCATAAATTTAGCATTGTTTTGATTGCCGTGGTGAACGCAAACTATGAATTTGTGTCGGTGTCAGTGGGCACAAATGGGAGGGTGTCTGATGGTGGGGTTTTTGACCAATCGTCTTTTGGGCAAAAACTCAAAACTGGCCGTCTCAATTTGCCGGCCACCAATCGCACCTGCGAAAAACATGAACTTTGTGTTCCTGGCCGATGAGGCCTTCCCACTACATCCAAATTTGATGAAGCCATATCCCCAGAGGCATCTCAATGCTGAACAACGCATTTACAACTATCGCCTTTCCCGGGCACGGCGAGTGGTGAGAATGCCTTTGGGATTATGGCTAGCCGGTTCGGATTTTCCACACGGTCATTAATATGAGACTTGAATCAATTGACCTCGTTGTTATGGCCTGTTGTGTGCTCCATAATTTTCTCCGACGCCGAGATCACCAGGCCTACACACCACCAAACTATGAGGACCACATTGACTCCAGCACTGGGGAGGTGGTGTTGGGGGGCTGGCGTGCTGATGCCCCACACATGGCAGGACTACAGCCATTAGAGCGTGGAAGCAGCCGCCAGGAGGCACAGGAGATGAGGGACTGGTACTGCCAGTACTTCAATGGTCCAGGGGCTGTGAGCTGGCAACAAAACCTCCCGTAGTTATCAGTGTGCCATGGCTAATTTAGCATTTGACAGTTTGAATGTGTCCTGAAGCTCAGGGTTGTAGCCAGGACATGTGTCCCTTTATAATTTGCAAGAGGTGTTAGTTTTTTTTGAAAACCCAGATTTAGGGAAACCTTAGTTAATGCTTTGAAGAGGCCCAGGCCTTACCCATTTCAGGGGAGCTATGTGTCGCAGACATACCTCTTGTCTGTGACATAAGCCAGAGGATTTTGCTTCTTGGTGCATGTTGGCACTAATTTTGTTCTTTGTGTTGAAGGGCCCGGCTTATGGGTCCTGTGAGAGACGGGCGGGACCAGGACCCACATACCTCCCCAAAGGTCGTTGTGACAGTGGTCACATTTTTGTATTGTAGCACCTAGGGACAGGGTTAGGACTGTCTCGACCAGGGCCTACCGTGAAGTTGGTGAGGCAGCTTAATGTGCGTTTTTTGGCTAAAACGTATAAACCAAAAGGCCCTGATTTTTTTCACAGCACTTGTTATTTGCTACAAAGTGTTTTTAGGAAACCTTATTAAATACACACATACATATGTTGGCCCACATATATGGTGGTCCCAACACAAGTGTGGAAAAAGCACAGTATAGAAGATCACAAACATTAGGGCCCCTGGAACAATGAATGTTGGGAGGTGTTTTGCTTCCTTTGCATTGTCATACAAATTTTGCCGCAATCCTGCTTGACAACACATGAGCTTTGTCATACACTTAAAAAAAAACATCAGCAACAGTACAGAGCAAACACACATGCGTTTCACATGCGCTTTAAAAAAAAACACTCATGCCGCACACACAGCTCGCTACAGGGTGAGTCCTTTACGGATCGAAAAACCGACAACCATTGACCAACGCATAAGTGTTCGGAGTGTGCATGCCGCACAAGGGGGATAGCGGTTTCTACCTTTCAGTAGTAACGTTATTTTTTTTGTCTAGCACATCGTGTTTACACATGTACATTGCGATGCACATCACAGGACATTCAGAAGATGAGGCCGCCATGTTTCCAAGGACATCTGACCAATGAGGACGCAGTATTGACCACCAATGATGTAGTGAGGGGCGCGGCTTGTAAACCATGTAGCACGCCTATGTGCTGCAATTTACCAGCAAAAATGCCCACATTTACCCCAACATCGTTTACGAGGTTTCTGTGTGACTGTTTGCTAACGATGTGCACAGATGATAAGTGGATCTCTCATATGACCGCTGGATCGCTGCATCGGAGAATCGTCTGAGCGATATCTGTGGGTGTAGCGTTGTGATGAACGATCTCACACATCGTTCGGGCGATGTGCAAATCCGACATCGTTTCTAACATCGTTATCTATATCGTAGCGTGTGACGGCCGCTTTAGACATAGTCTTGGTGAACCTATTGAATTGGAAATGCATCCACACATCTTCCCCATTATGTTATAATTCCATTTTTGTGCTGTTTTTATCCATTTCAATGATTTTATGGCCCTCCAACCCTTCTAGGGGATCTGATGGAAAAATACTCAAGTTCCCCAAAGACATCAATTATACTTGTAACTCGAATCGAGAACGTGCAAGCTTCATATCTGCTCGGTTCAAGTAACAAGCATTCAAGCACTTTAATGTTTGCTCATCACTACCTACATTATGTATACCTTTTTAACCCTTGTGCATACAACATGTAAAATCCTTTTACATTTTGCATGCACAATGGTTAAAATGGTATGATAGCTGAAATTGTGAGATTTTCTCTAGAAAATGGTAACTGCTGATGATACTATTCATCTATATCTATCATCAATAGCAGCTCTAATGACCATGTTATGTTATTTCAGCACTCACTGTATTACAACTTGCTGAATACTATGGGCATATATCATTATAAATCTAGTAAAAAGCTTTTAGTTAAAACCATCTAAGGTTAGCAAAACACTATAACTCACTTAGCTAAAGAATGGGATTCAAAAGTGCTTTTCTTATTGTTACAAAGTGTCAAACATTTTGCTCAAAGCAATCATTTTTATTGGAGAGACTCTGATACTGCAGGGCAAGGCCTGGTAAGGCTGCTTTCACATTGCGTTTTAGTTAAATCCGATGCTGTTCGATGAAAATCGGACAGCATTGGATCCGAATCAGCCCCCATTTTATCCAATGGGGATCGGATCGGATTTGGCATAATTGCCATCCGATTTGCCTCTGATCCTATTCTGTCCGATTTTTTGCAGGAGCCAAAATTGTAGACTGCTGCGATTTTGGCTCCTGAAAAAAATCGGATCGGAGGCAAATCAAATGGCAATTATGCCCAATCCGATCCGATCCGATGCCTTTAACATGGGGCCCTATGGAGCAGGGTCCGAGGAAACATCTGATGTCTCCTCGGACCCGATTTTAGTGTACTGAACATGCTCAGTACATGCTCAGTACACTAAAACTATTATGTGCCACCTAATTTCACTTCTGCAATGTATATACATACATTGCGGAAGTGAAATATAACTAAAATCAAGTGTTTAAAATAAAAGATCTTTAATTTCACCTACCAGTGCTCCCCCGACGTCTCCATCAGCTTCCCGCTCAGTAACCAGGACTTGGGATGATGTCACAACCCGATCAGGTCCCATGACCCGATGACGCTTCTGACATCATCGCAGGTCCTGTAAAACCGATCAAGAGCTGATGGAGACGCCGGGGGAGCGCTGGCAGGTGAGAATAAAGATTTTTTATGTTGGAATGACAGGAGGAGCGGGGAGAAGAGGAGGGGAGAGGGGAGAGCAGGAGGACAGCAGGGGGAAAACAGGGACAGCAGAGGGAAAACAGGGGGACAGCAGGGGGACAGCAGGGGACAACAGGGGTCAGCAGGAGACACCAGGGGGACAGCAGTAGACACCAGGGGGACAACGAGATGACAGGAGGCAGAGAGGAGGAGGAGCGAGGTGACAGGAGACCAAAATGATCCTGGAAAATGTCGGAATCGGATGCCTATTTGGCAGGATTGCAGGGATCAGTTTGGATCCGATGCTGTCCGATTTTCATCAGACAGCATCGGATTTAACTAAAACGCAATGTGAAAGCAAAGTTCATTTATAACATTTTTTTAATATTTAATGAAATATTTAAAGAAACTCATGCACAAGTTTGAAAATATTGTAATCAATAAAAATTTACTTCATCATTGTACTTTTTGGTTTACATTGCTCATTGGTTCAACAATTGTTAAATATGTGTTAGAAGTGCTGATATTTGCTTGTTTGGCTCTTACTGGACCAAATAGTTTTTGCTATGGAGAGTTTAAAACTGTTATATATGTAGAATTGTTTAACCTAAATAAATTGGTATATGACCTTGGGGTAAAAATGTATATTCTGTAAATCAGATGTCAATCATCTTGTTCTACCCCGCAGCATCCTAAAGAAGAATGCAATCTGCTGCTAGCCTAAGGTTTTTCTTGTACTTGCTCTTGGTGTTAAACAATGTTTAAACAATTATTTCTGTAGCGTAGATATAAAATTGATATGAAATGAAGATGCTTGATAAAATTGCTTGTTACACATACAATTGCATCTCAATGAGTTAGAATATCATCAAAAAGGTTTTTTTTCAGTAATTAAATAGAAAAAGGGTAACACATATATTACATAGCGTGATCTATTTCAAGTGTTTATTTATGTAAATGTTGATGATTATTGCTTACAGCCAATGAAAATCCAAAGGTCATTATTTCAGAAAATTAAAGTAGGGAGGATGACGGGTTAAAAATTGCGCTGCTGCATTCCATGAGACATCAAAGGGTGAATATAATATTGATTTATTAGTCAATGTGTTTTAGGGCTCACCACACACAGTGAACCTCTGATACATATTTAGGTAATATTTTATCTCTCAGACCCTTCATCCTCCCTACTTTAATTTTGTGAGATAATGACCTTTGGGTTTTCATTGGCTGTAAGCCATAATCATTAACATTAACATAATTAAACACTTGAAATGGATCACTCTGTTTGTAAAGACTCTATAATATAATTTCACTTTATGTATTGAATTATTGAATAAATTAACTATTTGATGACATTTTAAGTCATTGAGATGTACCTGTGTCACTAATAACATATGTGAGCAACCATGCTCCAATATCCTCCTTTGTAGAGATCAGTACTGTAAGACAGAATTTATTGAGGGAATCTGATTATAAATTTTCCCTTTTCACTATCTGTGAGGTAAGTCTGGTTTAACAGCTTAGACCCATTAAAAAGAATAGAGTGGCACTGTTTCTTTAACTGAGCTTATAGTTGAAAAAATATAGTACTAGTAATTTAACTGCTTAACCCTCTTTAACGCAAGTGTGGCACCCCAGTGGTCCGGTTGCCACAGTGGCATTGCCTCCCTCACAGGAGGTGATGTCATACCTGGAAGCAGGAGGAGGTCCCCACACTCGGTAACAACAGCATGCAACACTTCTCCTGACTTCGGGCCAGAAGGGGGAGCTCTAGAACCTGATTTCAGGGGAGCTGCCCTGGTTCTGGCTAGGAGAAGGGGTTAGTTAGTTAGTTAGTTAGTTAGTTAGTTAGTTAGTTAGTTAGTTAGTTAGTTAGTTAGTCAGTCTGAGAAGAGGGAAGAGAGATGAAGTGTGGAGAAGTGCTCTGGGGAGTAGAGCCGTGACTGGGCTCACCCCAGAGCAGAGCCCGGAAAAGGATGCCAGAGTCCTTGGCTGTGCGGGTGCTGTACGTCTCAACAGCGTATCTGGAGGGCAGGAGGCTGCAAGTTTCCTGGCCACACTGAGCACCTGGTGGCACAACAGCCTCCTGCGAACCCGGAGTAGCCACCAGATCGTGGTACCTATGTGGGGCTTGTGATGCCAGTAAGAGGATAGTTAAACACATCCTGGCCAGGCTGAAAAACATCATCGATACACGCACTGCAGCAGAGATTAAGATTACATTTTTCAGGTGCAAACAGAGGGTGCAGGACAGCATAAGAGACTATGCCCTTAATATTCAATAGGCACTGCGGTCCATTAAACAGGTTGACCCCAATAGTGTGCAGGATGAGAACGACAGGTCCTCCTAGTCGTGATTTATGGCATCCCGATGAATGCGCTACTGGACACTGGGTCCCAGGTGACAACGATGCCATATATCCTTTATAAGCAGTACTGAGTTGACTCAGACGTTACCCGCAGCCCAGATGATGACTTGACAATAATTGCCAGTAATGGTCAGCCCATGACACAAGTGGGGTATCAAGAAGTGACCATTAAAGTTGGGCAAGTCGAGCTAAAAGCTCAAGGACTGATAATAGTAGACATTAACCGGCATGAATGCAATCCAATGATCACCCTAGGTACCAATGTGATAGAAAATTGTCTCGGCGAGATTGTTTTTCTATTACAACAGGCAGCCGAAACTGCCACTCCATCACTGAGGTCGTGAAGGCAATCTTTTCCTTGTCAGCCTCCATCACGGGAAGCTGCCAATTCCTACTGGTGAGATCTAGAGTGGAGAAATAGTTAGCAGTTCTCATTGCAGGTAATGACTCTTCTATCTAGGGCAATGAGTAAGCATTTTTATGTGTTATGTGATTTATCTGTCTATAGTCAACACACATTGTCATTGTACCATCTTTCTTCTTTATAAGGACTAGTGGAGCTGCCCAGGGGCTACAACTATCTCTGATCACCCCAGCCTCCTTCATCTCCCGTAACATCTCCTTGGAACATTGGTAGTGGGCTGGTGGTATAGGCCTGTACCTCTCCTTGATGGGTGGATGGTCCCCTGTGAGTATACAGTGCTGCATCCCTTTTGCCTGCCCAAAGTCTAATGGATGTTTGCTGAAGACCTGCTCTTATTCCTTGACTACATGGTATACTCCATGCTCCTGATGAGACGGGGTGGAGCTAGTGCCTACATGTAGCTTCTGACACCAGTCTTCCAACTGCCCCTCACAGCCATTGTCCTCTGCCTGGTCTGGTCAGTCCTAGGGCTCTGCAGCTGTGGCAGTTCGGCCTCCTGCTCCCCACAATTTATGCGTACAGGTACCCTCCCTTTGCGGACATCAACTACACCTCTGGCTTTCAGGACTATCTGAATACACGGGCTCTACCAGCACCTGGTAATCCTGCCCTCTGAGTCCTATGGCTGCCCTGCACCATATCAACATTTCACTCCGCTGAGGTATTACAATGGGGATTGAGTCAATTACTCTCACGCTGCCGACTTCGCCTCCAGACAGCTCCACCTGCTGTCTCTGCATCAGGGCCCCTATCTCTCTGCATGGTCCTCTGCTGCCCGGAATTGGTGGTCTCGGCACCCTGTTGTAATAACACAACCTCGGCCAAACATTTTTCTATCACATTTGTAACTAATGTCAACACTGGTGTACTGACTCGCCGGTCAACATCTATTATCACTATACCCTGTTCATGTAGCTCCACCCACCAGCTTTAATAGTCACTTCTTTAAATCCTATTTGTGGCACGGGTTTCCCATTGCTCGCAACTATGGTGAAACAGTCATCCGGCTGGTAGGTAATATCAGAGTCCACCCAATAGGTCTTATAAAGGACATGAGGTATCGTGGTGCAACCCGGTATCTAGAAGAGTGTTCATGGGAATCCCATCCAGCACAACAGGCAGGACCGGTCGTCCTCCCACGTACCTGTGGCACCAGTTCGGCGGGTCGGGCTGATCTATTCCTGGGGGTTGACACTCTGCCCCAGGGAATTCTCATTTAAAGGACAGGATCTGGCAATATGTCCCAGCTCGTTGCAGCGGTGACAGATGGGTTGTCCTGCAGCGTCGTAGTGGTCAGTGGGTCGGCTGATGGGTTTCCTCCTCTGGCGCATCCACAGGACGTCATCTAGGCTGGAAGCTAAGCTGATTCCCCTGGTGAGCCGGCTCCTTGGATGGCTTGCACTACTTTGGCCAGGTCGGACAGTCCTTGGGTCAGCTGTTGCAACTGGAAGTGCACGCCTTCAGAAGTGAGGGGCTCTAAAGTCAGTGCATTGGCCCCTGTGAGGTCAAGGAAGAGGGTGCCATCTCCTTATGATAGGTTAGGGCCAGCCACTGTGAGGGCGCAGGGCCACTATCGGTGGTATCTCTCAATAATTGGAGGGCCCGGTTTTTAAAGTCGGCAAAGTCTACCCCGGGGTGTTGCATTGCTAGATCTCACAGCTGGACCCTAGTGGCTGGGTCCCAGAGACCCTCGATGAATTGGTCAGTTAACAGTTTGCTTTCATTCGGTGTGCTCTCAGGGTTGGCCTGCATCATGGCCCCCCCGCACCTCTTGCAAAGTCAAAGCACAGCTGCGTACACGGTCCTGCACCCCCTGCTTACACCTGAAGAACCAGACCTTTAGCTCAGTGGCCGTCCATGTCTTGAAGGCCTCTTTGAGTTTGGCAAAAATTAGTTTCACAGTCTTTTGTCAGTCGGTGACCAGGCCTTCGCCTTCATCTCACACCGGGCCTCACTGGCCAATTGCTCCATTAACATCGTCACACGCTGCTCTTCTGTCATAGGGTACACTCCAAACACACTTTTCATCCGCTCGCGGAAGTCACTAAGGGTGTCGTGCTCCCCAGAGTATTGCGGAAGCCACATCATGCCTGGGAGGTACGGCATAGTGAATGGCAAGATGGGGTGGCCAGTGGTGCCATGGCCTCTTCCGTTGCGGCGACATTGCCGGGTTCTGTGGGTCGCTCCCCAGCGGGCTGCTCCTCGACAAGGGCGGACATTGTTCTCCCCTTGGTGAACCGCAGCCATCCCTCGACTTTCAGTCGGTACAAGTCTCTCGTTTTTGGTGGGGGTCTGTCTGCAAATGTCTTCCAGCATAAGGTTTCCAGTGTTGCTTGGGCTGACATCAGAGCCTGGGGCCTTGGTCTGCGTTCACACCCTTTCTGTGGACCCACCCCTCGCTTTCCCCTGCTTTGTGTGGGTCGGCAAAAGAAAAATAGCGATTGCTCACAGTTCAATACAGACTTAGGCACACAAGACCATTTTTTACTGGGTCGGTAGATCCTGTTCCTTACGCCAAAACCTGTCTCGCCCCTGGCAGGGACCATGGGGTACTCAGAACTGGGCCCTCTCTTCACCGTCTGGGATGCGGGATGTCACGGTGGTGTGACCCGGTCTGTGATCCCCTCGTCGGGCGAGCAGTTAAAAAGGGGAATTGTAAAATAAAGACAAAAATAAATGAGTATTGTGACGCCACCCATGGAATTCGGCTCGAATAGCTGCTGCTGCAGTCAGGATCTTTGGGGATGATGGAAGTAGCAGTGAGGGTTGTTCAGCTCTCCATGGGAAGAGCGGGTCCCCAGGGCAACAGTACAGTCTGTGGATATGATGGATTCATTGGGGGTGCAGCGTTTAGTGCACAAAAGAACTGAAAGGCACAGGGGTATCAGTCTCCTTTACCTTTCCTGAAATCAGAAGCAGGTTCATCCAGGGTACAGTTCATAAGTATTGTTAAGGGTCCAGAACCTGGAAGCAAGTTCAGGTTTTTCCGCACCTGGCAAGTTCTGAGACCCCCCTACTGCACTACTCCCTTTGGGTCCTGGCTGCTTGAAGCTGTGCTGTGACCCTCTCCTCACTTGTCTGTCTTGGGCATGTGACAGGTGTCTCAAGCCCTTTTTGTGCTACTTTTCCTTTCACTGCGTCTCTTGAGCTCTTTGATGCGGCTGTGTCTCTTGGCCTTTCTGGTGGGCAAGCAACTTGGAATCACCCACCCTCCAGTGTTGGTTGCTGGGCATAAAGTCCCTGGCGCCATCGAACTCTGGTGTCCGTACTGCGCTAGGTGCTGAAGAGAGCTGGCTCTGCTCCACTCCTCACACCTTCTCTCGATTTCCCTCAGACCCTCACCGATGGGTCCATCAGACTGGCTTGTCATTATCCTTTGATGGGCCTAGCCCGACACCCGACCATAGGATGTCTTCTACACTCCTCCTAGGAGCTGAACTGCTTGAGCCCGCCCCGTGACCAGAATTTATAGGGGACCTGCCCTGAACTCGGCTGTAGAGCTCCCCCTTCTGGCCTGGAGTTGGGAAGGTGTTGTGCGTTTGTTTCGCCTGAGGTGGGTACCTTTCCTTGCTTCCAAGGTTAATATTGTGGCAACCGCTCCCTGTGGCGCCACACTCACAGTCCCAAACAGCATAGGGAAAAGGTTGCATCTTGTAAGCTCCTCAGGTCCTCGTCACTTGGCATCAGAGCTCAGGATTGGATCCGCACCTCATTGCAGGTGAGACCCAAAATGAGTACTGCGGTGGAGCTCCAGGAAAGATATGTCTCCATTTCCTGTTCATGCCACTCTGGGTCTGGTGCTGCTGAATCACGCTCTGCCCCTATGGTGGATAAGAAGATGACATGGATGGATTTTTGTGTTTCCTTTGCCTAAGGGTACCGCCTCTTCCACTGACAGGATTCAGACCATAGCAATCACTACCGGATTTACACATAATGTATTACAACAAATCCAATTCCCCATGCCAAAAGGTATAACTACTGGGTTACGGTTAAGTACAGTGATTATTCAAGTGTGACATCTTTGATATAGACATAATGATGAATGAAATGAATGATGATGAAAGCAAAAAAGTTATTATTTATAATAAAATATCAACATTTTATACGCACGTGCAAACTGTTATGTGTATTGTCTCTTTCTTTTGACTACTAACACTAGATTTGGACTGGCACAAAGAGTAAAAGGTAAATTCCTGGGTGGTACACTGTGCAGGGATGTCCCCCTCGCCCTCTTACATGGGCATTAGTAGGCACAATGCATTTTTTTCACTATATACTTACTTGCAAACACAGCCTTCCATCATTCATTTAACACATACCCAGAGTATTATTATGTAAAGGCAGAAGTAAATTTGTGAATGAGAGTAAAGTAACATTTGCATATAGTTAAACAGTGTTGCCCCACCTCAATATCACTGGTCTAACTATGCCCAATACCCTCTGATTAGTTACCTGATTTGGTGACATATGCAAATGATGTAAGAAACGTCGTAACAGCATGTTTTGCTGATGTTTCTAGCTATTGCTTCTAATGGGAGATAAATTGGAGCGCTGACTAAACAATGACTTGTTCTTCAAACCATTTTATCTGTAGCAGACATTGTGTGGTATTATGCAAACATTCCTTATTTTGTAACTCTCATGCACTCCATTGGGAGTTACGACAACTATATAGAATAGCTGTTAATGTAACCCTGTCCACTTTTGGTTGCTGCACATAAATAGATAGTAGAAGCCAGTGGTGTAACCTGAAGCCCATGGGCCCTGTTGCGAAAGCTCCAACAGGGCCCACAATTATTGCAAATCTTTAATTGCATTAGAGTTTTTCTATAGGTCAATGGAACTTTCGGGGGCTCCTTAGGCTCCAGGGACCGGGTGCAATTGAAACCCCTGCACCTGTTGCAGTTACACCTCTGGTAGAAACTCAATTAAATTGGTAATATCTCAAGATGGGTGTTTTGTGTGTAATTTTACTATAAATGGATACATAACCCATTAACCTTCTGGATTTTTTAAATCATTATGCCACATAAAATGTTAAAGAAATAGATGTGAAATAAATATCCTTGTCTTTCTGCATGTCATTGCTAAAAGGCACTTGTTTCTTTGAGGTCTACAAATTCTGTATTACCATATTTTTTCTACAAATAGTGCATTTGTTTTTTTCTGACTAATAGCATGCAGCAGGAATTATGACAAAATCATACCCAAAGCCCTGGGATAACTTGGTTTGTCATGCATTATACGTCTTAAATGCAAACAGTATATCTGGATATTACTACAATTTTAGAAAATAGTTGCACAGATGTGGACGACAGGAGATGTCAACTTTCTTTATGTCAGCTTACCTTTTAGGGCAATTTGTGTATATAAATAAATATTATTCGTTATATAACAGAATGACTCAGCTATGGATGATTCCTATGCATGAAGGTGATACAAAGTGAAAAGCAGGACATAGAACTAAAATAGTTGATCTGCAAAGCAGAAAGAAAATGTTTCATGTTCGTATATACAAGTACAGACGTAGCTGTTCTTAACCACTTCACCACCCTTTAGCCTGTTTTCCCCTTCCTGACCCGGCCAAATTTTACAGTTCTGACGAGTATCATGTTATGAGCTTATAACTCTGGAAGTCTTCGACAGATGCCAGTGATACCAAAATTATTTTTTTCATGGCAAGTTGATGTTGGTAAAGTTTGCATTTATTTAAGAAACTATCAACCAATTTTGCAAAAATTTGAAAATTTTTGAATTTTGAACCTTGAATTTTTATGCCCTTAAACCAGAGTTATATCACACAAAATAGTAATAATTAACATTTCCCGCATGTCTATTTTACATCAGCACACTTTTTTAAACAGAATTTTTTTGTTTGAAATTTAGAACAGTTATAAGTTTGTTAACCATTTCTCATTTTTCCAGCAAAAGTTACAAAACCAATTTTTTTTGGGACCACATCACATTTGAAGTGACTTAAAGGGGTCAATGTGACAGAAAGCACCCAAAATGTCTCAATTTTAAAAACTACAACCCTTAAAGTGCTCAAAATCACATCCAAGATGTTATTAACCCTTCATGTGCTTCATAGGAACTAAAGCCATGTAGAAGGAAAAATTAAAAATGTTACTTTTTCCAACAAAAATGTTAATTTAACCCCAAATTTTGAATTTACAAAAGGGTAACAGGAGAAAATAGACCATATAAATTTGTTGTGCAATTTATTCTGATTATGCCGATTCCCCATATGTGGTGGAAAACTACTGATTGGGCGCACAACAGGACTCTGAAATGCCATTAGCCCCTGATGTGCATAAACAGGGGAACCTCCCCACATTTGACCCCATTTTGAAAACTACTCTTCTAAAAAAATGTATTTGGATGTGTGGTGGGCACCTTGAACCTCCATATGCTTCACCTAATTTTATAACATTGGGCCATGGAAATGAGAAAAACATTTTTCACCAAAAAATGTTTCTTTGGCCTCAAATGTAAAATGTCCCCAAAGGTAAATGGAAAAAATGGCCCATACAATGTGTTGTGAAATTTCTCCTGAATCCACTGATACCCCATATGCAGTGAATAACTACTGTTTGGTGCTTGGCAGGGCTCTGAAAGTAAGGAGCACCATTTGAATTTTGGACTGTTATTTTTGGCTAGAATAAGTTATGAACACCATGTCACATTTGAAGAGTCCCTGACACCCAAAAAAGTATAAACCCTCACAGGTGACTCCCATCTTGAATACTACCCCTCCCAAGGATATAGTGAGCATTTTTAATCCACATGTGATCCACAAAATGATATAACATTGGGCTGAGTAATGAAAAATTTTCATTTTTCAAATAAAACATTTCTTTGGCCTATGCTAATACTATTTGCTCGACTACTACTGTTAAGGCACAGTGCAAAGTTCAGAAAGGAAGAATTGATATACTGGGTTGTAGATATGTCAGAAAAGCAAAACCCCATATAAGTGATGTAACTTTACGAAGTAAACCTTTCAATGAATTAACCAAGGGGTGCAGTGAGCATGTTGACACCACGTGCCTCACAAAATTTTATACTATTGGGTGGTGAAGAAAGAATAATTACATTTTTACTACTACCAAGATTTGGTTTCAACCATAGTTGTTACATTTTCACGTGGAAAAGTAGTTAATAATGGCACAAAAATTTGTCACACACGTTCTGCTAAATGTGGCAATACCCCACATGTGGCTGTACAGCACTGTTTATCCACACAGCGAGATACAGGTGGTATGAAGCACTATACGACTCTTCGAGCACAGATTTTCTTAGAATAGTTTTCCTATTTCATATACAAAACCCCTTAGTGCCAGAAGAGTAGATACCCTTCCAGAGACCCTATTTTTTAAATAACAGTCCTCTGAGAATTTTTCAACAAGTGTAGTGATGATTTTTACTCCAATGGAGTTTCCCAGAAACAAGCAGCAATGGATATTGCTGAATGAAAATGGCAAATCTGCCATTATAGTGCTAAGTATGCTGTAGTGCCCATACATTGTAGTGCTATTACACTACACCCAGCTCTAGCTTTTGGAGACATGCACCCTTTAAATTAAGTCGCCTCTTCTCACTACAGTAATGCAAATCTTGTGAATGCTAAATGTGGATTAGACACACTGTGGGTCTCAGAAGGGAGGTGGGGATTTGGATTTGGGAGTACAGAATTCACTGGATTTCTTTTCGGTTGGAGCCATAGTGCTCTTCCAGAGCCTTAGTACTACCAGTACTGTGAACACCACCTTTATTCCTATTGACAGATGACAGACCTCAGTGAAGACATGTTTTGTGGATTGGGTTGAAAATTTTATTGGGAAAATTTTACTTATAATTTTATATCACATTTACCCTGTGTTCCATCTAAATCTCCAAATGACATGATTCTATGACATCCCTGAGGGATCCATTCACTACAGTAAGGCAGTGGAATACTCTGGACTAAGTATGGCCTCTGTTTAGCCTTGTCCTTTTTAGAAGTGCACTAAACTGGTTGATCGAGCTTTTATGAACGCTTAAAAAGACAGACACTGCGAGATCATAGGCCAGAGAGAGTCCAAAATGTATCCCTCTGCCTCATTAAAGTAATATTTTAATTGTGGGTTCTGTATGAATCATGTATTTCACAGATTTACACATGAACTTCAATGTAAGCACTCAGCGCAGAGCAGAGGGACATTATGATCAGAGCTTGGGGAGGAATAATGAATAAATCAATAAAAGGTTAAGAAATACTTTTATTTAGTTTTTACGCCATTCACCATGCAATATACAGTGGCAGGGGGAGGAAGTATTTAGTCAGCCACCAATTGTGCAAGTTCTCCCACTTAAAAAGATGAGAGAGGCCTGTAATTGACATCATAGGTAGACCTCAACTATGAGAGACAAAATGAGAAAACAAATCCTGAAAATCACATTGTCTGATTTGGAAAGAAATGTTTTTCAAATTTTGGTGGAAAATAAGTATTTGATCAATAACAAAAGTTAATGTCAATACTATGTTATAAATCCTTTAGTTTCAGAAAAAAACCCTTTTTGAAAGGTAAACGGCCCTCCATTAACAACAAATTCCTATATAAACAACCCTGGAGTCAGGCCAGAATCATAATCACAAGTGCTCTTTATTAAAAGTAAATACAATAAATGCAGCAATTAAAAGTAATGCCTCAGGCAGCACACATGACAGGAGACCACATGAAAACAGGATGCAAGTATGGTAATAAACAAGGGAATCCTATGTCTGGCACCACAAAATAGTGCTCAGTTTCCATATATACACCATACAACCAAGTAGTAACTGCACCAAAATATCCTTCATGGGTCTGAAGTTTTACCTGTCCGTGGCCACCGACCCCCTAACGCGTTTCGCTTAGGCTTCTTCCTCGGAAGAAGCCTAAGCGAAACGCGTTAGGGGGTCGGTGGCCACGGACAGGTAAAACTTCAGACCCATGAAGGATATTTTGGTGCAGTTACTACTTGGTTGTATGGTGTATATATGGAAACTGAGCACTATTTTGTGGTGCCAGACATAGGATTCCCTTGTTTATTACCATACTTGCATCCTGTTTTCATGTGGTCTCCTGTCATGTGTGCTGCCTGAGGCATTACTTTTAATTGCTGCATTTATTGTATTTACTTTTAATAAAGAGCACTTGTGATTATGATTCTGGCCTGACTCCAGGGTTGTTTATATAGGAATTTGTTATAAATCCTTTGTTGGCAATGACATAGGTCAAATGTTTTCTGTAAGTCTTCACAAGGTTGGCACACATTGTTACTGGTATGTTGGCCCTTTCCTCCATGCAGAAATAACATAGTAACATAGTAACATCGTAACATAGTTTTTAAGGTTGAAGGAAGACTTTAAGTCCATCTAGTTCAACCCATAGCCTAACATGTTGATCCAGAGGAAGGCAAAAAAAAACCATGTGGCAACACTAAGCTCCACATTGGGGGAAAAAATTCCTTCCTGACTCCAGATACGGCAATCAGACTAATTCCCTGGATCAACGCCCTATCAAAGAATCTAGTATGTATCTACTATATAATTGCCGTAGCACGTTTTGTGTCGGACCCCGGCACGTCGTGGATATGTCACACTGTGACGTCACCACGCCGTGCGAGGCATTGCCCGCGTAGCGGGCATTGCGACCGCCGCTGTCATCCCGCCACTCGGCATGAGGGGCCCATTGCCTCCACACCCTGGGGGGCCCCCTGCTCACCACAGCCGCCCGCCGTGCGCCCGGAGAGGAGGGAGGACGGAACTTCCTGTCCGGCAGCTCTGCCCGCCCCTCCTCTCCTCCTAGAGCACACGCACGGGCCGCGGCGCGGTGAGTCTGCACTCCCCTCCAGCCTGTGCTCTCCCCTCCAGCCTCCGTTCTCCTCTCCAGCCTCCCTTATGCCCTCCAGCCTCTGCCATCCAGCCTCCGTTCTCCCCTCCAGCCTCTCCCCTCCAGCCTATCCCCTCCAGCCTCCGCTCTCCCCTCCAGCCTCCGCTCTCCCCTCCAGCCTCCGCTCTGCCCTCCAGCCTCCGCTCTGCCCTCCAGCCTCCGCTCTGCCCTCCAGCCTCCGCTCTCCCCTCCAGCCTCCGCTCTCCCCTCCAGCCTCCGCTCTCCCCTCCAGCCTCCGCTCTGCCCTCGCCTCCGCTCTGCCCTCCAGCCTCCGCTCTGCCCTCCAGCCTTCCAGCTCTGCCCTCCAGCCTCCGCTCTCCCCTCCAGCCTCTCCCCTCCAGCCTCCGCTCTCCCCTCCAGCCTCCGCTCTCCCCTCCAGCCTCCGCTCTCCCCTCCAGCCTCCGCTCTCCCCTCCAGCCTCCGCTCTACCCTCCAGCCTCCGCTCTCCTTTCCAGCCTCCGCTATCCCCTCCAGCCAACGCTCTACCCTCCAGCCTCCGCTCTCCCCTTCAGCCTCCGCTCTGCCCTCCAGCCTCCGCTCTGCCTCCAGCCTCCGCTCTGCCCTCCAGCCTCTGCCCTCCAGCCTCCGCTCTGCCCTCCAGCCTCCGCTCTCCTCCAGCCTCTGCTCTGCTCTCCAGCCTCCGCTCTGCCCTCCAGCCTCCGCTCTGCCCTCCAGCCTCCGCTCTGCCCTCCAGCCTCCGCTCTCCCCTCCAGCCTCCGCTCTCCCTTCCAGCCTCCGCTCTCCTTTCCAGCCTCCGCTCTCCTTTCCAGCCTCCGCTCTCCCTCCAGCTCCGTCTCCCTCCAGCCTCCGCTCTCCCCTCCAGCCTCCGCTCTCCCCTCCAGCCTCCGCTCTCCCCTCCAGCCTCCGCTCTGCCCTCCAGCCTCCGCTCTGCCCTCCAGCCTCTGCCCTTCAGCCTCTGCCCTCCAGCCTCCGCTCTGCCCTCCAGCCTCCGCTCTCCCTCCAGCCTCTGCTCTGCCTCCAGCCTCCGCTCTGCCCTCCAGCCTCTGCTCTGTCTCCAGCCTCCGCTCTGCCCTCCAGCCTCCGCTCTGCCCTCCAGCCTCCGCTCTGCCCTCCAGCCTCTGCTCTGCCCTCCAGCCTCTGCTCTGCCCTCCAGCCTCTGCTCTGCCTCCAGCCTCCGCTCTCCCCTCCAGCTCTCCCTCCAGCCTCTCCCTCAGCCTCTCCCCTCCAGCCTCTGCTCTGCCCTCCAGCCTCCGCTCTGCCCTCCAGCCTCCGCTCTGCTCTCCAGCCTCCGCTCTGCCCTACAGCCTCCGCTCTGCCCTCGCCTCCGCTCTGCCCTTCAGCCTCCGCTCTGCCCTCCAGCCTCCGCTCTGCCCTCCAGCCTCCGCTCTCCCTCCAGCCTCTCCCCTCCAGCCTCCGCTCTCCCCTCCAGCCTCCGCTCTCCCCTCCAGCCTCCGCTCTCCCCTCCAGCTCCGCTCTACCCTCCAGCCTCCGCTCTCCTTTCCAGCCTCCGCTATCCCTCCAGCCAACGCTCTACCCTCCAGCCTCCGCTCTCCCCTTCAGCCTCCGCTCTGCCCTCCAGCCTCCGCTCTGCCCTCCAGCCTCCCTCTGCCCTCCAGCCTCTGCCCTCCAGCCTCCGCTCTGCCCTCAGCCTCCGCTCTCCCCTCCAGCCTCTGCTCTGCTCTCCAGCCTCCGCTCTGCCCTCCAGCCTCCGCTCTGCCCTCCAGCCTCCGCTCTGCCCTCCAGCCTCCGCTCTGCCCTCCAGCCTCGCTCTCCCCTCAGCTCTCTCCCTTCCAGCCTCCGCTTCCTTTCCAGCCTCCGCTCTCCTTTCCAGCCTCCGCTCTCCCTCCAGCCTCCGCTCTCCCTCCAGCCCGCTCTCCCCTCAGCCTCCGCTCTCCCTCCAGCCTCCGCTCTGCCTCCAGCCTCGCTCTGCCTCCAGCCTCTGCCCTTCAGCCTCTGCCCTCCAGCCTCCGCTTGCCTCAGCCTCCGCTCTCCCCTCCAGCCTCTGCTCTGCCTCCAGCCTCCGCTCTGCCCTCAGCCTTGCTCTGCTCTCCAGCCTCCGCTCTGCCCTCCAGCCTCGCTCTGCCCTCCAGCCTCCGCTCTGCCCCAGCCTCTGCTTGCCCTCAGCCTCTGCTCTGCCCTCCAGCCTCTGCTCTGCCCTCAGCCTCGCTTCCCCTCCAGCTCTCCCCCAGCCTCCCCTCAGCTCTCCCTCCAGCCTCTGCTCTGCCCTCCAGCCTCGCTCTGCCTCCAGCCTCGCTCTGCTCCAGCCTGCTCTGCCCTCCAGCCTCGCTCTGCCTCCAGCCTCCGCTCTGCCCTCCAGCCTCCGCTCTGCCTCCAGCCTCCGCTCTCTCCAGCCTCCGCTCTGCCTCCAGCCTCCGCTCTGCCCTCCAGCCTCCGCTCTCCCTCCAGCCTCCGCTCTGCCCTCCAGCCTCTGCTCTGCCCTCCAGCCTCTGCTCTGCCCTCCAGCCTCTGCTCTGCCCTCCAGCCTCCGCTCTCCCCTCCAGCCTCTCCCTCCAGCCTCCGCTCTCCCCTCAGCCTCCGCTCTCTCCTCAGCCTCCGCTCCCCTCCAGCCTCCGCTCTGCCCTTCAGCCTCCGTTATCCCTCCAGCCTCTGCCCTAAAGCCTCTGCCCTCCAGCCTCTCCCCTCCAGCCTTTCCCCTCCAGCCTCTCTCTTTCCAGCCTCCAGCAATCCCCTCCAGCCTCCGCTCTCCCTCCAGCCTCTGCTCTCCCTTCCAGCCTCCGCTCTCCCCTCCAGCCTCTGCCTCCCCTCCAGCCTCCGCACTCCCCTCCAGCCTCCGCTCTCCCCTCCAGCCTCCGCTCTCCCCTCCAGCCTCTCCCCTCCAGCCTCTCCCCTCCAGCCTCTCCCTCCAGCCTCTCCCCTCCAGCCTCTGCTCTGCCCTCCAGCCTCCGCTCTCCTTTCCAGCCTCCGCTCTCTCCTCCAGCCTCACTCTCCCTTCCAGCCTCCGCTCTCCCTTCCAGCCTCTGCTCTGCCCTCCAGCCTCCGCTTTCCCCTCCAGCCTCCGCTTTCCCCTCCAGCCTCCGCTCTCCCCTCCAGCCTCCGCTCTCCCCTCCAGCCTCTGCCCTCCAGCATCCGCTCTCCCCTCCAGCATCCGCTCTCCCCTCCAGCCTCTGCCCTCCAGCCTCCGCTCTCCCCTCCAGCCTCCGCCTTCCCCTCTAGCCTCCGCTCTCCCCTCCAGCCTCCGCTCTCCCCTCTAGCCTCTGTTCTCCCCTCCAGCCTCTGCCCTTCAGCCTCCGCTCTCCCCTCCTGCCTCTGCCCTCCAGCCTTCGCTCTCCCCTCCAGCCTTTCCCCTCCAGCCTCTGCCCTCCAGCCTCCGCTCTCCCCTCCTGCCTCTGCCCTCCAGCTTTCGCTCTCCCCTCCAGCCTCTGCCCTCCAGCCTCTGCCCTCCAGCCTCCAGCCTCTGCCCTCCAGCCTCCGCTCTCCCCTCCAGCCTCTGCCCTCCAGCCTCCGCTCTCCCCTCCAGCCTCTCCCCTCCAGCCTCCGCTCTCCCCTCCAGCCTCCGCTCTCCTCTCCAGCCTCCGCTCTGCCCTCCAGCCTCCGTTCTCCCCTCCAGCCTCTGCCCTAAAGCCTCTGCCCTCCAGCCTCTCCCCTCCAGCCTTTCCCCTCCAGCCTCTCCTTTCCAGCCTCCAGCCAATCCCCTCCAGCCTCCGCTCTCCCCTCCAGCCTCTGCTCTCCCTTCCAGCCTCCGCTCTCCCCTCCAGCCTCTGCCCTCCCCTCCAGCCTCTGCCCTCCAGCCTCTGCTCTAGCCTCTGCCCTCCCCTCCAGCCTCCGCTCTCCCCTCCAGCCTCCGCTCTCCTCACCCCTCCATATGCAATGTACAGTATCTACTATATAATTGCCATAGGCACTTCCGTGTCGGTCCCTGAAAAGACCGTGGCTATGTCACTCTGTGACGTCAGCGCGGCCAATGCGAGTGGCTGGCCTGCGCGAGCAATGGCCGCGAGGCCATTGCTCGCGCAGGCTGAGTACGAGCAATGCGAGTCGCTGGCCTGCGCGAGCAATGGCCGTGAGGCCATTGCTTGCGCAGGCTGAGTACGAGCAATGGCCGCGAAGCGGCCATTGCGAGTCGCTGGCCGAAAATTGAACCAGAGGCTCGGCCTCAAACTTAACGATTTACCGGTCAGGTAGCGCGAGCAATGGCCGCGAGGCCATTGCGAGTCGCTGCCTGAGCCGCGCTTCTAATTGGTCGGCGCCAGCGAGTCGTTACACTTGCGGCGCGCTTGCGGTAATCCTCATACAAAGTATAGTATTCTAGACACCCGATGCATTTGCATCGGGCTCACAGCTAGTAACTGATAATATTATAGTTTTCAAGAAAGGCATCCAGGCCCTTCTTAAATGTTAGTAGTGAGTCACTCATTACAACAGCATGTGGCAGAGAGTTCCATAGTCTCACTGCTCTTACAGTAAAGAATCCGTGTCTGTGATTATGATTAAACCTTCTTTCCTCCAGACGTAGAGGATGCCCCCTTGTCCCAGTCTCAGGCCTAAGAGTAAAGAGATCATTAGAAAGGTCTCTGTACTGTCCCCTCATATATTTATACATTATTATAAGATCACCCCTAAGCCTTCGTTTTTCTAAGCTAAATAACCCCAAGTTTAATAACCTGTCTTGGTATTGCAGACCCCTTAGTCCTCTAATGACTTTTGTCGCTCTTCTCTGGACCCGCTCTAGTTCAGCTATATCTTTCTTATACAACGGAGACCAGAAATGTACACAGTATTCTAAGTGTGGTCGCACTAGTGACTTGTATAGAGGTAAAATTATGTTCTCCTCATGAGCATCTATGCCTCTTTTAATGCATCCCATTATTTTATTTGCCTTTGCAGCAGCTGCCTGACACTGGCCACTAAATGTGAGTTTGTCATCTACCCATACACCCAGGTCTTTTTCAGTGACAGTTTTGCCCAGTGTTTTACAATTAAGCACATAATTATACCTTTTGTTTCCTCTGCCCAAGTGCATGACTTTACATTTATCCCCATTAAAGCGCATTTGCCATTTATCAGCCCAAGCTTCTAGTTTAAATAAATCCTCCTGTAATATAAAATTGTCCTCCTCTGTATTGATTACCCTGCAGAGTTTAGTGTCATCTGCAAATATTGAGATTCTACTCCGTATGCCCCCTACAAGGTCATTAATAAATATATTAAATAGAAGCGGGCCCAACACTGACCCTGTGGTACCCCACTGTTAACTGTGACCCATTCTGAGTGTGTTCCATTAATAACCACCCTTTGTTTCCTATCACTAAGCCAGTTCTTAACCCACTTACACATATTTTCCCCTTTTGTGTGGCACCGTATCAAAAGCTTTTGAAAAGTCCATATACACCACATCCACTGCATTTCCTTGGTCCAGTCCAGAACTTACTTCTTCATAGAAGCTTATCAGATTAGTTTGACAGGAACGGTCCCTCGTAAAACCATGTTGATAATGGGTCATGAGGTTATTTTTCTTCAGATACTCCAGTATAGCATCTCTTAGAAAACCCACTAGGATTTTACCCACAGTAGAGGTTAAGCTTACTGGCCTATAATTTCCAAGTTCAGTTTTTGTCCCCTTTTTGAATATTGGCACCACATTTGCTATACGCCAGTCCTGTGGTACAGACCCTGTTATTATGGAATCTTTAAATATTAAAAATAATGGTCTATCTATGACAGTACTTAATTCCTGCAGCACTCTGGGGTGTATCCCATCCGGGCCCGGGGATTTGTCAATTTTAGTGATTTTTAGATGATGCCGTACTTCCTCTTGGGTTAAGCAGGTGACATTTAATTGAGACTTTTTGTTATCACTGGTCATATTGTCTGTCATGGGATTTTCTTGTGTAAATACTGTTGAAAAAAAGTCATTTAGCATATTGGCTTTTTCCTCATCCTCATCCACCATTTCACCCAGACTATTTTTAAAGGGGCCAACACCATCATTTTTTAGTTTCTTGCTATTTATGTAGTTAAGAAATATTTTGGGATTCTTTTTACTTTCTCTGGCAATGAGTCTCTCTGTCTCAATCTTTGCTGCCTTGATTTGCTTTTTACAAATGTTATTTAATTTTCTGTATTTATTTAATAATGCTTCATCACTACCTACTTGCTTTAATTCCCTAAATGCTTTCTTTTTGTCACATATTGCACTTCTTACCGCTTTATTTAGCCATAGTGGTTTCCTCCTATTTCTAGCATGCTTATTACCATAGGGTATATATTGTGCACAGGTCCTATTCAGAATGCTAATAAACATCTCCCATTTGTGTTGTGTACTTTTATGTCTCAGGACATTGTCCCAATTTATTGCACTAACATCATCTCTCAACCGTTGGAAATTTGCCTTCCTGAAGTTTAGTGTCCTTGTAGCCCCTCTACTACACGTCTTAGTAAAGGATACTTGAAAGCTTATTAAGTTATGATCACTATTACCCAAGTGACCTCCAACCCGCATATTTGATATGCGGTCCGGCCTGTTGGTTAATATTAGGTCCAGCAGTGCCCCCCTTCTTGTTGGGTCCTGAACCAGTTGTGAAAGGTAATTGTCTCTCATAGTTTTCAAAAACTTATTACCTTTGCTGGAACTGCAGGTTTCTGATCCCCAATGTATTTCAGGGTAGTTGAAGTCCTCCATAATAATGACTTCTCCCTGAGTCGCTGCTTCATCTATTTGCTTTATGAGGATATTCTCCTCCACTTCCATTATTGTTGGGGACTTATAACAAACCCCTATCAGTAATTTATTATTTTTTCCCCCTCCCCTTATCTCCACCCACAGGGACTCTACATTTCCATTAGATTCACCTATATTATCACGCAGGATGGGTTTTAAGGATGATTTTACGTATAAACATACACCTCCTCCTCGCCTATTTGTACGGTCATTTCTGAACAGACAATAGCCCTGTAAATTAACAGCCCAGTCATGGCTCTCGTCCAGCCAAGTCTCCGAAATCCCCACCATGTCATAATTATTTTCCAACAAAATCAATTCTAATTCCTCCATTTTGTTGGTGAGACTTCTGGCATTAGTGTACATGCACTTTATGCATCTCTCTTTACCCCTATTCCTTCCTACTAGATTGACTGTTCTAACCCCACCCCCCATGCCACCCCCAATTTTATTACTTGTGCCCAGGTTACTATTTACACTATCTTCCCCTCCTATACAATGAATACCCTCCCCCAAATCCCTAGTTTAAACACTCCTCCAACCTTCTAGCCATTTTCTCCCCAGCACAGCTGCACCCTCCCCATTGAGGTGCAGCCCGTCCCTAGCATAGAACCTGTAGCCAACAGAGAAGTCGGCCCAGTTCTCCAGGAACCCAAACCCCTCCTTCCTACACCAATTCCTGAGCCATTTATTTATCTCCCTAATCTCCCTTTGCCTCTCTGGTGTGGCACGTGGTACAGGCAGTATTTCAGAGAATACTACTTTGGAGGTCCTTGCCTTAAGCTTGCAGCCTAATTCCCTGAAATCATCTTTAAGGACCTTCCACCTACCTCTAACTTTGTCATTTGTGCCAATGTGCACCATGACCGCTGGGTCCTCACCAGCCCCTCCCAGTAATCTGTCAACCCGATCAGCGATGTGCCGGACTCGAGCACCAGGTAGGCAGCACACTGTTCGACGATCCCTGTCTTTGTGACAGATTGCCCTATCTATTCGCCTAATAATTGAGTCCCCCACTACCAGCACCTGTCTGGCCTGTCCTTCTCTCCTGTTTTCCCCCTTACTGGAGCAGCCACTCCTCTGGCTTTCAGAGGTCATGCCCTGCTGCAGCAGTGCTGTACCTGAACTCACACCCCCCTCATCTGCCAACATAGCAAATTTATTGGGGTGTGCCAGATCAGGGCTAGCCTCCCTGGCACCCTTCCCTCTACCCCGCCTTCTAACTATCACCCAGCTAGCTACCTCATGTTCCTGCAGCTCCATACTACCATCCTCCCCCACATCTATCCCATTGAGCAGCTGTTCAGTGAGCAGCAGACTCCTTTCCATATTGTCTATGGATCTCAGCGTTGTCAGTTGTTCATTTAGATCCAGTATCTGGGCTTCCAAATGCACAATGTACTCACACCTCACACAGCAGTATGCACCCTCGACCGGCTTCAAGGAATGCATACATGTGGCAAGATGTACACTGGATGGCATTGCCAATCATGGAGCTCATTTCCTAATGGGGATTGCACCAGACAGAAATGATAAGAAAAAAGAAATGCAAAGTATTAATAAAATACAACCAGCAATTCAGTAAGTCCTCCCTTCCAAACTCCCTTAATCCAAAGTCACTGAATCACAAGTCACACACTTACTTCTGTCGCACTTGCGCTCTGTCACACGTAGCTCGTCACACTCGCTAGAAAATCAGATATAAAGAGTTCTTTTTTTTTTTTTTTTTTTTTTTTTTCCCTTAGCAGAAAATCAGCCTACAGCTCAGTGTACTTTACAGCAGTGATGTTTTGAGGTTGCAACTGGGCAACACAGACTTTCAACTCCCTCCTAAGGTTTTCTATAGGATTTAGATCTGGAGACTGGCTAGGCCACTACAGGACTTTGAAATGATTCTTACGAAGCCACTCCTTCATTGCCCTGGTGGTGTGCTTGGGATCATTGTCATGCTGAAAGACCCAGCCACGTTTCCTCTTTAAAGGCCTTGCTGATGGAAGGTTTGCACTGAAAAATCTCACGATACATGGCCCCATTCATTCTTTCATGTACACAGATTAGTCACCCTGGGCCCTTAGCAGAGAAACATCCCCAAAGCATGATGTTACCACCCCATGCTTCACTGTAGGTATGGTGTTTTTTGGATGCAACTCAGCATTCTTTACTCCTCCAAACATGACGAGTTGTGTTTCTACCAAACAGTTCTACTTTGGTTTCATCTGACCATATGACACTCTCCCAATACTATTCTGGATCATCCAAATGCTCTCTAGCAAACTTCAGACGGGTCCGGACATGTAATGGCTTAAGTAGGGGGACAAGTCTGGCACTGCAGGATCTGAGTCCCTGGTGGCGTAGTGTGTAACTGGTTGTAGCCTGCGTAATGTTGCTCCCAGCTCTCTGTAGGTCATTTACTAGGTCCCCCCATGTGGTTCTGGGATTTTTGCTTACCATTCCTGAGATCATTTTGATCCCATGGGGTGAGATCTTGTGTGGAGCCCTAGATTAAGGGAAATTATCAGTGGTCTTGCATGTCTTGATTTTTCTAATTATTGCTCCCACAGTTGATTTCTTCAAACCATGCTGCTTGCCTATTGCAGATTCAGTCTTCCCAGCCTAGTGCAGGGCTACAATTTTGTTTATGGTATTCTTCAACAGCTCTTTCGTTTTCACTATAGTGGAGTTTGAAGTGTGCCTGTTTGAGGTTGTGGACAGGTGTCTTTTATACTGATAACAAGTTCAAACAGGTTCCAGTACAAACAGGTAGTGAGTGGAGGACAGAGGAGCCTCTTAAACAAGAAGTTAAAGGTCTGTAAGAGCCAGCAATCTTGTTTTTTTGTAGGTGACCAAATATTTATTTTCTACCAAAATTTGAAAAAAAAATTCCTCTGTTATGCCTCCAGCACGCATGCGCAGTGCGGGGCTTGAAGCTAACAGAGCGGCGCGGGTGTACACACGTCACCCGATGCCGGAAATGACATGATTTGCGTCATTTCAGCTGCACTGCAGCCCCACCGGCACAGAGGAGAGCGGGGAGGCGCATATTTGAATCAGCGTTCAAGATCACGCCTTTTAAGGCGTGATATGAGGAGGAGAGCCCGCCTGGGTGACTATGAATATAGTGACTATAGAATATAGAATATAGTATATATAGAATATAGAATACAGTCACCACTCATTAACATACCTAATGAGTGAGTTCAATAACGTTTTTCTACATTTTCACTAGATGCATTTATGAGCAAAAAGGAGTGTAGGATAAGTGATAATATGCTGTAGGGACATGTTTTAATAGCTTATGAGGCGTTTTGGGGGTAACAGGATCCCTTTAAAGCCATAAAGTTGCCATTTGAAATTACTTTAGTTTTGTGCCATGTCCGTGATCTGCATTTTTTCTACAACATTAAACAACTGAATGGACATCCTTCGAGCCAGGTGATTCCATAATTTTTGCCAGGGCTTGTATATGTATATACACTAGTGGCTAAAATTGAGGCAACACCTGCAGTTTTTCACCATCACCCATATATAATGAAAGTTTTCACTGACATACTTACTTGAACACACTCCATCTTCTGCGATATGTATTCTAGGTTTGTTTATAGTCACCTGCGTGTGATTTAAGACCCAATATTATGCGATTAAAAGGCGTTTTTTATATTTTAACCTCTTTACGACCAATGACGAGTATACTCGTCATGAAAAGATGTCAGTTCCCGCATCATGACGAGTATACACGTCATGGCTTTGAACTGTCACTGCTTCTAAACGAACAGTGACAGCTCAAATCTAAAAGCTGTCAGTGACAGCCAAGGGTTAGGGGCAGAGGTGTGGGCACCCCTGTTAACCCCTTCACCCCCCCCCCACCGCAATCACTCTTATCTGCGGGCGGGTTGCACCGCAGCCGCCGGCCATGAGCTGATGTTCCAGCTCCCCCTGTGTCCTGTCCCCGCCCCCTGTGTCCTGTAGCCCCCCCCCTGTGTCCTGAGCCCTCTGTGTCCTGTCCCCGTCCCCTGTGCAGCCCCCCCTGTCTCCCGTCCATCCCCGCCCTCCACCTTGCACAGTGTGTTTGCCGGCGGGCTTCTGCGCCCGCCAGCGAAGCTGCAGGGCCCCCTCCTCCTCCCTGCTGGTCCCCAGCCCCCGGGACTCGGTCCCCAGCCCCCGATCCCTGGTCCCCAGCCCCGCTCACCTATCCCGGCGGGCTGCACGCTCGGTGCACCCGCCCGCACCGTCGGGCCTCCTGTGCAGTGTGGCTCCTCCTCTTCTCAGGGGCTCCTCCTCCTCATCGCTGGGTAAGTATGAATGAATGAATGAAAGAATGAAAGAATGAATGAATGGATGGATGGGTGGGTGGATGGGTGGATGGATGGATGGATGGGTGGGTGGATGGATGGATGGGTGGATGGATGGATGTGTGCGTGCGTGGATGTGCGTGTGTGGATGTGTGTGCGTGGTTGTGTGCATGCGTGGATGTCAGCACGTGGATGTGCGTACGTGGATGTGCGTACGTGGATGTGCGTACGTGGATGTGCATGTGTGGATGTGTGTGCGTGGTTGTGTGCATGCGTGGATGTGCGTATGTGGATGTGCGTACGTGGATGTGCGTACGTGGATGTGCGTGCGTGGATGTGCGTACGTGGATGTGCGTGTGTGAATGTGCGTACGTGGATGTGTGCGTAAGTGGATGTGGATGTACGTGGATGTGTGTGTGGATGTACGTGGATGTCAGCATGCGTGCGTGGATGTGTGCATGCGTGGATGTGCGTGCGTGGTTGTGTGCATGCGTGGATGTGCGTTCGTGGATGTGCGTACGTGGATGTGCGTACGTGGATGTGCGTGCGTGGATGATGGGTGCATAGGTGGATGGATGGGTGCAACAACGGATCAAGTGTCCTCTTGTTATAGTCTCTGGGATCATAGTCATGGTGCACTGTATAACTGATCATTGTCATACAGTGCACCATAACTCTGACCCCTGAGACTGTAGGAAGAGGACACTTGATCCCTTGCTGCAGTCTCTGGATTGAGCAGAGGCGATCGAGCGTCGTGGGACCTTCGTTGTGGACTACGTCGGAGGCAATCGAGCGTCGTGGGACCTTCGTTGTGGACTACGTCGGATCTTCATAATAAAGATGGAGTCCGAATTTTGTTTGTGTTTTTTTTTCAAATAAAAAGATTTTTCTATGTGTGTATTTTCTGACTATTTTCCAGAGATTCCTAATGGCGGGTCTAACATTGGCCCTATATTATGAATCTCGGGCTTAGTGCCAGCTGCCAATAAAAAGCTGGCATTAACCCCTTTATTATCCAGTTTGCCACCGGCACCAGGGCAACTGGAAGAGCATGGGTACAGCGCCAGATAATGGCGCTTCAATGAATGCGCCATTTTCTGGAGCAGCTGCGGGCTGCAATTCGCAGCATGGGGGGCCCAGAACGCTTGGGCCTTTCCATGCTGAGGATTCCAGCCCCCAGCTGCCTAGTTGTACCTGGCTGGGCCAAAAATATGGCGGAGCCCTACGTCATTTTTTTTTCTAGAATTAGTTCTAGAAATTTAAAAAAATGGGCTTCGCTGTATTTTTGGTTGCAGCCAGGTACAACGAGGCAGCTGGGGGTTGCTGGCAGTCTGTAGCTGCCAAGTTGTACCTGGCTGGACCAAAAATATGGCGGAGCCCTACGTCATTTTTTTTTCTAGAATTAGTTCTAGAAATAAAAAAAAATGGGCTTTGCTGTATTTTTGGTTGCAGCCAGGTACAACGAGGCAGCTGGGGGTTGCTGGCAGTCTGTAGCTGCCAAGTTGTACCTGGCTGGACCAAAAATATGGCGGAGCCCTACGTCATTTTTTTTTTCTAGAATTAGTTCTAGAAATTAAAAAAAATGGGCTTCGCTGTATTTTTGGTTGCAGCCAGGTACAACGAGGCAGCTGGGGGTTGCTGGCAGTCTGTAGCTGCCAAGTTGTACCTGGCTGGACCAAAAATATGGCGGAGCCCTACGTCATTTTTTTTTCTAGAATTAGTTCTAGAAATAAAATAAAGCCTTCGCTGTATTTGTAGCCAGCCATGTACAACTTGGTAGCTGGCTGACTGGAATCCTCAGCGTGGAGAGACTCAAATGTTGTGGGTCCCCCACACTGCAAATTTCAACCCCACAGCCACCCAAGAAAATAGCGCATTCATTAGAGGCGGCATTTTCTGGTGCTGTACCCCAACTCTACCAGTTGCCCTTGTGCTGGTGGCACACAGGTTCTCCATATGCGACATAGTGTCCGCTAACAATTTCAATAGAAAATTAGCTCCAATTGTTAGCGGAAACCATGGAGATCCCCTCCCTGTGTGCCTGAACATTGGAGCTCCCCCACAAGTGACCCCATTTTGGAAACTAGACCCCCGAAGGAACGTATCTAGATGCATAGTGAGCACTTTGAACCCCAGATGCTTCACAAATTCATCCATAAAAATGAAAAAGCACGTTTTTTTCCACAAAAAGTTTCTTTTTTCATTTTTACGGATCAATTTGTGAAGCACCTGGGGCTTCAAAGTGCTCACTATGCATCTAGATACGTTCCTTGGGTGGTCTAGTTTCCAAAATGGGGTCACTTGTGGGGGAGCTCTAATGTTTAGGCACATAGGGGCTCTTCATATCCTACAAGGTGTCCGCTAACAATTCCAATTGTTAGTGGACACCATGTTGCATATGGAGAGCCCCTGTGTGTCTCCACATTGGAGCTCCCCCACAAGTGACCCCATTTTGGAAACTAGACCCCCAAAGGATTATATCTAGATGCATAGTGAGCACTTTGAACCCCCAGATGCTTCACAAATTGATCCGTAATAATGAAAAAAGAAATTATTTGTGGAAAAAAAGTGCTTTTTCATTTTTACGGATGAATTTCAAAGTGCTCACTATGAATCTAGATACGTTCCTTTGGGGTCTAGTTTCCAAAATGGGGTCACTTGTGGGGGAGCTCCAATGTGGAGACACACGGGGACCCTCCAAACGCGACATGGTGTCCGCTAACAATTTGAATGGAAAATGAGCTCAAATTGTTAGCGGACACCATGTCGCGTTTGGAGGGCCCCGGTGTGTCTCCACATTGGAGCTCCCCCAAAAGTGACCCCATTTCGGAAACTAGACCCCTAAGGAACATATCTAGATGCATAGTGAGCACTTTGAACCCCCAGATGCTTCACAAATTCATCAATAAAAATGAAAAAGCACTTTTTTTTTCCACACAAATTAGCTTTTTTCATTTTTACAGATCAATTTGTGAAGCACCTGGGGGTAGAAAGTGCTCACTATGCATCTAGATATGTTCCTTTGGGGGTGTAGTTTCCAAAATGGGGTCAATTGTGGGGGAGCTCTAATGTGGAGACACACGGGGACCCTCCAAACGCGACATGGTGTCCGCTAACAATTTGAATGGAAAATGAGCTCAAATTGTTAGCGGACACCATGTCGCGTTTGGAGGGTCCCTGTGTGTCTCCACATTGGAGCTCCCCCACAAGTGACCCTATTTTGGAAACTAGACCCCCAAAGGAACATATCTAGGTACATAGTTAGCACTTTGAACCCCCAGATGCTTCACAAATTGATCCGTAATAATGAAAAAATAATTTTTTAGTAGAAAAAAAAGTGCTTTTTCATTTTTACGGATGAATTTCTGAAGCATATGGGGGTTCAAAGTGCTCACTATGCATCTAGATACGTTCCTTCGGGGGTCTAGTTTCCAAAATGGGGTCACTTGTGGGGGAGCTCCAATGTGGAGATACACAGGGACCCTCCAAACGCGACATGGTGTCCGCTAACAATTTGAGCTCATTTTCCATTCAAATTGTTAGCGGACACCATGTCGCGTATGGAGGGTCCCTGTGTGTCTCCACATTGGAGCTCCCCCACAAATGACCCCATTTTGGAAACTAGACCCCCTAAGGAAGGTATCTAGATGCATAGTGAGCACTTTGAACCCCCAGATGCTTCACAAATTCATTCATAAAAATTAAAAAAACACTTTTTTTTCACAAAAAAATTCTTTTTGCCTACATTTTTTCAGTTTCACATGGGCAAAGGGATAAAATACATCCCAAAATTTGTTGGGCAATTTCTCCTGAGTACACCGATACCTTATATGTGGTCATAAACCACTGTTTGGGCGCACGGCAGGGCTCAGAAGTGAAGGAGCGCCATTTCACTTTTTGAACGGAAAATTGGCTCTAAAATTCAAATTGCGCTCCCTCCCTTCTGAGCCCTGCCGTGCGCCCAAACAGTGGTTTATGACCACATATGAGGCATCGGTGTACTCAGGAGAAATTGCCCAACAAATTTTAGGATGCATTTTATCCTGTTGCCCATGTGAAAATGAAAAAATTGAGGCTAAAAGAACATTTTTGTTACAAAAATTAAAATGTCCATTTTTTCCTTCAACATTATTTTAGTTCCTGTGAAGCACCTGAAGGGTTAATAATCTTCTTCAATATAGTTTTGAGTAGCTTGAGGGGTGCAGTTTTTGGAATGGTGTCACTTTTGGGTGTTTTCTGTCATGTACACCCCTCAAAGGGACTTCAAATGTGATGTGGTCACTAAAAAATTGGTTTTGTAAATTTTGCTGGAAAAATGAATAATTGCTGATGAACTTTGAACCCTTATAACGTCCTACCAAATTTTTTTTTTTCTTCCAAAATTGTGCTGATGTGAAGTAGACATGTGGGAAATGTTATTTATTAACTATTTTGTGGCACATAACTCTCTGGTTTAGCAGAATAAAAATTTAAAATTTGAAAATTGCTAAATTTTCAAAATTTTTGCCAAATTTTTTATTTTTTCACAAATAAACGCAAAAATTATTGACCTAAATTTAATACTAACATGAAGCCCAATATGTCACGAAAAAACAATCTCATAATCGCTCGGATCCGTTGAAGCGTTCCAGAGATATTACCTCATAAAGGGAGAGTGGTCAGAATTACAAAAAATGGTCTGGTCATTAAGCTGCAAAGTGACTCGGTCCTTAAGGGGTTAAAGCCAGTTTCTCATCATAATGTAAGCAATTACATTTTTTTGTTCTGTTATACTGTCTCTGAATTTTTTATATAAAATTGACATGCATTTGCTTAACTTTTATTTCACACACAGCATTAATGACTGCATCTTTATAGGGTAGCCAGCTAATAAAAATTAAGCTACAATTTAATTCAATAATTAATTGAATAATTAATTAATTAAATTTGCGATTTAACAGTGTGATATAATGACATAATAAGTGATTTTCTCCATATTTTCATTTAAATGTCAGATTTTTTAAATGGCCAGCAGTATTAGACAGGAGTGGTCACCTAAGAAGAGAGCGAAAGCTGTTACTTTAAGAGAAGAAGGGTACAGTTACTGGGAAATTGCAGCACAAATTGGAAAAGAGATCTCACCGGCCAGCGTTCTCAAAGTGTGTAAGCGGTTTCAAGAGACTGGTTCGATAAAAAATAAACCAGGTAGAGGAAGGAAGAAGGCTACAACTCCTCAGACTGACAGAAGAATTGTTAGAATCGCTCTAAATAACTGGAAATCAACTGCTGTTGACATCAACAAGGAGCTTGTCAACACTGGAGTGACAGTGTCCGATTGGAGGGTTCGACAACGATTGGTAAACGAAGGGTTAAGAGCCAGAATACCACGTAAAAAGCCATTTTTGCTTTAATGTGAAGTATTAATACATTTCAATATGAAGTATTAAATACATTTCAATGATCATGTTGAATACTTTTTCCCTGTGTCATTTCTCATTATTACACATCACTAAATGTATGGACATTCATGGTGTGTTTACTTTGCCTATGTGGACTAAATGGATTATTAATGACATCTGGTGAAAAATAATTAATTTCAGAGTACCTTTAGAAATATGTTTGTTTAGAAAATTGGTGACGTGTTCAATACTTATTTCACCAGCTGTATAGATTGAAATAGACATACCTAATGGAGCATTGATTGAAAGATTTATTTTGCTTTACTCTGTACATGTCATCTTTTCCCTACAGAGTTATGTGACTGGTGATCATGTGGGACTGAATACTTACTTCATGATATTGTGCAATCATTAAGGCATGAGCCGCAATAGTTGGAGGCATTAAGAGGGTTAACATTATTCATCATTAGCTGGAAGTGGAAGAAATGTGGTGCCTATTTGCTGCTGCACTGATCACATGAAGATGCCAGGACAATTGAAGCTAAAAAAATGTGTTTTAATTGGCATGCTTCAAAGTATTTCGAATTCTTCCTTGGGATACCATTATGTGACAATGCAGTGTAGTGCAAGTACTGTATATTTAATATATAAAGCTGAATGTGTGTATGTATGTGTGTATGTGTGTATATCCGGGATTGGCATCTACACCGTCGCAACTACAGCCGCAAAATTTTGCACAGTCACACGTATGGACCCCGGGAGCGTCATAGGCTATGTTGTGAGGCGAAATTTTAACCCTGTGCGTTCCAGTTCACCAAACAATTTTGCCCCTATCTACATAATGGGGAAAAAGTCAATGGAAAAGTGTTGGAGGAAAATCAACAGCTGTCAGCTATAGAGACAAAATTTTGCACAGTCACACGTCTGGACCCCGGGAGCGTCATAGGCTATGTTGTGAGGCCAAATTTTAACCCCGCGCATTCCAATTCACCAAACAATTTTGCCCCTATCTACATAATGGTGAAAAAGTGACAGTTACCAGTTGACAGTTGTGAATGAGAGGGGCTTAATGACAGCGCCAAAGACTAACAGCACATACCAGCATATAGTCACTAAGGTGGGGCCCCAACATGAGATATTCACCACGCACGGGGACATGTATACACACCACACGCACACAAAGAGTAACAGAAAGTGTATAGTCGCTAAAGTGCAGCCCCAACATTGGATACTCACCACACACCCGAACAAACACACACACACCACAAAGAGACACACACAACACAGAGACACACACAACACAGAGATACACACACACTCTATAGCGACACATGCACTCACCCCACAGGGACACACACCACAAAGAGACACACATAACACACACCACACTGACCCCCCCACAGGGACACACACACATAGCCACCCTATAGGGACACATGCACTCACCCCACAGGGACACACACACACCACAAAGAGACACACAACAGAGACACACACCACACAGACCTCCCCCACAGGGACACACACACATAGCCACCCTATAGGGATACATGCACTCACCCCACAGGGACACACACCACAAAGAGACACACATAACACACACACCACACAGACCCCCCCACGGGGACACACACACATACACACCCTATAGGGACACATGCACTCACCCCTCAGGGACACACACACACACCACAAAGAGACACACAACAGAGACACACACCACACAGACCCCCCCACAGGGACACACACATACACACCCCAGGGACACACACACCACACAGACACAGATGTGCCAAAATCACCTCACACAACTCGCCTCATACATGTGCTATCTTTATTTTCCAAACATAAACATCTGATTAAAAACAGCCAATGTGCAACACATGTGCCATATAGGGAATTAAGGCAGATGTCAGTCACATGAGCTGTCTATTATGTGTATGTGTGAGGTAACATATACTGCCCGGCCAGGGGGAGGGTTTACTCTTGGCTTGAGATTTATTAGGCTGCCTATAGCAACCAATCACAGTTTAGCTTCTATTTTCCTACAGGTCATTAATATGACATATTCACATTCTATTTTGTTATAGCTAACAGCAGTTATTTATTAACCCGGGCGTAGCCGGGTACTACAGCTAGTATATATATATTAACAACCCATCTAGTCCACATAGGCAAAGTAAACAAACCATGAATGTCCATAGATTTATTGATGTGTTATAGTTAGAAATGACACAGGGAAAAATTATTCAACATGATCATTGAAATGTATTTAATACTTCATATTAAAGCATTTCTTGTTGATGACAACTTCAAGACTCCTTCTGTATGGAGAAACTAGCCTCAGGTGTGGGTTTGCACCATTCTTCCACACAAATATTTAAATCCTGAAGATTCCTTGGGCTCCTTCTTTGAACTCAGAGCTTTAGTTCCTTCCATAACCTTTCTAGGGGATTCTGGTCATTGTAGCAGCTTTATTTTTTTCCTTTGAAACTATTTGAGAGTTTCCTTGTCTGTGTATTTGCGATCATTGTCTTGCTGCAATGTCCAACCTTGTTTCATCTTCATGGCAGATGGCAGCAGATTTTATTAAAAATGTCTAAGTACTTTTGTACATTCATCCTTCCTTCAGTTACATGTTTTCCAGGTCATATGCTGAAAACCAATCCCACACCATGATGTTCTCACCTGGTTGGTATGGTATTAAAGGCCTTCAAACATGGTGTGTAGATTTCAATTTGGATCACATGTGACCAGACTATATTCTCACAGGATTTTACAGGCTTGTGTTTTGGTCCAGCAATGCAGTTTGGTGTGGTAAGTGTGCTTACTGACCAAGGAGGTTGAGTGTACTAATGTTTTCATTGATACAATTGTATCAGCTTATTCCAGGCCTTTCTGTAGCTCTACACAGATGGTCCTTGGATGTTGAACAACACTTCTGATAATTCTTTTCACTCTTCTGTCTCAAGTCTTCCAGGGAACACCTAGTAGAGGCTGTTTTATGGTGAAAATATGTTCTTTCCATTTTTGGATTATGACCCCAAAAGTGCTCACTGGAGCCTTCAGTAGTTTGGAAAATTCTGTAACCAATGCTATCAATATGTTATGCAACAATAAAGTTGTGAAGGTTTTGAGATTGCTCACTGGTTTTACCTGTTATGAAATGCTACTTGTTTGGCACTTTGGAAATGTGACACTTTTTTATAGGCCATCAGTTGAACCAGCTTATATTATTCTTCAGCAAGTGGTAGGATATCATTCTAATTACTGATAGATTACAGCTGGTGTCTTGACTCTCCATGGCTTTTTGCAAATCTTTTTCTGCATGTTTTCAATACTTTTGCTTAATTTCTGGTTATTAGACATAACTTAATTTACGAAGATCTATGGTTTGATTTTTTTTTCTTTGTTTATTTCTTTGCCTGTGGGGATTAGATGGGTTGTTACTGACATCTGGTGAGAAATTCATGCCAATAGCACCCTTAGAAATTTATAAAATTTATAAAATTGGTGATGTGCTTAATACGTATTTCACTTGCTATACAGCAGTTCAGTATACACAAAATTCCGGGATCCAAATGGTATACAATACTTAGTTAAAAGGAATTTCCCTGCATAATAGCTAACATATCCAAGAGAAAAATTGGGAAATTTTGAGCCCATTCTCAAGAAATATATACCAATTACAGGACACACTTTGAGGTATAAAAACTAGAAAAGCTTTATTCAAATCACCAAATACAAAATAATTAGTGCTGTCCATACAAAAGTTTACTTGTACAAGAGAAAAGAATACAAAATATGGTCAGTGGCAAGGGATGATATTTTGGAGGTATTTTCCCCATAAACAAGAAGGGGCCAGAAATGCCTGACCATAAGGTACAAATAACACCAGGGTAAAGACACACAGTGTGTCTTGGGCGGCCATTTTTCCTCAGTGCACAGGAAACGTTGCATGCAGCATTTCCTGTGCGCTCCTGAAAAGAGGCCGCACAAGACACTCTGTGTGCGGCCACTGTGCAGGTAATTCATGAGGTGCTATGGTACTGCATCCTGCTGGAGAGCATACCGTTAACGGTATCCGCTACAGCAGAAAATGTCTAAGTTTTTAGCGGATGCCTCTGACATCTGCTAAAAACAGTGAGTGTGACCCTGGCCTATCTGACATGAAATCAGAATAAACCTTTCCTGGTTTAGGTCAATTAGGATTACCATAATTCTATATTAAATTAAAAAAATAAATATTAAATTAATAATTGCCAAATGCCAAAATAATGGGAGAGAGAGAATGTTTTAGGGCATTTTTACTTTCTACAACGTGTCACAAGTTTACATACATTTCATTAGTATTTGTTACCATTGCCCTTAAACTCTATGTCCTGGGTCAAACGTTTTGGATATTCTTCCACAAGTTCTCACTATAGTTGATAGGAATTTGGGCCCATTCCTCTTGACAGAACTGGTATAAGTGAGCCATTTTTGTAAGTCACTTTACTTGCACCTGCCTTTTCAGCTTTGCCCATGAATTTTCAATAGGATTGAGATCAGGGCTATGCAATAGCCACTCCAAAACATTGACTTTGTTATCCTTAAACCACTTTGTAACCAGTTTGGCAGTATATTTTAGGCCATTGTTCATGAGGAAGACCCATTTCCACCCAAGCTTTAACTTCCTGCCTGATATTTTCAGATGTTCCTTCAGTATTGCCACATAATCTTCTTTCCTCATAATGCCATCTATTTTGTGAAGTCCACCAGTCTCTCCTGCAGCAAAACAACTTCACAACATGATGCTGCTACCCCTGTGTTTCACAGTTGGGATGGTGTTCTTAAGGCCCCTTTACACACTGAGGGTTTCCAGCGATCCCACCAGCAATCCAACCTGGCCGGGATCGCTGGAAAGTCTCTATGCAGTTGCTGGGGAGCTGTCAAACAGGTAGACTCACCAGCGACTAGTCAGTAGCGACATCGCTGGAAACCAAGGTAAATATGGGGTAGCTAAGCAGTGCGCTCTGCTTAGTTACCCGTTGTTTACCCTGGTTACCAGTGTCCACCCGCTTACAGGCTGGGCTAAGCGGGAGGATATTGGTAACCAGGGTAAACACTGGGTAACTAAGCAGAGTGTGCTGCTTAGTTACCTGGTGTTTACCCTGGTTATCAGTGCCCAGCATCTAATGTGCGGCGCTGGGCATTGGCTGGGAGGTCGCTGATCGTTGGTCTCTCGCTGTCACACACAGCGATGCGTGCTGACCAGCAGGAGACCAAGAACCAAAAAATAGTCCTGAACGATATTTGGCGATCAGCGATCTCACAGCAGGGGCCAGGTCGCTGATGCGTGTCACACACTGCAACATCACTGGAGAAGTCGCTGTTACGTCACAAAACCTATGACGTGTCAGCGATATCGCTAGCGATGTTGCAGTGCGTGAAGTACACTTTAGGCTTCCAAGCTTCTCCCTTTTTATTCCAAATGTAACGATGGTCATTATGACCAAACAGTTCAAATTTAGCTTTGTCAGACCACAGGACATGTGTGCAAAAACTTAGGTCTATGTTCCTGTGTGCATTTGTAAAAATTAATGTGGCTTTTTTATGTTTCTTTTGGAGTAATGGCTTCTTTCTTGCAGAATGGCCTTTCATCCTATGCTGATACAGTACTCCTTTCGATGTTGATAATGACACAATCTTACCAGCTTCCACCATTATCTTTAGGAGTTTTACTTTTGTTCTTGTGTTGATATGCACATGTCTGACCAAAGCATGTTCATCTCTGGGACACACTAGGGTCACACATAAGCCCTGGATCCATTATTGGCATCATTTTTTTAACTTTATTTTTCTAACTCCAAAAACTCATGCTAAAAACAGATCCTGGGATCAAGTGTTACCCCATTGTTAACAAAAGCTATTCGTTTTTTTTACTGGACCCAAAAAACGCAGCAAGCAATGTTTTTGGGTGCATTAAAAAAACGGATCTGTTTTTTAACATGGGGCCCTATGGGAAAACGGATCAGTTTTCTTGGTGCAGTAAAAAAAACTGATCCATTTTTGCTAGCATTTTTTGGCAAAAATGGCAAAGTCCAAAAAATGCATAGCTGCTCAGGAGGCTCAAAGCATTGCCTAAAAAAAACAAATTTGTTATTGAAACCAGTGGAAAAAACTGATTGGCATGTGTGACCCTAGCCTTACTGAGCAGTAAGATGGTTGGACATTCCCATTTGGTTTGTACTTGCATATAAGTGTTTGTACAGATGAACGAGGCACCTTCAGGTATCTGGAAATTGCACCCAAGGATGAACCAGACTTGTGCAAGTCCACAATTCTCTTTCGAATATATTACCTGATTTCTTTAGACTTTCCCATGATGCTACACAAAGAAGCAGTGTATTTCATGTGTGCATTAAAATTCATTCATAGGTGTGTCTCTAATTAACTCAGATATTGCCAATAAAGCTATCAGAAGCTTCCAGTCACATAACATCATCATATGGGCTGTCTCAAAGCGTTTAAAGGCATATTAACCTTAGTGTATGTAAACTTTTGACTTTGCAGAAAGTAATAAAAATGCCAAAATTTTTTCTCTCTCTCTCTCTCTCTCTCTCTCTCTCTTTCTCTCTCCCTTTCTCGCTCATTATTCTGGCATTTGGCAAATAATAATCATTATGGTAATCCTATTTGACCTAAAATTAGAGATGTTTATTCTGATTTTATGCTCCTATATAGGGAAGATGGTGTGTCACGGTCCGCGCTGCTGTCTCAATGGACTCACAAGGGATGGATGTCTCCAAGAAGCCACAAGGAAGGCAAGGTTCCAAAGTAATGAGCTCCTCTATTCACCAACGCGTTTCGGCACCTATCCTGGCACCTTCATCAGGGTAGAACATGTACAGCAAGAGACAAGGTTTTTATAGCCCACAAAACAAGTTCCTTGATTATTAAAAGGGGAGTGTCTGTTTACCATGACGTCAAAATCGTCATCAAAAGAGACGGAGCTACTGACTATGATGTAGCTCCGCCCCTTTTGATGACAATTTTGACATCTATAGCCAGTAGCTCCGCCCCTTTTGATGACGATTTTGACATCATGGTAAACAGACACACCCCTTTTAATAATCAAGGAACTTGTTTTGTGGGCTATAAAAGCCTTGCCTCCAGACACTACAGACACTATGTGACCGCTACTTTCTCAATATGTAAAGCTCCGTTACAGGAGCTGGACGCAGTAACATGGTAGTATGATATGTGGAGCTCCATTACAGGAGCTGGATGCAGTAACATGGTTGTATGATATGTGGAGCTCCATCACAGGAGCTGGACACAGTAACATGGTTGTATGATATGTGGAGCTCCATCACAGGAGCTGGACACAGTAACATGGTTGTATGATATGTGGAGGTCCATCACAGGAGCTGTAGACCGTAACATGGTTGTATGATATGTGAAGCTCCATCACAGGAGCTGGACGCAGTAACATCATTGTATGATATGTGAAGCTCCATCACAGGAGCTGGACACAGTGACATGGTTGTATGATATGTGGAGCTCCATCACAGGAGCTGGACACAGCAACATAGTTGTATGATATGTGGAGCTCCATCACAGGAGCTGTATGCAGTAACATGGTTGTATGATATGTGAAGCTCCATCACAGGAGCTGGACACAATAGCATGGTTGTATTATATGTGGAGCTCCATCACAGGAGCTGGACACAGTAACATGGTTGTATGATATGTGAAGCTCCATCACAGGAGCTGGACACAGTAACATGATTGTATGATATGTGGAGCTCCATCACAGGAGCTGGACACAGTAACATGGTTGTATGATATGTGAAGCTCCATCACAGGAGCTGGACACAGTAACATGGTTGTATGATATATGGAGCCCCATCACAGGAGCTGGACACAGCAACATGGTTGTATGATATGTGGAGCTCCATCATAGGAGCTGTATGCAGTAACATGGTTGTATGATATGTGAAGCTCCATCACAGGAGCTGGACACAGTAACATGGTTGTATGATATGTGGAGCTCCATCACAGGAGCTGGACACAGTAAAAAGGTTGTATGATATGTGGAGCTCCATCACAGGAGCTGTACGCCGTAACATGGTTGTATGATATGTGAAGCTCCATCACAGGAGCTGGACGCAGTTACATGGTTGTTTGATATGTGAAGCTCCATCACAGGAGCTGGACACAGTAACATGGTTGTATGATATGTGGAGCTCCATCACAGGAGCTGTAGACCGTAACATGGTTGTATGATATGTGAAGCTCCATCAAAAGAGCTGGACACAGTAACATGGTTGTATGATATGTGGAGCTTCATCACAGGAGCTGTACGCCATAACATGGTTGTATAATATGTGAAGCTCCATCACAAGAGCTGGACACAGTAACATGGTTGTATGTTATGTGGAGCTCCATCACAGGAGCTGGACGCAGTAACATGGTTGTATGATATGTGGAGCTCCATCACAGGAGCTGGACACAGCAACATAGTTGTATGATATGTGGAGCTCCATCACAGGAGCTGTACGCCGTAACATGTTTGTATGATATGTGAAGCTCCATCACAAGAGCTGGACACAGTAACATGGTTGTATGATATGTGGAGCTCCATCACAGGAGCTGGACACAGTAACATGGTTGTATGATATGTGGAGCTCCATTACAGGAACTGTAGACCGTAATATGGTTGTATGATATGTGAAGCTCCATCACAAGAGCTGGACACAGTAACATGGTTGTATGATATGTGGAGCTCCATCACAGGAGCTTGACGCAGTAACATGGTTGTATGATATGTGGAGCTCCATCACAGGAGCTGGACGCAGTTACATGGTTGTTTGATATGTGAAGCTCCATCACAGGAGCTGGACACAGTAACATGGTTGTATGATATGTGGAGCTCCATCACAGGAGCTGTAGACCGTAACATGGTTGTATGATATGTGAAGCTCCATCAAAAGAACTGGACACAGTAACATGGTTGTATGATATGTGGAGCTTCATCACAGGAGCTGTACGCCATAACATGGTTGTAGAATATGTGAAGCTCCATCACAAGAGCTGGACACAGTAACATGGTTGTATGTTATGTGGAGCTCCATCACAGGAGCTGGACGCAGTAACATGGTTGAATGATATGTGGAGCTCCATCACAAGAGCTGGACACAGTAACATCCTTGTATGATATGTGGAGCTCCATCACAGGAGCTTGACACAGCAACATGGTTGTATGATTTATGGAGCTCCATCACAAGAGCTGTATGCAGTAACATGGTTGTATGATATGTGAAGCTTCATCATAGGAGCTGGAAACAATAGTATGGTTGTATTATATGTGGAGCTTCATCACTGGAGCTGGACACAGTAACATGGTTGTATGATATGTGAAGCTTCATCATAGGAGCTGGAAACAATAGTATGGTTGTATTATATGTAGAGCTCCATCACAGGAGCTGGACACAGTAAAAAGGTTGTATGATATGTGGAGCTACATCACAGGAGCTGTACGCCGTAACATTGTTGTATGATATGTGAAGCTCCATCACAAGAGCTGTATGCAGTAACATGGTTGTATGATATGTGGAGCACCATCACAGGAGCTGGACACAGTAACATGGTTGCATGATATGTGGAGCACCATCACAGGAGCTGGACACAGTAACATGATTGTGTGATATGTGGAGCTCCATCACAGGAGCTGTATGCAGTAACATGGTTGTATGATATGTGAAGCTCCATCACAGGAGCTGGACACAATAGCATGGTTGTATGATATGTGGAGCTCCATCACAGGAGCTGGACACAGTAACATGGTTGTATGATATGTGGAGCTCCATCACAGGAGCTGGACACAGTAAAATGGTTGTATGATATGTGAAGCTCCATCATACGAGCTGTATGCAGTAACATAATTGTATGATATGTGGAGCTCCATCACAGGAGATGGACAGAGTAATATGGTTGTATGATATGTGGAGCTCCATCACAGGAGCTGGACACAGTAACATGGTTGTATGATATGTGGAGCTCCATTACAGGAACTGTAGACCGTAATATGGTTGTATGATATGTGAAGCTCCATCACAAGAGCTGGACACAGTAACATGGTTGTATATGTGGTGCTCCATCACAGGAGCTGTACGCCGTAACATGGTTGTATGATATGTGAAGCTCCATCACAAGAGCTGGACACAGTAACATGGTTGTATGATATGTGGAGCTCCATCACAGGAGCTGGACGCAGTAACATGGTTGTATGATATGTGGAGCTCCATCACAGGAGCTGGACGCAGTTACATGGTTGTTTGATATGTGAAGCTCCATCACAGGAGCTGGACACAGTAACATGGTTGTATGATAGTGTGGAGCTCCATCACAGGAGCTGTACGCCATAACATGGTTGTATAATATGTGAAGCTCCATCACAAGAGCTGGACACAGTAACATGGTTGTATGTTATGTGGAGCTCCATCACAGAAGCTGGACGCAGTAACATGGTTTACGATATGTGGAGCTCCATCACAAGTGCTGGACGCAGTTACATAGTTGTATGATATGTGAAGCTCCATCACAGGAGCTGGATGCAGTAACATGGTTGTATGATATGTGGAGCTCCATCACAGGAGCTGGACACAGCAACATGGTTGTATGATATATGGAGCTCCATCAGAAGAGCTGTATGCAGTAAAATGGTTGTATGATATGTGAAGCTCCATCATAGGAGCTGGAAACAATAGCATGGTTGTATTATTTGTGGAGCTTCATCACTGGAGCTGGACACAGTAACATGGTTGTATGATATGTAGAGCTCCATCACAGGAGCTGGACATAGTAAAAAGGTTGTATGATATGTGGAGCTCCATCACAGGAGCTGTACGCCGTAACATTGTTGTATGATATGTGAAGCTCCATCACAAGAGCTGTATGCAGTAACATGGTTGTATGATATGTGAAGCTCCATCACAAGAGCTGGACACAGTAACATGGTTGCATGATATGTGGAGCACCATCACAGGAGCTGGACACAGTAACATGATTGTGTGATATGTGGAGCTCCATCACAGGAGCTGTATGCAGTAACATGGTTGTATGATATGTGAAGCTCCATCACAGGAGCTGGACACAATAGCATGGTTGTATGATATGTGGAGCTCCATCACAGGAGCTGGACACAGTAACATGGTTGTATGATATGTGGAGCTCCATCACAGGAGCTGGACACAGTAAAATGGTTGTATGATATGTGAAGCTCCATCACAGGAGCTGTATGCAGTAACATGGTTGTATGATATGTGGAGCTCCATCACAGGAGCTGGACAGAGTAACATGGTTGTATGATATGTGGAGCTCCATCAGAGGAGCTGGACACAGTAAAATGGTTGTTATGATATGTGGAGCTCCATCACAGGAGCTGTAGACCGTAACATGGTTGTATGATATGTGGAGCTCCATCACAGGAGCTGTATGCAGTAACATGGTTGTATGATATGGGAAGCTCCATCACAAGAGCTGAACAAAGTAATATGGTTGCATGATATGTGGAGCTCCATCACAAGAGCTGGACACAGTAACATGGTTGTATGATATGTGGAGCTCCATCACAGGAGCTGGACGCCGTAACATGGTTGTATGATATGTGAAGCTCCGTCACAAGAGCAGGACACAGTAACATGGTTGTATGATATGTGGAGCTCTATCACAGGAGCTGTATGCCGTAACATGGTTGTATGATATGTGAAGCTCCATCACAGGAGCTGGACACAGTAACATGGTTGTATGATATGTGGAACTTCATCACAGGAGCTGGATGCAGTAACATGGTTGTATGATATGTGGAGCTCCATCACAAGAGCTGGACACAATAACATGGTTGTATGATATGTGGAGCTCCATCACAAGAGCTGGACACAGTAACATGGTTGTAGAAGAAGTCGAAAAAATTCCATACAACCCATATTACATTGGTGGTGAGTATTAGCTCACATATACCAAGAACAACTCAGTACAGAGTATATATAAGAGAACAAGAAGAGGAGGTGTGTACAAATGTATTTCATTTAATATTGCAAATAAACTGGCTTCAGACAGTAAAAGGATGAGAACAAACGATGTTTGGGGTAAATTGCATACAGTGAAAGCATGACAATGTTGAATTAACCAATTACAGTACACAGTAAAGATCCAATTGGATACTAACATAGACCACCTATAATACAGCAAGGATCTGGAATTCATATTACCATATATTTATAAAGTGCAAGTGCAACATCAAAGAAACCTAAATCCCTACTGCCAAAGGTATAGTCTAAGGGGGACCTAAGCTGACCCCAGTAAAAATGTGCACCAAGGTAATTACCACACTGTATAGCAACAAGACCCCTAGGCAGTGGAGGAACCCCCGGGTCCGGACCCCAACGTACGTTTCGTATGGAACTGTAGGTTTACTTCATCAGGTGGGTAAGACCGTCATACCCACGTCTGGTTTATATACCTATATCAGCAGTAATGCTGATAACCGCTATCTGTGTGGCGTCTGGCCGCATCCACCTCACCACGCCCCTGCGGGAAGTGCGCAGGCGTCACCGCCGTGACGTGCACATCCGGGAGCCAGGACGCGTTGCCATGGCTCCCGAGCATGCGCGCCCGCAGTTAGAGACGCCGTGCCCACCACAGAGGGAGGGAGGGGAGCCCCGGACGTCATAATAGCAGTACTTAACCCCTGCTGTGCCCACAGAGATGGGCCATGTTAATTAGAGCCCTAAAGAGCATATGTATGGGTGCCAAAGACACACATGCAGTTAAACACGGAAAGGACATTTGTCAGCAGCCATAATCAACAATTAAGATCATATGTAACAACATGTAAACAGATTGGCTGCAAACACAATATCGCAATCCTAGTAATGTCCAGATGTGCAGGGCTTCCAAGTGCTGTAATTGATGGCAGGGCCACAGTGGAGGAGCGACAAAAACCACCAGGACGTGGAGACGGTCCTAAAGAAACTATAAGAAAAGGACAAAATAATAAATAATCTACATGTTAGGGTATACGTAACAGAGAAATCAAAGGAACGGATATTACAAAAACGGAGCAAAACTAAGGGTCTCATTCAACCCATTGGACACCATTGTCCCAAGGGTGGTAATCCATCTTGTTTCGTGTTGGGCTAGGATCCTCTTAACATCACCACCGCGGGCACCAACATGGACAACGTCAATCCCCCTGATTTTCAGGGAGACTGGGTCACATCCATGGTGCGCCCTAAAATGACGGGGCAATGTTTTTAAGGTCGAGGGATCCTCCACTGTCTGGGCCACAGCAATGCTGTTCCAGTGTTCCCTCACCCTTTTACGTAATTCTCTAGAAGTTAAACCAACATATATCAACCCACACCCGCAGGTGGCATAATAAACCACATAGCGGGTGCTGCAGTTGATATATGATTGGATATTATAGGTTTTAATACCATCAGATGATGAGAATGAGGTAGATCAAACGACATTGCTGCATGCCAGACAGTGTCCACACTGGAAACAACCCCTCATGGACCTGAAAGATCCGAACAAGGGAAGAATGAAAGGAACATAGTGGCTCCTAACAAGCACATTACGCAGATTCGTTGCCCTGCGAGAAGTCATTAGCGGAAATTCAGACAAGGAGTCCCTCAGATGCGGATCGGTTTGTAGTACCGGCCAATGACGCTGTAAAATAGACCGCATAGTCTTCCACTCCTGGTTGTACGTAGTAATATAACGTACCATGCTATTCAAGGGTTTCTCTCACCGCGTCCCCCAGATACGAGAAGAAGCTGAGCCCTTGGAGTATGTTCGGCCCTGAGATATGCCTTTTCGATGCTTCGATTGCTGTAACCCCTTTCTCGGAAACGTGATGCTAAATCGCTTGCCTGCTCCTCAGATATAGCATCAGAGGAGGATATGCGTTTAATGCGAAGGAATTGTCCGGTAGGAACAGCATGAATTGTATGCACATCATGGGCAGACTTAGCATGTAAAAGGGCATTAACAGATGTGGGTTTCCGGAAAACGTCTGTCACGATCATGCGATCAGACCCCACAAAGATAGAGATATCTAAAAACTCTATCTTAGTCATATCATATTTATACGTTAATTTGATGTTAAAAGTGTTAATGCCCAGTCTGCCCATGAAATAGTCGAGCTTCTCAGCAGTGCCCAGCCACAAAAACAATAAGTCGTCAATATAGCGGTTCCAGCACTGCACATGGGCGCAGTCCGCAGCGCCCTCGCCGCCAACTAGCCACCTCTCCCAATACCAAGGAAGAGGTTGGCGTACGAGGGCACGCAGGCCACACCCATTGCAGTGCCCCGTCCCTGTAAGTAGAATCTATCTTTAAAAATAGAGAAATTGTGGGTCAGGGCAAAGTGGAGCAGCTCGAGTATTAGGTCACTCATCGCGGCGTCCCTACCGTTAGCCTTCAAGAAAAATTCCACAGCCTCCAGGCCATCAGCATGGCGGATGCATGTATAGAGGGACTCAATATCTGCTGTTACCAACAGTACGCCAGGGTCCACAAAGATCCCGTCAATGCACACAAGGACATCCGTTGTGTCACGGACATAGGAGGGGAGGGTCTCAACCAACGGTTTCAAATAAAAATCTATAAATTTGCAAATGGGTTCACACAGCCCCCCTATGCCGGACACAATCGGACGTCCCGGCGGAGTCACGGGATCCTTGAGGATCTTAGGTAATAAGTATAAAGTAGGAATGTTCGGATGATGTACCGTTAGTCCCTCTACGGTCTTTTTATCAATGATGCCTCGTTCATAAGCATCCGCCAGGATGGCCTGGAGTTTTTCCGAGAAAGAGGTCACAGGATCAGTGTCAAGTCTCAAATAAGTCTCACGATCTCGTAATTGGCGAAACGCCTCCCGTTCATATAAAGTAGAAGGCCAAATCACCTCGTTACCCCCCTTGTCTGCTTGTTTTATCACCACTTCCTTGATGTTCTCCAATTCTTTAAGGGCAGTTCTCTGAGACGACGTGAGATTGTCACGCCGTCTTCTGGTCGAAACCTTTGAACAATCGACTATTATCAGTTTGGTGAAGATGTCGACTGCTGGACAAACAGACAAGGGGGGAAAATGCAGTGATCTTGGTCTAGTGTAAGGAGGGAACTCACCTAGTGAAGATGGAGAATCTCCAGTGGAAAGATCCTCAAGATTTGCTAGGGTTTCAGTCTCACGCATCTAGAGGTCGTCAGTGGAGGAAATCCGTTTACTATGTAATTTTTTAAAAACCAGTTTGTGGGAAAACAGATACATGTCTTTTATGGCTGTAAAAGGATGGAAGGACCCGGGGGATCCTCCACTGCCTAGGGGTCTAGTTGCTATACAATGGGGTAATTACCTTGGTGCACATTTTTACTGGGGTCACCTTAGGTCCCCCTTAGACTATACCTTTGGCAGTAGGGATTTAGGTTTCTTTGATGTTGCACTTGCACTTTATAAATATATGGTACTATGTATTCCTGACTATATTATAGGTGGTCTATGTTAGTATCCATTTGGATCTTTACTGTGTACTGTAATTGCTTAATTCAACATTGACACGCTTTCACTGTATGCACTTTTCCCCAAGCATCGTTTGTTCTCATCCTTTTACTGTCTGAGGCCAGTTTATTTGCAATATTAAATGAAATACATTTGTGCACACCTCCTCGCCTTGTTCTTAGATACATACCAGATTTCCCTTTAGCCACTCTGATACCGGAGTCCGATTCTGCTAACAATCTAAAGTGGAGCAGAGAAAGCCCGGACAGGCCAGGAGGATCTAATCCCCCTGAGTTAACATGAGAAGACACTCAAACCTAACCAAGTACAGAACCAGGGACCTAAGCAGAGAATAGGGATCCCACAGAAAGGTCCTCATTGTCAGTTATGGAGTAGTACCCTGAGAGGGAGAAGGAGCAGCAAGTTCAGTTTCAGGCAGGACTTACCCCAATCACTGTACACAATAACAGGAGGCCTCACAACTTTCCAAGGTGAACGTCGCAAATTGCACCAAGAACCTGGTTACTCTCTTGGACTGTACCTGTCACTGGACATCAGTAAAGAGGTATCTAAACAAAGACTATTGTGTGTGTGTGTGCCTGATTTCACGCTGCAACCTGCAGCATTCACCGCAGAACTGCCACCACTACTCCCCTCATCCACCCCACTGTCCTGAGGTAAAGCTCCACCTGTGGGGAGCTGTACTACTCTAAGCTGCACCTCCATCACCTCAGTGGCCGGCCGCAGCGCTGGTATCCACGTTACCAGGTACCACAGCTGGTGTCATGTTACCATTCCCCCCCCATCCATCATCATCATCTCCCCCACCATTCCCGCCATTGAGGGTCCAGGACACGGGATCGGGAACCAACCAGCCGTGATCCCCCATCGAAGTAACCGTCAGTCCCGGTATCCGAGTACCCCCCCTACCCTGTTAACCGACTCAGTTGTATGATATGTGGAGCTCCATCACAGGAGCTGGACACAGTAACATGGTTGTATCGACATGTAAAATAACCAGGACTCACATTAACACTTTTTGCATTTGGTGATCAGAATAAAAGTGGACTGAGAATCTAGTAAAAACAAGCAAAAAAGCTTACTTGGGCACTCCGCAAAATCTGACAGCTGCAAATCTTCTGCATCTTTCAGTATCTATCATAGAGAATACATCCAGTACTGGTAAGCAGAAAATGTTCTGTTAGAAAATTGGTTCACTGTCAACAGCAGAATTCCAAGACAAAAATATTACAGTAATTAAATTTATCACTGTAGACCAGGCGCTTTTATCTGACAAAAGTAAACCTATTATAGAATCTTGTTTAATTGCTGTTCACTACACAACAGAGTTTTCAACATTTCAGAGGAAAAATTCACAAAACAAGAACAGAAAAGAGATTTGACTGTATGCCAAGCATTCATTTTCCTTCGTTTTTCTTGTATACTCACAATACAGTAAAACAAAAAATATGTGGCATTGTTAGGAATTACCATATGTAATGTTTAAAAAATGAAATTTTAGTTCTTCAGTGAAAATTATATTTACTATTTAGAAATTTTGTATGAATTATGATTAGCAAAAACACAATTTTACCCAAAAGAAGAATTTTTAAAAATTCAAGCCTTAGGGTATAGTCAAGTTTAAGGCCAGTCAGTCAGAGAGATCAGGCAGAGAGAGTAGTCCGACGAAGCAGGAGTTAAATCTACAAGAGTATCAAAGGTTTTAATAGGAATCTGTCATGGAAAAAATTTAGGCTAAAAGAAAATTTTTGTGAAAAAAAAGTACTTTTTCATTTTCACAGATCAATTTGTAAAGCACCTAGGGGTTCAAAATGCTCTTCACCCATCTAGATAAGTTCTCTGGGGGGTCTAGTTTCCAAAATGGGGTCACTTGTGGGGAGCTCCAATGTTTAGGCACACAGGGGCTGTCCAAATGGTGTCTGCTAACAATTTGAGCTGATTCCCATTCAAATTGTTAGCAGACAACATGTCGCGTTTGGAGAGCCCCTGTGAGCCTAAATATTGGAGCTCCCCAACAAGTGACCCCATTTTGGAAACTAGACCACCCAAGGAACGTATCTAGATGCATAGTGAGCACTTTGAACCCCCACGTGCCTCACAAATTGATCCGTAAAAATGAAAAAGTAGTTTTTTTGCACAAAATGTTTTTTTTTCATTAATTTGTGAAGCACCTGTGGGTTCAATATGCTCACTACCCATATAGATAAGTTTCCTGTGGGGTCTAGTTTCCAAAATGGGGTCACTTGTAGGGGAGCTCCAATGTTTAGGCACCACACAGGAGCTCACCAAACGCGACATGGTGTCAGCTAGCAATTTGATCTGATTTCCATTCAAATTGTTAGCGGACACCATGTCGCGTTTGGAGAGTCCCTGTGTGCCTAAACATTGGAGCTCTCCCACAAGTGACCCCATTTTGGAAACTAGACCCCCCAGGGAACTTATCTAGATGGGTGGTGACCATTTTGAACGCCCCAGTGCTTCACAAATTAATCTGTAAAAATGAAAAAAGAAAATTTTGGGGGAAATAAAAGTACTTTTTCATTTTTACAGATGAATTTGTGAAGCAACTGGGGGTTCAAAATGCTCATGACCCATCTAGATAAGTTCCCTGGGGGCTCTAGTTTCCAAAATGGGGTCACTTGTGGGGGAGCTCTAATGTTTAGGCACACAGGGGCTCTCCAAACGGAACATGGTGTCCGCTAACAATTTGAGCTGATTTTCCATTCAAATTGTTAGCGGACACCATGTCGCGTTTGGAGAGCCCCTGTGTGCCTAAACATTGGAGCTTCCCCACAAGTGACCCCATTTTGGAAACTAGACCCCCTAGGGAACGTATCTAGATGCATAGTGAGCACTTTGAACCCCCAGGTGCTTCACAAATTGATCTGTAAAATGAAAAAGAACTTTTTTCCACAAAATGTTTTTTTCCTTTAATTTGTGAAGCACCTGGGGGTTCAATATGCTCACTACCCATCTAGATATGTTCCCTGGGGGGTCTAGTTTCCAAAATTGGGTCACTTGTAGGGGACCTCCAATGCTTAGGCACACATATGGAATTGTTAGCGCACACCATGTTGCGTATGGAGAGCCTCTGTGTGACTAAACATTAGAGCTCCCCCACAAGTGACCCCATTTTGGAAACTAGACCCCCAAGGAATGTATCTAGATGCATAGTGAGCACTTTGAACCCCCAGGTGCCTCATAAATTTATCCATAAAAATGAAAAAATAAATACATTTTTTGTGGAAAAAAAGTACTTTCTTATTTTTATGGATCAATTTTTGAAGCTCTTGGGGGTTCAAAGTGCTCACTATGCATCTAAATACGTTCCTTGGGGGGGGCTAGTTTCCAAAATGGGGTCACTTGTGTGGGAGCTCCAATGTTTAGGCACACAGGGCTCAAACGCGACATGGTGTCCGCTAACAATTGGAGCTAATTTTTCCATTCAAATTGTTAGCGGACGCCATGTCGTGTTTGAAGAGCCCCTGTGTGCCTAAACATTGGAGCTCCCCCACAAGGGACCCTATTTTGGAAACTAAACCCTCCAAGGATCTTATCTACATGCATTGTGAGTATTTTGAACCCCCAGGTGCTTCACAAATTGATCCATAAAAATGAAAAAGTACTTTTTTTTTCCCACAAAAATGTTCTTTTTTCATTTTTATGGATCAACCCCCCCAGGTGCTTCACATATTGATCTGTGAATTAGAAAAAGTACTTTTTTGTCTACAAAATGTTTCTTTTTTCATTTTTACGGATCAATTTGTAAAGCACCTGGGGGTTCAAAGTGCTCACCATCCATCTAGATAAGTTTCCTGGGGGGTCTAGTTTTCAAAATGTGGTCAACTGTTGGGGAGCTCCAAAGTTTAGGCACACAGGGGCTCTCCAAACGTGACATGGTGTCCGCTAACAATTTGAGCTGATTTTCCATTCAAATTGTTAGCAGACACCATGTCATGTTTGGAGAGCCCCTGTGTGCCTAAACATTGGAGCTCCCCTACAAATGACCCCATTTTGGAAACTAGACCCCCTAGGGAACTTATCTAGATGCATACTGAGTATTTTGAACCCCCAGGTGCTTCACAAATTGATCCATAAAAATGAAAAAGTACTTTTTTTTTCCCACAAAAATGTTCTTTTTTCATTTTTATGGATCAATTTGTGAAGCACCTGGGGGTTCACATTGCTTACTATGCATCTAGATAAGTTCCCTGGAGGGTCTAGTTTCCAAAATGGGGTCACTTGTGAGGGAGATCCAATGTTTAGGCATACAGGGGCTCTCCAAACGCGACATGGTGTCCGCTAACGATTTGAATAGAAAATTAGCTCCAGTTGTTAGCGGACACCATGTTGTGTATGGAGAGCCCCTGTGTGCCTAAACATTGGAGCTCCCCCACAAGTGACCCCATTTTGGAAACTAGACCCCCCCCCCAAGCAATTTATCTAGAAACATAGTGAGCACTTTGAACCCACCAGGTGCTTCATTGATCCGTAAAATTGAAAGTACTTTTTTCTTTCACAAAATTGTTTTGTCATTTTTACGGATCAATTTGTGGAGCACCTGGGGGTTCAAAGTGCTCACTATGCATCTAGATATGTAATGAGCCGATCACCATGGGGAGAGGTACGAGACTCTGCTCCCTCTCCCTGGACCCTAAGTGCTGTGACCGGTAAGGGGCTGACACACAGCCATGGCACAGCGATAACACATATCGATGTGCCTGGCTGTCACATCGCTCCTCTGCAGGGTCATCTCCATGCAGGGAGATGACACTGCAGAGAATGCTGGCACAGGCGACAGGGGGGCACAGGAGGGGAGGGAGTGACCGGAGGAGGAAGAGGGTATAGGAGCGCAGGGACACAAGGTTGCAGGAGTGCATGGTTCAGGGCACAGGGACACAAGGACGCAGGGTGTAGGGACACAAGGGTGTAGGGACGCAGGGCACAGGGGTGCAGGGCAAAGGGCACAGGAGTGCAGGGGTGCAGGGCGAAGGGCACTGGAGCACAGGGACACGGAAGCGCAGGGGTGCAGGGCACAGCGATGCAGGGACACAGGGAGAATGGCACAGGAGTGCAGGAGCAAAGATCGCAGGGGTGCAGGGATGCAGGGGTGCGCGACGCAGAGGTGCAGGGATACAAGACTGCAGGAATGCAGGCGTGCAGGGATGCAGGCTGCAGGGCACAGGGGTGTACGGACGCAGGGCTGCAGGGCACATGGGTGCAGGGATTGCGTGCTTCAGGGGTCCATGGACGCAGAGCACAGAGGTGCAACCTGCAGGGATGCAGGCTACATGGGTGTGGCGTGCAGGGCACTGGGATCCATGGTGCAGGGACACAGGGCACATGTGTGCAGGCTGCAGGGCACAGGGGTGTGGGCTGCAGGGCACAGGGAGGTGAAGGGTTGCGGGGCTGTAGGGCACAGGGGGTTGAAGGGGTGCAGGGCTGCAGGGCACAGGGGGTTGAAGGGATGCGGGGCTGCAGGGCACAGGGGGTTGAAGGGGTGCAGGGCTGCAGGGCACAGGGGTTTAAAGGGTGCAGGGCACAGGGGGTTGAAGGGGTGCGGGGCTGCAGGGCACAGGGTGTTGAAGGGGTGCGGGGCTGCAGGGCACAGGGGTACAGGGACACAGGGGTGTGGGCTGCAGGGCACAGGGGGGTGAAGGGTTGCGGGCTGCAGGGCACAGGGGGTTTAAGGGGTGCGGGGCTGCAGGGCACAGGGGTCCAGGGACACAGGGCACAGGGGTATGGGCTGCAGAGAACAGGGGGGCAAAGGGGTGCAGGGCACAAAGGTGCGAATGGGTGCAGGGCCCAGAGGTGCGAAGGGGTGCGGGGCTACAGTGCATAGGGAGGTGAAAGGGGGCGGGGCTGCAGGGCACAGGGTGGTGAAGGGGTGCAGGGCACAGGGGTCCAGGGACACAGGGCACAGGGGTGCAGGGACACAGGGGTCCTGGGACACAGGGCACAGGGGTGCAGAGACACATGGGTCCTGGGACACAGGGTACAGCGGTGCGGGGCTGCAGGGCATGGGTGGGTGAAAGGGTGCAGTGCTGCAGGGCACAGGTCCAGGGACACAGGCACAGGGGTGCGGTGTGCAGGGAATAGGGGGGCGAAGGGGTGCAGGGCTGCAGGGCACAGGGGGGTGAAGGGGTGTGGGGCTGCAGGGCACAGGTGGCCGAAGGGGTGCAGGGCTGCAGGGATGCAGATTGCAGGGCCAAGGGTGCAGGGACAGGGGTACATGGGGTGCAGTACTGCAGGGGTGCAGACCCTGATAATGGACGCAGTGTGGAGCAGACATGATGGGAGTGATCAATCCCATCAGATCACTCCCATCATCACTGGAGGGGGGCAGGTATAGCCCCCTCCAGTGATGATGGGAGTTATCTGGGAGTGATTTGATGAGATTGATCACTCCGCTCCTGTGCCCGCACTCCTGTCTCTTACGGACCTCCGCTCCTGAGTCTCCTCCGGTCCCCGGATCTGTGCCGCTCTCCTCCAGTCCCTGCATCTCTGTGCTGCACTCCTCCGGTCCTCCGCACCTGTGGCCGGTTTCCTCCGGTCCTCCCGCTCCCGGAGGAGAGTGGGGAGAGTGGGCACAGAAGGGCACAGAAGGTAGGACATGAGGAAACATGATCGGAGCGGCCATGATGGGAGGAAGGGGCATAGCCGCATAATTACTGTGATTGGCTGCTGGAAGTCCCCTGTAGTCAGCCTAAGGTCCCCTGCTTGCTGTAGCCCCGGTGAGATATCGCCGATGCCGCTCACCGGGGCTACAAGACCGGGATCCCGCCATGACGTTGTGGGACGTTACAGGTCGGGAAGGCACAGATTTCTATGACGTCCCACAACGTCATAGGTCGGGAAGGGGTTAAAAGGTTACCACAGTTCACAGCAGTTGGGTCACACAATGGTTTTTAAGAAATGTAAAGGGAATCTGTCAGTAAGATCCACATTCCAACCACATATATAAGCATGCAGGTATTTAAATTGTAAATCTGTTAATATCTTTATATCTTCTATCTGTTGCTGAATTCCCATGTATTTGAGAATTTAATGATATATGTAAATAAGGTAATAAGTGCTTTGGGAGTGACGGAGCACTTAAGAAGCTACTGCTACTGGTTTCCCTGTCAAGCTCCAGCCTCGTTAGCTTTTTTGAAAGCTCAGTACGTGATTTTTCTTGTCTGCCTCTTGAAGTATAGTAGTTTCTTCTTAAATTCTCTGTTACTGCCCAAGAAAGCAGTAACTAATATTAAAGACCTGGGTCAGCCTCCACGGAGTCAGCGTGTATTGGCAGTCAATGGTCACAGTGGTCTCGGCGGCTGGTGGGCCATCCTCAGCAGAATAAAAAGGCTGAGGAAGTCGTTGATGGGGTGCAGGATCAGCCTGTCTAAATAAACAATGTCTAGATCTCTGGTACAACAGAAAAACGTACATTTACTTGAGTAGTTGACTATGATGATGATTACAGCTCTTCACAGTTACTCAGTATAGAGAGTCGAAAGCCCTTCATAGTGTGATGAACCAAACTCTTTTTTGGCAATGTGCAGCAGTTCTCTTCACTCCCACTGCTTAAAGCACTATACATGCACAAAAACATTTCCTCTCATCCTGGACCTTGTCATCCATAATGACTACTTAGGCTTACATGAAAAGTACTTCTGTGGCACCCCAAGGGTTAATGTGCCACAGAAACATCAACACAGGTTCACTCCCCACACAACACTACACTAGAAAGTGGGAGGAGCTTAGGTGGCACCTGCACTAGTGGGAGGAGCTAATTTGTTTACCACAGAGCAGGAGTGACAGTTAGTTCAGTTTGAGTCTGGAGCAGGAGCAGAGTCAAGTAGAAGTGGAGGTCCTGAGAGGTCTGAGGAAAGGAGACAGAGGAACATACCCGGGATAAAGAGTTACCCCAAACTTAACCCCGGAGAGGCGCTTAAGACAGATACCGGATCCGAGGCTGTGCCTGAGACAGACAGGACAGTAAACACCGGCATAGTGAAGTTCCACCATCTTCACTGTACCATAGCAAAGCAACACGGAGGGGTCAGTGACACAGAGGACTCAAGTTGCCCAGCATATTGGTACCCGTGAGCAGAGACAGGGCCAGCAGTATAGCTACAAGCAGCAGCAGGGCCACACACAGCGCACAAGTAGGAAGCCAAGGACCCGGTCAGGGTGGGAGCAACCTGGTACAGACTCCGTGGACAATACTGTGTTATACCATCTGCAAGTAAAGACTTGGAAAACAACAGAAACCGTGAGTGTGTGTGATCCTTATACTGAAGCCCTACTTGCCCTCATATACTGCGATTACCTCTACTCTCATCATCTCTACTGCTACCCCTACTCTCCTGCAGCATCAATAACTATCCTCACAGACTTTAACTACTACTACCACTGCCCCGGGGAACCCAGTTCTGCCCACAGGAACTATTCTATCCAAGCTGCTATCCCATCATCCCCGGAGGTTCTGCAGCAGCGGCGGCCCCATTACTGGCCGCATATAGTGGGTGGCGTCACGAGTGACAAATCCCCTGTAAATAACCCCCCATTTTATTGTGCGGGCCCGGGACACGGTCCGGACCAGGACCGCCATGACATCCCCCAGCAGTACCCTGGTCCGGCACCGAGTACCCCGTACCAGTGGGCTCCACACTTCCACTTTCTTCCCACCACTGGAAACAAAGGATCATATTTAGACATCCCTCTTCTGATGTCTATCTGGTGCCATCTGATAGTTGAGCACTTCTTGGACTATGCAGGCCACTAAATTCCATACTACAAAGATTTCACTGGAGTCCAAACAGCAGACACTGCACTGTCTGGCCTCCTTGATCCTCGAGTATCAATCAATCCCAGGGGAGCAAGGTTTCTTCTCCAGAGTTCGATAGTTTTCCTGTATGTCCTGCGACCCACCAGACTTCACAGTTGTCAATACACTAATTCCATCTGTGTGTGTAAAAATGGCTGAAGAGTTGGTTTTTCACACCATCAGACTTCACAGACATTTGTGATGCATTACTTTGTAGGGTACCACATGAGATATAAAGGTGCCCCTAGACTTACATTTCAAAGACTAAAACCTGCATGTCCATATAGTATATGAAGTTTGTAGAGGTTGACATTAATGACTGATTTCCTTGAAAGATGAGCTGTCATAAGGTCAGTTTTTGCTTTTACTTTATTCGTGCTGTTCTTCTGAATATTCTCTGTTATTTTTTAAAGTCTACAATACAGTTCCAAAATATGGACTTTTTTATTTAGTGCAAATTTGATTTGTATTTATCACAGGGTCATGATGGACAGATTCTTTGGGGGACATTTCTTTAGATTTTTTTGCATTATTACCCTGTGAGCAACACCTTCTTAAAAAATACCATAAAAATTAGCATTATATAAACAGAAATGTACTATGGTCAATCTAATATATAAAGCTGAATGTGTGTATGTGTGTGTATGTCCGGGATTGGCATCTAGACCGTCGCAACTACAGCCAAAAAATTTTGCACAGTCACACATCTGGACCCCGAGAGCGTCATAGGCTATGTTGTGCGGCGAAATTATAACCCCGTGCATTCCAATTCACCAAACAATTTTGGCCCTATCTACGTACATAATGGAGAGAAAGTGACAGTTACCAGTTGATAGTTGTGAATGAGAGGGGCTTAATGACCGCACCAAAGACAAACAGCATATACCAGCATATAGTCACTAAGGTGGGGCCCTGACATGGAATATTCACCACGCACAGGGACATGTGTACACACCACATGCACACAAAGAGTAACAGCTAAGGTGGAGCCCCAACATTGGATACTCACCACGCACCCGAACACAAACACACACACCACAAAGAGACACACACAACACAGACACACACCACACAATCACCCCCCCCACAGGGACACACACACATACACACCCTATAGGGACACATGCACTCACCCCACAGGGAAACACACACCACAGGGACATACACACATGCACACCCCACAGTGACACAAAGACACACACACACGCCCCAAAGGAACACACAGACCCCATAGGGATGGACACGCACCACAGAGACACCCCTCCCCCCAAAAAGGACACACACCACAGGGACCCTCCCACAGGGACACACGCACACCACTGGGACACACACACACCCCAGGGACACACACACCCCAGGGACAGACACAGATGTGCACAAATCGCCTCACACAACTCACCTCATACGTCTGGTATCTTTAATTTCCAAAAATAAACATCTGATTAAAAACAGCCAATGTGCAACACATGTGCCATATAGGGAATTAAGGCAGATGTCAGTCACATGAGCTTTCTTTTATGTGTATGTGTGAGGTAATATATACTGCCCAGCCGGGGGGAGGGTTTACTGTTGGCTGGAGATTTATTAGGCTGCCTATAGCAACCAATCACAGCTCAGCTTCTATTTTCCTACAGGTCATTAATATGACATATTCATATTCTATTTTGTTATAGCTAACAGCAGTTATTTATTAACCCGGGAGTAGCCGGGTAGTACAGCTAGTCTAATATATAAAGCTGAATGTGTGTATGTGTGTGTGTGTATGTCCGGGATTGGCATCTACACCGTCGCAACTACAGCCACAAAATTTTGCACAGTCCCCTAAACAACCGCCGTTAAAAGGCATATCAGCAGTCGATAAGGGGTTACATTTTGATTTGAATTGCAAAGTGGTCCGTAAGTAAGAACTAGCTCAGAACCTTAGAATTAGGTTTTCACAAACAATTTCATTTGTCTGACTCTCTCACTCTGTCTCTCTCTATATATATCTATCTAGCTATATAAACTAAGTAAAAGTTCATGCAGCACACAGCTATCACCAATGATGCACAGTGCTAACAAGCCATATTTGTTTGAGGAAAAAATTCAAAACTTACGTTTTTCAAAAAACTCAATAATCTTTCTTTTAATCTGGAGTTCTTGGTACATACATTGGCCAATGTCTGCTTGCTCATCAACTACGACAAAGTGACTCCAGGTCTGATGAGCCCTATCTGACATCCAAGCCCTCCTTGTCCACCCCCCACCTCGCGGTGGGCGGGCACCATCTAAACCCTCCATCACCTGAGGTGGGGGGTGGACAAGGAGGGCTTGGATGTCAGATAGGGCTCATCAGACCTGGAGTCACTTTGTCGTAGTTGATGAGCAAGCAGACATTGGCCAATGTATGTACCAAGAACTCCAGATTAAAAGAAAGATTATTGAGTTTTTGAAAAACGTAAGTTTTGAATTTTTTCCTCAAACAAATATGGCTTGTTAGCACTGTGCATCATTGGTGATAGCTGTGTGCCATGGGCGTACCCAGCGTGGGGCAGGGGGGGGCAGGTGCCCCCCCCAAGAGGCTGCCCCCCCCCCTCATAAGGAAGGGGTGAGCGCGGCACTGTGCGCGCGCTGCGCGCACCTACTGTATTGCTTATAATGTGTGTCACACAGGGCCGTATCTGGGGGGGGCTGGGGGTGCATGTTCCCCGGGCGCAGCAGTCAGAGGGGGCGCTGTCAGCCTCCTGCTGCAGTGCCCGAGGAGTCTCCCCGCATGCCATATATTGCGCCCCCCCCCCCCCGTCATGGGAGCCGGCTTTTCTCTGCTCTCCGTGGTCATCTGACAGCGGGGAGCAGAGAAAGTGGCGTGTGCCGGCTCCTGCAATCCCATAGCACAGAGTGTCTATCAGACACTCTGTACTATGGAAGCAGCCTGTGCCGTTCTTCCGCCCTGCTCCCCGCACTTCCGGGTCAGTGAGGACCTCAGCAGCGTGATCAGATCACCTGACCACGCTGCTGACGACACCCAGCGGCCCTGCATTGGCGGCAGGATGGGGAAAAGTGCTCCAGCTACAGGAGCTGAAGACCCTGAAGATTAATGTAATTAGGGGAAGGGGGTATATGTCAGTCAAGCTGGGGGAGAGAGGGTGGGGGTGATATGTGAGTTGAACTGGGGGGAGTACATGTGTTCCAAACTGGGGGGGGGGTTGGTGATATGTGAATCAAACTGGGAGGGGGGGGGGGGGAAGGGTGTGAGGGATTATATGAGAGTCAAACTGGGGGGAGGGGGGTAGTATAAGTAATCCTAACTGGAGGGGCATGTGAGTCAAACTGGGGGGGAGATAGTGGGGGTCATATGTGAGTCAAACTGGGGGGGGGAGGATGTGAGGGATTATAAGTGAGTCAAACTGGGAGCAGGGGGGAGTATATGTGATCCAACCTGGGGGGGGGAACATGTGTGTCAAACTGGGGGAAGGGATGGGGGGGGTCATATGTGAGTCAAATTGGGGGGGGTGGAAAGGTGTGAGGGATTATATGTGAGTCAAACTGGGGGAGTATATGTGATCCAAACTGGGGGGACGACGACATATGAGTCAAACTGGGGGAAGGGTGGGGACAGACTATCTGAGCCAAACTGGAGGGGGAGATCATATGTGATCCTAGGGGGGGGAAAGGTTGGGGTAAATATGTGACCAAAGCGGATAAATTTGAGGCGTGAGTGGGGATGGCTGCAGCACAGTATGTGGAGTGAGGGGAGATGGCTGCAGCACGGTGTGTGGAGTGAGAGGGGGATGGCTGTGGTATGGTATGTGATATAAGGGGGGAAATGTGTAGACACAATATGAGGAGTGAGGGGGGATGGTTGCCGACACATTATATGGAGTGAGGGGGGATGGCTGCAGCACATAATGTGGAGTGATAGAGGGGGATGGCTGCGTTATGGTATGTCACGTGAGGGGGGGGAAGAGTGTAGACACAATATGAAGAGTGAGAGGGGATGGCTGCCGACACAGTATGTGGAGTGAGAGGGGTATGGCTGTGGTATGGTATATGCAGTAAGGGGGAACAGTGTGGACACAGTATGAGTGAGGGGGATGGCTGCCGACACAGTATGTGGATTAAGGAGGAGATTGATGTAGACACATTATGTGAAGTGTGGGCGATGTCTGTGGCACAGTATGTGGAGTGAGGGGAGATCAGTGTGGATACAGTATGAGGTGTGAGGGGGATGGCTTCGGCACAGAATGTGGAGTGAGGAGGAGATCGGTGTGGACAGAGATGTGAAGTGTGGGGGATGGCTGCGCACAGTATGTGGAGTGAGGAGGACATTGGTGTGGACACAGTATGTGAAGTTAGAGGGGGGAGTGAGGTAGTGAAGAAACAGTATGGAAGAGAAAAATATAAGTGGGCAGAGAATAGAGAGTGAGTAGTGTGAGGGTGTATGGAGAGGGGTCAGCGTGTGTGGACAGTGTGAGGCCCCTGCCAGGAGGGGACAATATGTCGAGGAGGGGGAGTGTGATGAGGAAGAACAGTATAAACAGTGGACAGAATAGGGGGACACAGTGTGAGAGGACAATGTGATCAGGGAGTACGGTATGGAAAGAAGAGGGCAGGGTGATGAGCTGGCAGTGTGGAAGGCGTGCGCCAGAAGAGGGACAGTGTATAACTCATATTTTGTGCAGGGAAGACTGAGGAGGAGCAATTATTTATTTCGGGGTAATGTAGGGCAGATATTTTATGTCATAAGAATTTTGATCATTCTGCTATTTGTAAGGGTATCGTGCTGGGATGTGCTGCAGAAGACCGGAGAAGATGGAAGTCTCCAGAGACGAGCTGTGGATGTGAAACGTCATCATGGTGCCTGGACAAGATGAAGAAAAGAAAAAGACAACCTCGATCAGAGGCAAGGTCATCTATAAGGTACCAGGATGTAAAAGATTGTGATAATGACTATTTCTCATCAGTGCTGTGGTTCTTGTATGGTCTGATGATGACTGGTAACAACAACTCCCAGTGACTCCTTACCATTGTTAAGGATGTAATGGGAGTTGTAGATTCATTCAGCACAAATGTGTGACCTGACATTACAATTGTTTTACCATGTACTGATGGTGGTTCTGATGATTAATTTCTGTACTAATGAGGATTTTGATGCTGTGATTCTATAGTGATGGGAGTTATATGGATATATTCCTGTTCTGATGGGGGTTCTAGTTGTGTATTCCTGTACCTCTGATGGGTCTGGTAATGCATTTCTGCACTGATAAGGGTTTTGATGATGTATTTCTGTACCTCTGGTGGGTCTGGTGATGTCTTTCTGCACTGATAAGGGTTTTGATGATGTATTTCTGTACCTCTGGTGGGTCTGGTGATGTCTTTCTGCACTGATGAGGGTTTTGACATAGTGTCTCTGTAAGGATAGGGGTTATATGGATGTATTTATCTACCTCTGGTGGGTCTGGTGAGCTCCGTAATTTAAACACTAAGCCCTGTAGCCAAATTCTAACAGCGTGTAATATACTGTAATTTGTTTTTCATTAAACATTAAGAGAATTAGGTAGAGCAGCTAACTGTAAGTGTGCAAATCGTATATGAATGATCGGCCACATGATGATGGGGGGGGGGGGGTTGGGAGGGCGCCAAACTGAAGTCTTGCCCCGGGTGCCAGAAAACCTAGATACACCTCTGGTGTCACACACACTGACTCGGCGGCTGAGGCTGAGCTGAGGTGGCCACCGCACCTCCGCTCCAGCTCCACCACACTGTAGCGGCGCCGGTTAGTTTACCTCCTCAGTCAGCGCTTATCTCAGTCAGTGACAGCGCGTGACATGGGGCGGCAAGCCGGCAGCCAGCAGGGACGCAGAGTGCGGATCTCGCCCTCAGCCTCAGCCTCAGACAGTGTCTGCCGACTGCAGATCAGCTCGGCAGGCCTGCAGGGGGACTCAGAAGTGATGTCATGAGAGACATCACCACTGAGTGCTGAGGCTGAGTCCCTGCTGTGGCTGTGGTGCAAGCTGGAGTCCGTCTGGGGACACTGCTGGTGAGGAGGGAGGCTGGAGCTAGGAGCTGTGAAGAGACATCATGAGGGAGAGGACCACAGTAACTGTTAAAAACAGATGTAAGTAAATATAAAAAAAAGTGATGTGGGGGTGGGGGTTTGAGGTGATGGGAGCCCGGAGGGTTGTATATGGGAGCTTTATGTGGGGGCTGCGTGCTGTATATGAAATGACATGTACTCCCATCTCATATACAGCCCTGGCCCCTGCCCCCCATAGGCTCCCATATCATATACAGCATCCCTATAGGGCTCCTATATCACATATAGACCCCTAAAGGGCTCCCATTATTGGAGCCCCATGGGGGGGGGCTGTATATGACATGGGAGTCCTATGAGGATTTATGTGATATGGGAGACCTATGGAGCATTAGGGGGGCTGTATATGATATGGGACTCCCATATCATATACAGCCCCCATAGGGCTCCCATATCATATGCAGCCTATGATATAGGAGCCCTATGGGGGGCTGTTGTATATGATATGAGGACTGTATGGGGTATGGGAGGCTGTATAAGATGGGACTCCAATATCATATACAGCCCCCCCATAAGGCTCCCATATCATATACAGCCCACCACATAGGGCTCCCGTATCATATACAACCTCCCATAGGGCTCTCATGATGGGAGCCCTATGGAGGGGCTGTATATGATACAGGAGCCCTATGAGGGGGCTGAAAATGATTTGGGTGCCCTATGGCGGTGTTATATATGATATGGGAGCCCTATAAGGCGGCTGTATATGATATGGGAGCTCTATGGGGGGCTATATATCAGATGGGAGCCCTATGGAGGGCTGTATATGAGATGTCAGCCCTATGGGACATTGGGGGGCTGTGTATGAGAGATGGAACTTCCATCTCATATACAGCCCCCCATAGGGCTCCCATGTCATATACAGGCCCCCATAGGGCTCCCCAGTGGTGTAACAAGTCTGACGGGCACAGGTGCACAATTTAGGCCCCCCACCTTACGCGTGCACGTTGGTCAGATGTATGGGCCCCGTGTAACATTCTAAATCCTATAAAGACTCACAAATTGACCCCTCTCCTCCTTCATTATGTATTAATGTCCCTTATCCTGCTGTATATGGTCCTCCTCCTAGAATATGGCCTTTATCGTGGTATATATGTCCCCCATCATGGTTTATATGGTCCTCCTCTGCCACCATAGTCCTCCAATTATTATAATGCATCCCCACATTCCTCCATACATTACAATGTATTCCCATAATCCTCTATGTATTGTAATGCATCCCATAGTCCCCCATTCATAAGGTACCCCCATAGTCATCCAATTATCATAATGCAACCCCACTATCCTCTATATAGTATAATGTAGCCTCATATGCCTCCATACATTATAATGCACCTCCATACAGTATAATGCACTCCCATAGTTCTCCATATAGTATAATTCACCCCCATAATTCTCCATATAGTATAATTCACCCGTAGTCCTCTATACAGTATAATGCACCATCAATGCACCCCCATAGTTGTCCATATAGCCCTCCATACAGTATAATGCACCCTCACAGTCCTGTGTTTAGCATAGTACAGCCTTCCATATAGCACAGTACAGCCTCATAATTCTCCATACAGTATAATGCAATCCCCCCACACTCCTCTGGCCAGCGTGTACTCCTTAAAAAAATCTGTACTTACCTCTCCTGGTTCCACCGCAGCTTCCCAAAACTGAAGATACAGGAGGAGGCGGTGACACCGAGCGTTGCACAGTGTAACGCATAAAAGCAGAAAGTGCTGCCGAGTCCACACTAGGAGTAGGTGGTGCTTCCTACTTTTTATTTATTTTACGCACAGCATCACCGCTGTGGTAAGAGGAAGCGCAGGGGGACGGCAGTGCATAGCAGGAGGCTCAGTGAAACACACGGGACCCTTAGCGGCCCTTGTGCTGCTGCGCAGTGATGGTACGAGAAGCGGGCGCAACCTGAACGACCATGGGTTGCCCCCCCCTAGTTTTGATCCTGGGTACACCCATGCTGTGTGCTGCATGGACTTTTACTTAGTTTGTTTAATCTCTGTGCCCCATGCTTGCACCAGTTCACACTGGTCTGCTGAGTGCAGCTTTTCTGTATTATATATTATATGGAGCTGCAGACTCCATTGCTGCAATGTGCACCCTCATTAAGCCTACAGGTGATGGAGGGTTTAGATGGTGCCCGCCCACCGCGAGGTGGGGGGTGGACAAGGAGGGCTTGGATGTCAGATAGGGCTCATCAGACCTGGAGTCACTTTGTCGTAGTTGATGAGCAAGCAGACATTGGCCAATGTATGTACCAAGAACTCCAGATTAAAAGAAAGATTATTGAGTTTTTTGAAAAACGTAAGTTTTGAATTTTTTCCTCAAACAAATATGGCTTGTTAGCACTGTGCATCATTGGTGATAGCTGTGTGCTGCATGGACTTTTACTTAGTTTGTTTAATCTCTGTGCCCCATGCTTGCACCAGTTCACACTGGTCTGCTGAGTGCTGTGCAGCTTTTCTGTATTATATCTAGCTATATATATATATAAAGCTACCTTCTCAACCCTGTGGGGTGGTTATTTTTCTCTCCTCATTCTTGGGCCTTCTACCAGAGGCTTGGGAGTGTGAGGGTTCTGTGCAGGATTTTAATTGTTCCTAGCACTGCGCTTTTCTGGACAAGAGAGTTCAAATGTTGCCCCTTGAATCTGTTGCAACCATTTTTCCAACTTTGGGGTCACTTGCTCCAAGTGCTCCTATCATTACTGGAATCACTGTTGCCTTCACCTTCCACATCTTCTCTAGTTCTTTTTTGAGGCCTTGTTTTTTTTTCCAGTTTCTCATATTCTTTCTTTCTGATATTACTATCATGTGGCACTGCCACATCTATTATCATCGCTGTCTTTTTATCCTTGTCTAAAATACCGATATATGGTTGGTTAGCCAACACCTGCTTAACCGTCTGGATCTTGAATTCCTACTGGATTTTAGCCCTTTCATTGTTCACCACTTTTTCTGGTGTCTCCCACCTGACTTAGGGGGATTTAGCCCATATGCTGTAAAAGATGTTCCAGTATAGAATTCCCGTTACTTGTTTGTGGCATTCAGTGTACGCTGTTCCTGCTTGCATTTTGCATCATTCCGCTATGTGTTGAACTGTTTTCGAGGTTTCTTTCCATAGTTTGCGCCTTAAGTCTTGACTTGTGTGGTAGATCCCTGCTCCTATGGTTTTGGTACTTAGCACCTGCTCTTGTGCTACTATGATTAGTGCTTCTGTGGTGTCCTTGAGTCCATCTTTCTCCAGACATTGGTAAGATTTCTCCATGTCAACCTCCATTATCTGTTGATGGTACATCCCATGCAGCGGCTTGTCTTGCCATGGCACTTCGTGTTCCTGTTCTCCCTTCCAGGACTATTGTTGTTGCTGCCTTAGGTTCTCCATCAGTATCTCATCTTATCTTTTTTTGCCATTTTTCTGATGTATTCCTGGATATTCCTTGTTTCATGTATGATTGGGCTTGGACACCTATCAGACCTCAATCACCCTCCTTTATGTTGGTATACATATTTGGGTTTTAGACTTGTGGTGAAGACTTCCATACCACCATGCATTTTAAGGAACTTCCAGGTCTTCTCATCTGTAGCTTCCATTTCTTCTTTTGGTCAGCTCACTATACCAGCAGGGTATCTAATAACTAGCACTGTATATGTATTGATGGCATGGATCTTATACTTCCCATTGACCTGGCTCTTCAGGATCTGTCTTACTCTTTGATGGTATTTGGATGTTGTTGCTTTCCTTGCTTCATCATCATGGTTACTGTATCCCTGTAGGATGCTGAGGTACTTCTAGCAGATCTGTACATCTGCTATGTGCCCTGCTAGTAGTTCGACTCCATCAGTCTTTACTACCTTGCCTCTCTTTCTTACCAAGCGGCCACGCTTCTCCAGTCTGAAGGACATCCCGATGTCTTCGCTGTAGATCCTTTTCAGGTGGATCAGTGAACTGATATTGTCTTCATTTTTCGCATACAGCTTGATGACATCCATGCAGAGCAAGTGGCTGATGGTGCTTCCACTCTTCAACTTGTATCCATAGCCAGACACTGTAATTATCTGACTGAGGGAGTTCAAGCCTATGCAGAACAGCAATGGGGACAGTGCCGCATTTTATGGACGCTTGTTCCTGTGTACTAGTTGTCTTTAGTTGACTTCCAGTGTTGTCCTCCATAGCCCAATTGAGTTTCTGAAAAAGGTTTTTCATTTCTTGTTGACATTGTAGAGTGCCAAGCATTCAAAGATCCATGTGTGTGGCATTGAGGCTTTTCTGTAGTCAATCCAGGCTGTACTCGGATTGGTATGTCTGGATACTGAGTCCATTTACTAGCAGCTGGTGCTTAGAGCCCTTGGTGTTGTTCCCACTTCCTTTCTGAGCTGGATTCATGTACTGAATCATATGGTTTTATAGCTTGGTCATTGTGAGGTTATTAGGTAGTAGTTGGATGGAATTGTTCATTTTTGGGGATCCTTCATGATCAGCACTGTTTTTCCTTGTGTTAACCAAAATGAGTGATGGCCTGCTTCTAGCACTTGGTTCATCTGTTTTGTCAGGCGTTCATGTACCGCTGTTAATTTCTTTAGCCAGTAGGTGTGGAGCATGTCTGGGCAAGGTGCTGTCCAGCTCTTCATGTTCTTGACACCCTCTTGGATGTCTGCTTCTGTAATGGTCACTGGTTCTTATTCTTGGTGGTTACTGTGTTTCATTTTCAGACTTTGTAGCCACTTTGCACTAGTGTTGTGTGTTTTTTCCTCCTCCCATATGTTCCTCCAGTATTGTTCAGTCTCTGCTGGTGGAGGAATTGCAGCTTTTTTGCAGTTGAGAGTACAACTTGGATAGTTCTTTGGAGAACAGGACATTTATCTTCCTGGCCTCATCTTCTCTAGTGTATCTCCCCAGTCTTGCAGCAAGTGCAGTAAGTGTGGAGTCCCTGCGGTTTTGTCACAACTATGGTACTGAACCTATCTAATTGGTGTGGCATCATGCTCGCAGGTAAGAAGGGAAAGCTTTGCTGAGACCACCAACACACACCCAACAGTATCCAAACTCCAGATCAGGGAGATGCAGGGCAGAAGAGACTCACATTCAGAGCAGTCCCCATCTGCTGGCTGAAGAGAGGAATTAGTTTAGGGGTGGGAGACAAACAGTGAGGAGTGAATTCTATAAGTCAGGAGCTGAGAGAGAGTGGGATGCACGTGGGTTAGCTGCAAATTACAGGCCTGAGGACCCAAATCAGCAGCCAGATGTGCAGGCCAGGCAGAGGAACTATCTTCACACGGGGCCAGCCCCAATTCATCCTGGATATCTTCAGGACCAGCCAAGAACTGGGAGGTCACTGGGGTTCATATACAGTGACTTCCATCTTGGATTCTCCCAAAGCTAATGAACTGTATAGGGTCAAGAGGACTTGCAAGGCAGTCGTTCAGAGGACCTCTAGTCACCTGTCTTTGGGACTTGAAACCACAGGACACTATGAGGACAAAGAGTAGCAAAGTGTTAGAGAGGAAAGGGCAGCAGGGAAAGCCATATTCCCTGTGTCTCAGCAGAGTAGACCCGGACTTTTTGTCAGCTGGCCAGGCCACAATCTTGGTGGATACAGAACCCCAGCTGGGTAGTGTCTGCACTGAACTTCAGTAAAGGTGTCTGTTAAGATCTGAAAGAACCTTGTGTCTGTCTACTCTGTTCTGCACCTTTCTGCATCCTTGCACCTACTGCTTCAACAGCCACCACCAACACTTCACCACCACTACACCCCAGGGGCATGCTCCGTTGGAGGGGAGTGCTCCAACTAGCTGCTTCATCACCTATGCCCTGGGGACTACCATGTGCAGTGCTGGTCATCCCTGACCAGAAACCTCAGATGGTGTCACGACAAACAATCTCCCTTTAATTTCCCATTTAACATGTTCAGTATGGGGCATGGCCTTTGGGACCGCCACCATGACATCTATCAGACTGACCCCAGATTGTCAAGGACCCCGGTCCAATGACCGATACACTTTGGCATCACAAACAGGATCTAGAAACCCTGTTAACCAGGGCCCTGTGTGCCAAAGACTGTGTGTTATCAAACTGTGTGATGGTGGATGCCATGCTACATAACTATGTGCTGGCTAGGGGAGTGCCGTGTCCTCCCATTGTGGGAAGAGCCTGCAAGCGGTGCCAGTTATGGCCACCCCCTCTATTTACTGTAACACAGGCTGGTGTGTCCGTCAGCCAGATGCAGCACCCTCTGCTTTGCAAGCCTGTGCGCAGAGCCAGCTCCACCTCCAAAAAGGTGGGGGCTGGAAGGAGTGTGCCTGAAGAGAAGGGAGAACGAGCTGCACGTGGAAGAAGCAAGATGCCACCGGTGAGGACTGCAAGTGTGAGCAGGAGGACACCATCACTGCTGTGTGCACATGGGCACAGAGAGAAGATATAGAGCACAGGAGAGGAGGCAGACATGATGGTAGAAGATACAGAGAGCAGGGTGTGATGATTCATCCATCCCAGTTGCAGTGACCTGCCTGACCCTGTGGATTCAAGTATGAGAAGCTGTGCAGAGGCAGTGAGAGAAAGGACAATCTGATTTCAGAGTGTGTACTGGGAACAGAAGGAATAAAGAGACTAACTTTTCATGGCAGAGCTCATGCAGGACTCTGGAGCTGCTGCTGCTGTCATCCCTGAGCAGGAAACTGACTTCCAGATAACACCATCTGCCTGCCAGTTGGCATTCACCATCCAAGCTGGAGCTGCTGCGATCTTACAAGTACCCCAACCTGCAGAGCCACACACATGAAGAAGCTGCCTGCAATAGAGAATCCTAAGCTGGCTGTGTGGCACCCCAGGGTCCGGTTGCCACAATATTAAGTTTGGAAGCAAGGAAAGGAACCCACCTCAGGCAAAACACCCACAACACCTTCCCAACTCCATGCCAGAAGGGGGAGTTGAACACCCACGTTCAGGGCAGGTCCCCTATAAATTCTGGTCTATGGGCGGGGTCAGGCAGTTCAGTTCCTGGAAGGACTGTAGAAGACGTCCTACGGTCGGGAGTCGTGCTAGGCCCGTCCGAGGAAACTGACTAGCCAGTGTGAGTGTCCCATAGGTGAGGATTTGAGGAAAGTGTAGAAAAGGTGTGAGGAGTGGAGCAGTGCAAGCTCGCCTCAGCACCTAGAGTAGGAAGGACACCAGAGTCTGAGGTCTCCAGGGACTTTATGCCCAGCCACTATCGCCGGAGGGCGGGTAATTCCAAGTTGCTCGCCCACCAGAAAGGCCAGGAGACACAGCCGCATCAAAGAGCTCAGGAGACGCAGTGAAGGAGAGTAGCACAAAAAAGGTCTCAAGCCGCTTGTCACACGGCCAACACAGACAAGTGATAAGAGAGTCTAAGCTCAGCTCCAAGCAGCCAGGACTTACAGAGAACAGTGCAGTAAGGAGGCCTCAGCACTTGCCAGGTGTGGAAAGCTCAACTTGCTTCCAGGCTCCGGACCCCTAACACCACTGGTGAATTGTGCCCTGGATGAACCAACTACTTGCAACAGTAAAGGTAAAGGAGACTGTTACCTTTGTGTCTGTCAGTTATTTCGTACACTGAATCCTGCACCCCCAACAAGCCCTGCATATCCATAGACTATACAGATGCCCTGGGGATCTGCTCTTCCCGTGGAGGGTTCAACATCCTCGCTGCTACTCCCAATCCTCAGAGGTCCCGACTGCAGCAGCAGATATACCGGCCGCAATCCATGGGTGGCGTCACGACACTCTATTATTTTGGGTTTATTTTATTTTTATACATTTTTCCAAAGCCTCTTTTTAACTGCTCGCCCGACAAGGAGATCACAGACCGGGTCACGCCACTGTGACATTCCGCAGCCCCAGACAACGAAGAGAAGGCCCGATTCTGAGTACCCCATGGTCCCCACCAGAGGCAAGACAGCTGCACTGATATCCTCAGACCCTGTAGAAGATGCTGAAGCCATGGGACTACAGGAACCAAAGAGTGGTGAGGATCTACTACCCATCCAATCATCACCAATCCGCAGAGAGGACCCGGATGACCCTGTCCCTGGTTTGTCACCAGCAAAGACGCCATCTAAATCTGAGGACATGGCACTGGAATCCCAGCTGAAGCAGGTAGGACCCATCCCACTCCCAGTATGCCCCGTAACTGCCCAGTGTGTGGTAACAGCCCCCGCTTTAGCCCCTATGTGGTCCTTAGTCCCTGTGCGGAAGAAGGAGCCATACGCACCGGCCATGCCTGCCCTTGCAGCTGCAATGGCACATTTCAATGTGTACGTGGTTTGCCCTCAGACCCCAGTTCCGTCCCCTACAGGCAGTGTCCACAGCGGAGGGAGCAATTGAAGTAGGACTATGTGAACAGAACTGGTGATATGTTGCATCATTATGCCCACCAGTTGACAAAGTAGCTTTATATTACTGTTTTGATAGCGATGTAAATAGTTTTTTTTTCCTGAAACTTGGCTGGCCCAGCCATAGTATAGTATGTTGTATTGTTTAAGTTTTAGTTGACTAGCTACATCTTAGCGATAAGCTAATTATATACAATTGGGCCACAGGATTGTGTGGTCGCCAGGACTTTAACCTGTGCATAGTTGTTACTCTTAAGGTGCTTTTCTTGTTTGTTTTCAGACCAGGACTTTAAGGTGCACCTCTGGAATCAACTGCACTATACTAAACCCACTTGCACTTTGAAAAGAATTATACACCTAAGCTAGACTTCAAAAACCGTTGGCGTGGCCAAAGAACAAGGTCCTATACGATCATTGTGCCCATTAGCTAGGGCCTGACTAGTGTCAGCCCTCAGCCTGCCGGAAGTGTGATAAACTTAAAAATTTTCAGGCTCAGCGCCTAGTGTTACCGGCATGTAACGCTATGTGCTGTCTGTGTATAGTATCCCTATGGCAACCGGAATGATCACTCAGCTGCCGACTCCACTCACCACTCCCGCGCTTTTGATGAGCGCCCAAGAAAATGCTGCAAACCACGTTTCCTGTGCGCTCATCAAAAGCGTATCCAGGAGTGGTGAGTGGAGTCGGCGACTACGTGATCATTCCAGTTGCCATAGGGATACTATACACATAGCGTTACATGCTGATAACGCTATGCGCTGAGCCTGAAAATTTCTAAGTTTATCACGCATCCGGCAGGCTGAGGGCAGATGCAGGTCTGACACTAGCCTTGGCCATGCCCAAGGAAAAAGTTGAAAGGTGGTTTGGAGCGGTAACTCACCAATGCACTACAAATGCTGTGAAGTGATGCACAGCACTGGCGTCATTACAGAAATTGCCAAATGTTTGCACTTGAATGCTGTGACGTGATGCACCGCACTGCCGTAGTTCTAGAAAGCTGTTGAATGTTTTTATATTTTTGTACTTTTGTGTTTTTTTATTTTTATATTTTTATATTTTCGTAACATTCAAGTCATGTACAGTGTTGGCCAAAAGTATTGACACCCCTGCAATTCTGTCAGATAATACTCCGTTTCTTCCTGAAAATGATTGCAATCACTAATTCTTTGGTATTATTATCTTCATTTAATTTGTCTTAAATGAAAAAACACAAAAGAGAATGAAGCAAAAAGCAAAACATTGATCATTTCACACAAAACTCCAAAAATGGGCCAGACAAAAGTATTGGCACCCTCAGCCAAATACTTGGTTGCACATCCTTTAGCCAAAATAACTGCGATCAACCGCTTCCGGTAACCATCAATGAGTTTCTTACAATGCTCTACTGGAATTTTAGACCATTCTTCTTTGGCAAACTGATCCAGGTCCTGATATTTGAAGGGTGCCTTCTCCAAACTGCCATTTTTAGATCTCTCATTGCTGACCACCTTAGAAGTCTCCAGTGCTTTCTCTCAAACCATTTTCTAGTGCTTTTTGAAGTGGGTTTTGGGTCATTGTCCAGCTGGAAGACCCATAACCTCTAATGGAGACCCAGCTTTCTCCCACTGGGCCCTACGTTATGCTGCAAAACTTGTTGGTAGTCTTCAGACTTCATAATGCCATGCACACGGTCAAGCAGTCCAGTGCCAGAGGCAGCAAAGCAACCCCAAAACATCAGGGAACCTCCCCATGTTTGACTGTAGGACCATGTTCTTTTCTTTGAAAGCCTCTTTTTTTGTCCTGTAAACTTTATATTGATGCCTTTGCTCAAAAAGCTCTACTTTTGTCTCATCTGACCAGAGAACATTCTTCCAAAGTGTTTTAGGCTTTCTCAGATAAGTTTTGGCAAACCCCAGCATGGCTTTCTAAGGTCTCGGGGTAAGAAGTGTGGTCTTCCTCCTAGGTATCCTATCATACAGTCCCTTTTCATCCAGACACCAACGGATAGTACGGGTTGACACTGTTGTACCCTCGGACTGCAGGGCAGCTTGAACTTGTTTGGATGTTAGTTGAGGTTCTTCATCCACCATCTGCACAATCCTGCGTTGAAATCTCTTGCCAATTTTTCTTTTCCGTCCACATCTAGGGAGGTTAGCCACAGTGCCATGAGCTTTAAACTTCTTGATGACACTACGCACGGTAGACACAGGAACATTCAGGTCTTTGGAGATGGACTTGTAGCCTTGAGATTGCTCATGCTTCCTCACAGTTTGGTTTCTCAAGTCCTCAGACAGTTCTTTGGTCTTCTTTCTTTTCTCCATGCTCAATGTGGTACACACAAGTACACAGGACAGAGGTTGTGTCAACTTTAATCCATGTTAACTGGCTGCAAGTGTGATTTAGTTATTGCCAACACCTGTTAGGTGCCACAGGTAAGTTACAGGTGCTGTTAATTACACAAATTAGAGAAGCATCACATGATTTTTCTAACAGTGCCAATACTTTTGTCCACCCCTTTTTTTATGTTTGGTGTGGAACTATATCCAATTTGGCTTTAGGACAATTCTTTTTGTGTTTTTTTCATTGAAGACTGATTAAATGAAGATAATAATACCAAAGAATTTGTGATTGCAATAATTTTCAGGAAGAAACTGAGTATTATCTGACAGAATTGCAGGGGTGTCAATACTTTTGGCCAACACTGTACCTTCCATAAAGGAAGTATGTTCTTGTTATTATGCAAAGAAAAAAAAAAAATTGAATGTTGTTACTTAACACTTCTGTACCTTTTCTTACAGCCCGCGGATGTGCTGTGTTTAACAAGGGAGGGAATGTGGCACCCCTGTGCTTCGGTCGCTGCTATATTGGTGGCTGTGCACTTAACAACTGTTCTATATCAGCTCCTGGAAGTTAGGTATTATAGTGTTAGGAGTAGTGATGAGCGAGTGTATTCGTTGCTATATACTACTCGCATGGCTAGTACAGTATTCGTGATACTCATTACTCATGAGTGATGTGTTGATTGCTATCGATCTGACACATATTGCCAGCTTCCTTCAATACACAAAGTGAGCTTTCACCTCAGTGAGAGCCTCTTGAATGTTAGGCTCTCTCTGGGGTGCACAGCAAGGTCTTTTAGGCATTGAAATTGTAAAAAATCCCACCCTTCCACCCTGTCCCGGAAAGGCTCACTTTATAGCTGGATGTGTGTGGGCAGAGACAATAACTAATTGACTAACATTAGACTCACTATTCGGACAAATATGTGAGTATTAAAAACTTTTTGTTCCAAGTACAGCAAGTGCGATTATTTCACTACTCGCTCATCACTAGTTAGGAGTCTTACCCAAGGTATTCAGTTAGGGCCAGAAATATTTGGACAGTAACACAATTTTCGCGAGTTGGGCTCTGTATGCCACCACATTGGATTTGAAATGAAACCTCTACAACAGAATTCAAGTGAAGATTGTAACGTTTAATTTGAAGGGTTGAACAAAAATATCTGATAGAAATTGTAGGAATTGTACACATTTATTTACAAACACTCCACATTTTAGGAGGTCAAAAGTAATTGGACAAATAAACATAACCCAAACAAAATATTTTTATTTTCAATATTTTGTGGCGAATCCTTTGGAGGCAATCACTGCCGTAAGTCTGGAACCCATGGACATCACCAAACGCTGGGTTTCCTCCTTCTTAATGCTTTGCCAGGCCTTTACAGCCGCAGCCTTCAGGTCTTGCTTGTTTGTGGGTCTTTCCGTCTTAAGTCTGGATTTGAGCAAGTGAAATGCATGCTCAATTGGGTTAAGATCTGGTGATTGACTTGGCCATTGCAGAATGTTCCACTTTTTTGCACTCATGAACTCCTGGGTAGCTTTGCTTGGTAGCTGTATGCTTGGGGTCATTGTCCATCTGTACTATGAAGCGCCATCCATTCAACTTTGCAGCATTTGGCTGAATCTGGGCTGAAAGTATATCCCGGTACACTTCAGAATTCATCTGGCTACTCTTGTCTGCTGTTATGTCATCAATAAACACAAGTGACCCAGTGCCATTGAAAGCCATGCATGCCCATGCCATCACGTTGCCTCCACCATGTTTTACAGAGGATGTGGTGTGCCTTGGATCATGTGCCGTTCCCTTTCTTCTCCAAACTTTTTTCTTCCCATCATTCTGGTACAGGTTGATCTTTGTCTCATCTGTCCATAGAATACTTTTCCAGAACTGAGCTGGCTTCTTGAGGTGTTTTTCAGCAAATTTAACTCTGGCCTGTCTATTTTTGGAATTGATAAATGGTTTGCATCTAGATGTGAACCCTTTGTATTTACTGTCATGGAGTCTTCTCTTTACTGTTGACTTAGAGACAGATACACCTACTTCACTGAGAGTGTTCTGGACTTCAGTTGATGTTGTGAACGGGTTCTTCTTCACCAAATAAAGTATGCGGCGATCATCCACCACTGTTGTCATCCGTGGACGCCCAGGCCTTTTAGAGTTCCCAAGCTCACCAGTCAATTCCTTTTTTCTCAGAATGTACCCAACTGTTGATTTTGCTACTCCAAGCATGTCTGCTATCTCTCTGATGGATTTTTTCTTTTTTTTTCAGCCTCAGGATGTTCTGCTTCACCTCAATTGAGAGTTCCTTTGACCGCATGTTGTCTGGTCACAGCAACAGCTTCCAAATGCAAAACCACACACCTGGAATCCACCCCTGACCTTTTAAGTACTTCATTGATTACAGGTTAACGAGGGAGACGCCTTCAGAGTTAATTGCAGCCCTTAGAGTCCATTGTCCAATTACTTTTGGTCCCTTGAAAAAGAGGAGGCTATGCATTACAGAGCTATAATTCCTAAACCCTTTCTCCGATTTGGATGTGGAAACTCTCATATTGCAGCTGGGAGTGTGCACTTTCAGCCCATATTATATATATAATTGTATTTCTGAACATGTTTTTGTAAACAGCTAAAATAACAAAACTTGTGTCACTGTCCAAATATTTCTGGCCCTAACTGTATATGGGCCCCAGCAGATTGGTTGCCACAGTAACATTACACCTACTCCACAGGTGTGGTGTTATCGCTCTCAGGTGAGAGGGGTTGCCAAGCCAAGACACATTTACTTTTACCCAACACCATCCAACTCCAGGCCTGGGGATCTGAGCAGACCCTATTGAGGGAGGGCCCCAGCTGCAGGCTGAAGGAGGTAGTAGGTAGAGGGGATATGTACAAAAGTTAGTGGAGTTCAGTGTGAGACGCTCATTAGAGTGAGAAGTCGGAGTTGAGAAGTGGTGGGGAGTAGGTTAGGGGCGCCGCGGTGTTCCCACAGCTGTGCCCTAGGAACCTCGAGAGCTCCTTCAGGTCGGGATGGAGGAAGAGTGAAAAGAACGAAAGGGTTCTAGGGGGCACAGCTGTGGGGGAACCACTCGTGGTGCCCCCTATCCACCGCTGACAGGAGGTGCGTGGAGGGACCAGGTCGCAGAGGGAACAGGCCCCGATCTAGCAAAAGTACTGCAAGGTTTAACTAGTAAAACCAGTGGCTGCAGGCTTGCACGGGCAGCAGCCACAACTGTGGACATTACATAAGACGGTGGCCATATAGGGCCAGGGGACATTTTGAAGTCTCCCGACAGAGCCCAAGCCACTAGATTGGGAACCTGTGGCACAAAGATGCAGGGCAGGAGAGGAGAGTAGCCAGCATGGGGAGATGGCCAGGAAAATCTTGCAAAAGGTGTCTTGGTGAAGTGGCCCTGTATCATCTGAGACTGGCCAGGCTGCACCATGGAGGAGTACAGCATCCAGCTGGGCGGACTTGATTGATCACCAAGTATAGGTAAACAACTACAACCCTGGTCTCCTCCTATTATTCTGCACACCATCCCTGCTGACCCCTGTGCCCTCATCATCGGCTACTTTATAAACTGTAATTCCATTCCTGGGGTCATGCTCCACCTATGGGGAGCGATACCATCTAGGCTGCACCCCATCAACCCCAGAGGTCCCACAGTAGTGCTGATCACCCTGACCAGATAACCACAGGTGGCATCACAAACTCATCCGCTGTAAATAAACCCCTTTTCTGCACACCCGGGGCCATGGAGCCAGGTAACTGCCACCGTGACCTCCCACCACACCGACTGGCCCAGTTACCGAGTACCCCACGGCCCTAGCGGGCATCACATATATGGTTAGATTAATGCACAAGTGCACATTTTGGAGGCAGTGCACTTAACCACTACACTATACCAGCTATACTTTTGTGATAAAGTTACAGTGGTTTCAATTAGATAAGAAATAATACTTACGTTTTAAAACTTCCCTGAGGATCTCAGTAGAGAAGGGAGATAAAGTTTCAGACCAGATGGATACGGTAGATTTGAAATAATTTAGGGAGATGCCGCAAGCTGGCTGTCCTATTATAGTCTCATAGAGATCCTGCCATTCTATGGATTTAGCTGCAATTCCAACAATGTTCTTTCTTGGGCTGTTTTTTCATGTCTGGAAGCATTTCTGTAGTCAAGTCTGACAGGTATTGTAGTCTGTTTTCACCTTTTTGTACATTCGTTTTTTTTACCAGGAGCAACAGCATGGAACATAAATTATTTTATATGCACTGGAATCACAAACTACAATTTTAGCAACGAGTGACCTAAGTGGAGCAGGCGGCGAATGCCATCTAGTGGAATTACTATGAAGAATAGAGCATTAGCAAAACTGCAAAAACTGAAGCAAACTAGCAGATTGTTAAATTGTTTGTCTTGCTGTGGCATTAGCAAGATGCTGGATCAATCAGATCCAGCCGACCTTGTCTGTCTTAAAAGCTGACTAACTCAAGTATAAATGCTTGCACACCAGTAACTTTTGAACCTTTACGGCAGAGAAGCTTTATTTAATTTGATCAAAGATTACACCAGAGGTTTCAAATTGCCCTCAGCAAAGACATGCTGCCACACTTTCATAGATTTGTGCAGGCTAATGTTATTTATGGCTTATGAGCTAACTGTATCTTATGTGTTTAAAACGAAATGAAACAAAATCCTACTGTGGAAGCACAGAAGATAAACTCCTTTACCCTTGAATTAAATCATCAAGGATGCCACATTGGCTTGAGTAAATTTAACAGTGGCAGCGATGATGTTGGCCTTGTCATATATGGAAGGCACTTAATTATAGCGTTAACCTGTCCTGAAATGCAATAAAGTAATTGCATAAATTATAACACAATTACAACTAAAACCGTAAAAAAGATCTAGCCAGCCTGCAATAAGGTATCATTATATGAAAGTTGGTAATTTTACAAAATTACTATTTTCATGACTATACCAAGTCTTTTAAAAGCAACGCTGAAACCTGTTGAAATAAGGCTATAGTTTGAAGCACTTTGAGTAATACATTAAAAGGATTGTGTCATTAGAAGATGGAAAACTAATTAGACAACTTATGTGAACTATATTTTTAGACATTTTTGATGATTTTTGGTTTTATCTTCCATATCACTATGCCTTAAAATCCTAAAATCTTTCGGCTTTTATAGAGACCATTGAGTCACAGATTAGACTAACACTTCATGCTTCATACAAATTACTTTTCAGCAGTCATCTTATTATTAAAAAAATTCAGCATTAGCATACAATTTAACACCCATATTAAAGAGGACCTGTCACCCCCCATGGTGCTTTCCAAACTGAAAGCACCCCTGAATGCAGCGTGTCTGCTGCATCTAGGGAAGGGGTCCCCCATATCTCTAGCCCCCCAGTAAGTTGTATAACTCAATGAGTTATATGCAGTCTAATGGTTCAATTCATCCATATGTCTGTTGTTATGGATATAATACTCTTAATACTGTTAACAGCATCTCATGCAAGCCAACTGTTTAAATAATTGTGCACTAAAACTAGAAAACCAAATCAATCTACAATCCGGAAATAAATAAATATCATTATATCATAATTTCCAAAGGGGAAAAAGGAAATCTAGTAATATCTTGCCTTGAAAGGATACTATCATTAGTGATGAGCAAGCATGCTTGGCACTGCTCATTACTTGATCGAGCTTTAGGTGCTTGGGCATGCTCATTACTCGGGCAAGTATTGTGAGTGCATGAGCTAAAGGTCATGTCTCTTCCTGGTATATTTCACTGCTGTTTTTCAACCACTAAATTGTGTGAATTACCTGCCCATCCCGGCAATGCCACAGCCATGTTTCTTAGCGGCATTAAAGTTTTTGGCTAGCCGCATTGCATCATTAGGTCTTACTTAAGACCCATTATAGTTTATGTTGGAGGGAGAGGTTTGATTAGGTCAGGCATTCAGGCAGGGTTTTACATTTGCATGCTTTAGTGCTTTTTATTTGGCACTAAAGAGTGTTTTTAGCCTAGTTTCACATAAAAACTAAAAATATAATTTAAAAAAAATGGTGTAGAGTAATCCCCATTTTTGAAGCCAGCCTTAGTAAAGCAGACAGCTGCGGTCTAGTATTATCAGGCTAGGAAGGCCTCATGGTTATTTCTACCAGCCCGCAGCTGCCCCACGTTTGGTGTGTTCATTATATGTGCCAATTCTGGCCTGGTACTTCACTTGGGCTCTTACCGATTGCCCTGGTGAAATGGAAATCAGGGTAATGAGTAATAGGGTTTACGTTAGCTGTGACTTGTCAGTTGGCATCAAGCCATGGTGTTAGTAATGGAGGGGGGTCAAACAGACACCGGGCGTGCCTGGGGTACAAGATAGCCCATCTTGTACCCCAGGCCAGAAATAAAGGCATAATAATACCATCTACAACTGGAGTGCTGCAACTACTTTTTTTACCATATGTATAGGAGGCACCAGTGGTGTAATCAGAGTCTGGCGGGCCCCGGTGCGAAATTTAGACCTGGGTCCCCCCCTCCTCTGCATGTTAATTCAATGTATGCGCCTTATGTAACTTTTTAAATAATTTAAAGACTCACAAATTGACCCCTCTCCCCCTTCATTATGTATTAATGTCCCTCATCCTGCTATATATGGTCCTCCTCCTGGAATATGGACCTTATCATGGTATATATGTCCCCCATCCTGGTTTATATGGTCCGCCTCCTCCCGTCACAATAGTCATCCAATTATTATAATACATCCCCATATTCCTCCATATATTACAATTTACCCCCATAGTCCTCTATGTATTATAATGCATCCCATAGTCCTCCATTCATAAGGTCCTTCAATTATTATAATAAACCCACATTATCCTCCAATAATATAATGCAGCCTCACATCCCTGCATATACCATAATGCAGCCTCATAGCCCTCCTTATAGCATAATACAGCCTCATAACCTCTCCATGTGGTATAATAGCAGCCTCATAGCCTTGCCATACAGCATAATGCAGCCTCATAGCCTCTCCAAATAGTATAATGCAGCCTCATAGACCATCCATATAGCATAATACAGTCTCATAGCTCTCCATATAGTGCAGCCTCAAAACTTTTCATATAGTACAGCCTCAATACTCTCATATAGTATAATACAACCTCTAAACTCTCCATATAGTGCAGCCTCTAAAGTCTCCATATGATGCAGACCCCAAACCTACCAAATAGTGCAGGCTCATAACTTTCCATATAGTGCAGCCTCAAAACTCTCCATATAGTGCAACCTTATATATGCAGCCTCATATTTCTCCATATAGTGCAGTATTATATATGCAACCTCATCTAATTTCCATATAGTGCAGTATTATATATGCAGCCTTCTCCCATATAGTGCAGTATTATATATGCAGCCTTCCCCCATATAGTGCAGTATTATATATGCAGCCTTCTCCCGTATAGTGCAGTACTATGTGCAGCCTTCTCTCATATAGTGCAGTATTATATGTGCAGCCTTCTCCCATATAGTGCAGTATTATATATGCAGCCTTCTCCCATATAGGGCAGTATTATATATGCAGCCTTCTCCCATATATGCAGTATTATGTGCAGCCTTCTCCCATATAGTGCAGTATTATGTGCAGCCTTCTCCCATATATGTGCAGTATTATAATATACAGCCTTCTCCCATATAGTGCAGTATTATATATGCAGCCTTCTCCCATATAGTGCAGTATTATGTGCAGCCTTCTCCCATATAGTGCAGTTTTATATATGCAGCCTTCTCCCATATAGTGCATTATTATATGAGCAGCCTTCTCCCATATAGTGCAGTATTATATGTTCAGCCTTCTCCCATATAGTGCAATATTATATATGCAGCCTTCTCCCATATAGTGCAGTATTATGTGCAGCCTTCTCCCATATAGTGCAGTATTATATATTCCGCCTTCTCCCATATAGTGCAGTATTATGTGCAGCCTTCTCCCATATAGTGCAGTATTATGTTCAGCCTTCTCCCATATAGTGCAGTATTATATATGCAGCCTTCTCCCATATAGGGCAGTATTATATATGCAGCCTTCTCCCATATAGTGCAGTATTATGTGCAGACTTATATATGACCCCCCCCCTCATAATCCTCTGGCCATACTGCAATAATTATTAAAAAAAAAATAATACTTACCTCTCCTGGTTCCCTCGCAGCTCTGGCGGTCTCCTCTGAGGATTGACTCAGGAGGAGGAAGAGATGCCGCCAGCCTGCATTCCACTGTGCACTCAAGCAGGAAGTGGGAGGAGGCGGCACAGTGGAACACAGGCCAGGAAGCTGGCAAGTCAGAGGAGGGTAGGGGCGGGCGCAGCAGCAAGAAGTAGGAGGCTTCCCTTCCCTCCTCTCCTCTTCCTGACACACGGGCCCTATCTGCCGCACTGTCACATGGATGTGTGTCCTCCGGGATGCATATCCATGTGAAGCGGGCACCTGGCGCTGCAATCGGAGGGTGCAGGGGTTGCCTGGCAGCGCGGGCCCCACGATCATTACACCACTGGGAGGCACTGAAGAATACTTGGTTTAGTGGCACCAATATTTGCAGTGCTGCTCCTGTTTTTTCTACATAGATAGACAGCTTGTTAGCATGTGTGCATCATTGGTAGTAGCTGAGTGCTGCAGAGAATTTTTTTCTAGTTGTTTGACCCAGTGTCCCTGCTGGCACCAGTTCACATTGTGTCTGTGAGTGCTGTGCAGTTTTTTCTGTTTTGTAGATAGATAGATAGATAGATAGATAGATAGATATATAGATAGATAGATAGATAGATAGATAGATAGATAGATAGATAGATAGATATTGGTTATATCTATACTTCTATATTTACACCATAGTATGTACATATATATACATATGTACACATATATTCATATCGGTGCTCAATATATATGGCACAAATCCTAAGTCATATTAAAAGGCTTGTTAAAGAGTTAATTAAGACTTTCAGAATTGCTACCTTTTTTGAGTGGCATTAGAGTTCGTCCACTTCCTCACTGAAGTGACAATTTGCATATTTCCCAGAGGAGCATTGCGGCTATAAGTCTCCTTATCAGCCTCCTCATCATGTCGGCAGGCAGATTCCTCTCCATGTAGAGAAAAGCTAGTTCCCCAGATTTCGTCTCAGCCCCTCATACAACCAGATCAGAATCCCCACACACAGCATTAATGAGGGGCAGTCACCCAGAAACGCAGCGTCTACAATTTCGGGTTCTGATCTGGCATAAGTTATATTAAAAGGCTTGTTAAAGAGTCAATTATGATTTTGAGAATTGCTATCTGTATTGAGTGGCATTAGAGTTTGTCCATTTCCTCACTGAAGTGACAATTTGCATATATTCATCTATTTATATAATCCGCAGTTTGGAATTCGGGCACTGTAGCCGAATCCCAGAATGCTTTGCGGGACTGCGAGTGATGACGCGTAGCGTCATCACGAGCAGTCTCCGCTGCCCACCCGCCACCCCGCCTGCTGTCACCGCAGCTCTCCTGCTGCCCCCCACCTCTCCTGCCTCAGTCGGCAGCAGACCCGGGGAAGACCCGGGGAGACAGAGCAGCCCCGGTCCCGCACCCCTGCACATCCGCTCAGCAGACCCGGGGAAGACCCGGGGAGACAGAGCAGCCCCGGACCCGCACCCCTGCACATCCGCTCTGCAGACCCGGGGAAGACCCGGGGAGACAGAGCAGCCCCGGACCCGCACCCCTGCACATCCGCTCAGCAGACCCGGGGAAGACCCGGGGAGACAGAGCAGCCCCGGACCCGCACCCCTGCACATCCGCTCAGCAGACCCGGGGAAGACCCGGGGAAACAGAGCAGCCCCGGACCCGCACCCCTGCACATCCGCTCAGCAGACCCGGGGAAGACCCGGGGACACAGAGGAGCCCCGGACTCGCACCCTGCTGCTCAGGGACACAGGACACGCGGGCACAGACAGAAGCCCCAGACCTGCACCCTGGAGGGCACCCTCAACTACCACCAGCCGCCGCTCGCCCGGAGCTCTGTGATTGTACGCTGCAGAGCCGGCGGGCCTGCAGCCTGCTGTCACCTCCTCCCGCCCCTCAACTTGCACCAGCTGCCTCTATCACCTCCTCCCCGCTCAGCCCCCTCTATCACCTCCTCCCCGCACAGCCCCCTCTATCACCTCCTCCCCACTCAGCCCCCTCTATCACCTCCTCCCCACTCAGCCCCCTCTATCACCTCCTCCCCGCACAGCCCCTCTATCACCTCCTCCCCGCACAGCCCCCTCTATCACCTCCTCCCCGCACAGCCCCCTCTATCACCTCCTCCCCGCTCAGCCCCCTCTTATCACCTCCTCCCCGCACAGCCCCCTCTATCACCTCCTCCCCGCACAGCCCCCTCTATCACCTCCTCCCCGCACAGCCCCCTCTATCACCTCCTCCCCGCACAGCCCCCTCTATCACCTCCTCCCCGCTCAGCCCCCTCTTATCACCTCCTCCCCGCACAGCCCCCTCTATCACCTCCTCCCCGCACAGCCCCCTCTATCACCTCCTCCCCGCACAGCCCCCTCTATCACCTCCCCGCACAGCCCCCTCTATCACCTCCTCCCCGCACAGCCCCCTCTATCACCTCCTCCCCGCACAGCCCTCTCTATCACCTCCTCCCCGCTCAGCCCCCTCTATCACCTCCTCCCCGCTCAGCCCCCTCTATCACCTCCTCCCCGCTCAGCCCCCTCTATCACCTCCTCCCCACACAGCCCCCTCTATCACCTCCTCCCCGCTCAGCCCCCTCTATCACCTCCTCCCCGCACATCCCCCTCTATCACCTCCTCCCCGCACATCCCCCTCTATCATCTCCTCCCCGCACAGCCCCCTCTATCATCTCCTCCCCGCACAGCCCCCTCTATCATCTCCTCCCCGCACAGCCCCCTCTATCATCTCCTCCCCGCACAGCCCCCTCTATACTCTGCTCCCCGCACAGCCCCCTCTATACTCTGCTCCCCGCACAGCCCCCTCTATCACCTCCTCCCCGCACAGCCCCCTCTATCACCTCCTCCCCGCACAGCCCCCTCTATCACCTCCTCCCCGCACAGCCCTCTCTATCACCTCCTCCCCGCTCAGCCCCCTCTATCACCTCCTCCCCGCTCTGCCCCCTCTATCACCTCCTCCCCGCTCAGCCCCCTCTATCACCTCCTCCCCACACAGCCCCCTCTATCACCTCCTCCCCGCTCAGCCCCCTCTATCACCTCCTCCCCGCACATCCCCCTCTATCACCTCCTCCCCGCACATCCCCCTCTATCATCTCCTCCCCGCACAGCCCCCTCTATCATCTCCTCCCCGCACAGCCCCCTCTATCATCTCCTCCCCGCACAGCCCCCTCTATCATCTCCTCCCCGCACAGCCCCCTCTATACTCTGCTCCCCGCACAGCCGCCTGTATACTCTGCTCCCCGCACAGCCGCCTGTATACTCTGCTCCCCGCACAGCCGCCTGTATACTCTGCTCCCCGCACAGCCGCCTGTATACTCTGCTCCCCGCACAGCCGCCTGTATACTCTGCTCCCCGCACAGCCGCCTGTATACTCTGCTCCCCGCACAGCCGCCTGTATACTCTGCTCCCCGCACAGCCGCCTGTATACTCTGCTCCCCGCACAGCCGCCTGTATACTCTGCTCCCCGCACACACCCCTGTATACTCTGCTCCCCGCACACACCCCTGTATACTCTGCTCCCCGCACACACCCCTGTATACCTGCTCCCGCACACACCCCGTATACTCTGCTCCCCGCACAGCGCCTGATACTCTGCTCCCCGCACACCGCTGTATACTCTGCTCCCCGCACAGCGCTGTATTCGTCCCGCACGCCGCCTGATACTCTGCTCCGACGCGCCTGTTACTCTGTCCCGACACCTGTAACTGCCTCCCGCACACACCCCTGTATATCGCTCCCGCAACACCTGTACCGCCCGCACTGCGCCTGTAACTCCTCCCGCACTGCCGCCTGTACTCCCCGCATCCGCTATACTCCGCCCGCACTGCGCCTGTATACTTGCTCCCGCCAGCCGCCGTTACCTCCCCGCACAGCCGCTGAATCTGTCCCACAGCCGCTGTATACTCTGCCCGCACACCCTGTATACTTGCCCGCACACACCTGTATCCTTCCGCAACACCCCGACTCTGCTCCCGCACACACCCTGTATACTCTGCCCCCGCACACACCCCTGTATACCTGCTCCGCACAGCCGCCTGTATACTCTGCTCCCGCACAGCCGCCTGTATCTGCTCCGCACGCGCCTATACTCTGCTCCCCGCACAGCCGCCTGTATACCTGCTCCCGCACAGCGCCTGTATACCTGCTCCCGCACACACCCCTGTATACTCCCCGCACACACCCTGTATACTCGCCTCCCCGCACACACCCCTGTATACTTGCCTCCCCGCACACACCCCTGTATACTCGCCTCCCCGCACACACCCCTGTATACTCCGCTCCCCCGCACTGCCGCCTGTATACTCCCCTCCCCGCACTCCCGCCTGTATACTCCGCTCCCCGCACTGCCGCCTGTATACTCCGCTCCCCGCACAGACCCTGTATACTCTGCTCCCCGCACAGCTGCCTGTATACTCTGCTACCCACAGACCCGCCTGTATACTCTGCTCCCCGCACACACCCCTCTAAACTCTGCTCCCCCCACAGCCGCCTGTATACTCTGCTCCCCGCACAGCTGCCTGTATACTCTGCTACCCACAGACCCGCCTGTATACTCTGCTCCCCGCACACACCCCTCTATACTCTGCTCCCCCACAGCCGCCTGTATACTCTGCTCCCCGCACAGCCGCCTCTATGCTACTCACACTAATGCCCCTCACCTCTGTACTCCACGCCAGCCCCCTGTATACTCTGCTCCCCGCACAGCCGCCTATATGCTCTGCACCCCGCCACACCCGCCTGTATACCCAGCCGCCTGTATACTCTGCTCCCCACACAGCCGCCTGTATACTCCTCCCGCACAGCCGCCTGTATACTCTGCTCCCCCGCACTGCCGCCTGTATGCTCTGCTCCCCGCACAGCCGCCTGTATACTCTGCTCCCCGCACAGCCGCCTGTATACTCTGCTCCCCGCACAGCTGCCTGTATACTCTGCTACCCACAGACCCGCCTGTTATACTCTCGCTCCCTGCACACACCCCCTATACTCTGCTCCCCCCACACCGCCTGTATACTCTGCTCCCCGCACAGCCGCCTCTATGCTACTCACACAGCCGCTTTATACTCTGATACCCACACAGCCCCTGTATACTCTGATACCCCACACAGCCGCCTGTATACTCTGCTACCCACAGAGCCCCCTGTATACTCTGCTCCCCGCACACGCCGCCTATATCTCTGCACCCCGCACACCCGCCTCTGTATACACAGCCGCCTGTATACTCTGCTCCCCACACAGCCGCCTGTATACCTGCTCCCCGCACAGCCCGTCCTGTATACTCTGCTCCCCGCACAAGCCGCCTGTATACTCTCCCCGCACAGCCGCCCTGTATGCTCTGCTCCCCGCACAGCCGCCTGTATGCTCTGCTCCCCGCACAGCCGCCTGCATACTCTGCTCCCTGCACTGCCGCCTGTATGCTCTGCTCCCCCACTGCCCGCCTGTATGCTCTGCTCCCCGCACTGCCGCCTGTATGCTCTGCTCCCCCACTGCCCGCCTGTATACTCTGCTCCCCGCACAGCCGCCTGTATACTCTGCTCCCCGCCAGCTGCCTGTGTACTCTGCTACCCACAGACCCGCCTGTATACTCTCCTCCCCGCACAGCCCCCTCTATCCCTCCTCCCCGCTCAGCCCCCTCTATCACCTCCTCCCCGCACAGCCCCCTCTATCACTCCCTCCCACTCACCCCCTCTATCACCTCCCCCCACTCAGCCCCCTCTATCACCTCTCCCCGCACAGCCCCCTCTATCCACCTCCTCCCCGACAGCCCCCTCTATCACCCCCCCCGCACAGCCCCCTCTATCACTCCTCACCGCTCAGCCCCCTCTTATCACCTCCTCCCCCGCACAGCCCCCTCTATCACCTCCTCCCCGCACAGCCCCCTCTATCACCTCCTCCCCGCACAGCCCCCTCTATCACCTCCTCCCCCGCACAGCCCCCTCTATCACCTCCTCCCCGCTCAGCCCCCTCTTATCCCTCCTCCCCGCACAGCCCCCTCTATCACCTCCTCCCCGCACAGCCCCCTCTATCACCTCCTCCCCGCACAGCCCCCTCTATCACCTCCTCCCCGCACAGCCCCCTCTATCACCTCCTCCCCCGCACAGCCCCCTCTATCACCTCCTCCCCGCACAGCCCTCTCTATCACCTCCTCCCGCTCAGCCCCCTCTATCACCTCCTCCCCGCTCAGCCCCCTCTATCACCTCCTCCCCGCTCAGCCCCCTCTATCACCTCCTCCCCACCAGCCCCCTCTATCACCTCCTCCCCGCTCCCAGCCCCCTCTATCACCTCCTCCCCGCACATCCCCCTCTATCACCTCCTCCCCGCACATCCCCCTCTATCATCTCCTCCCCGCACAGCCCCCTCTATCATCTCCTCCCCGCACAGCCCCCTCTATCATCTCCTCCCCGCACAGCCCCCTCTATCATCTCCTCCACCCGCACACACCCCCCCTCTATACTCTCTCCCCGCACAGCCCCCTCTATACTCTGCTCCCCGCACAGCCCCCTCTATCACCTCCTCCCCGCACAGCCCCCTCTATCACCTCCTCCCCGCACAGCCCCCTCCTACCCCTCCTCCCCCGCACAGCCCCCTCTATCACCTCCTCCCCGCTCAGCCCCCTCTATCACCTCCTCCCCGCTCTGCCCCCTCTATCACCTCCTCCCCGCTCAGCCCCCTCTATCACCTCCTCCCCACACAGCCCCCTCTATCACCTCCTCCCCGCTCAGCCCCCTCTATCACCTCCTCCCCGCACATCCCCTCTATCACCTCCTCCCCGCACTCCCCCCTCTATCATCTCCTCCCCCACACCCCCCTACATCTCCTCCCCCGCACAGCCCCCTCTATCATCTCCTCCCCGCACAGCCCCCTCTATCATCTCCTCCCCGCACAGCCCCCTCTATACTCTGCTCCCCGCACAGCCGCCTGTATACTCGCTCCCCCGCACAGCCGCCTGTATACTCTGCTCCCCGCACAGCCGCCTGTATACTCTGCTCCCCGCACAGCCGCCTGTATACTCTGCTCCCCGCACAGCCGCCTGTATACTCCCTGCTCCTCGCACTGCCGCCTGTATGCTCTGCTCCCCGCACAGCCGCCTGTATGCTCTGCTCCCCGCACAGCCGCCTGTATGCTCTGCTTCCCGCACAGCCGCCAGTATACTCTGCTCCCCGCACAACCACCTGTATACTCTGCTCCCCGCACAGCTGTCTGTATACTCTGCTACCGACAGACCCGCCTGTATACTCTGCTAACAACAGAGCCGCCTGTATACTCTGCTACGCAAAGAGCCGCCTGTATACTCTGCTACCCACAGAGCCGCCTGTATACTCTGCTACCCACAGAGCCGCCTGTATACTCTGCTACCCACAGAGCCGCCTGTATACTCTGCTACCCACAGAGCCGCCTGTATACTCTGCTCCCCGCACAGCCGCCTCTATACTCTGCTACTCACACAGCCGCTTTATACTCTGCTACCCACAGAGCCGCCTGTATACTCTGCTACGCAAAGAGCCGCCTGTATAATCTGCTACCCACAGAGCCGCCTGTATACTCTGCTACCCACAGAGCCGCCTGTATACTCTGCTACCCACAGAGCCGCCTGTATACTCTGCTACCCACAGAGCCGCCTGTATACTCTGCTACCCACAGAGCCGCCTGTATACTCTGCTACCCACAGAGCCGCCTGTATACTCTGCTACCCACAGAGCCGCCTGTATACTCTGCTACCCACAGAGCCGCCTGTATACTCTGCTACCCACAGAGCCACCTGTATACTCTGCTACCCACTGACCCGCCTGTATACACACAATTCATTTCACCGCGCTCCCGATGCAATTGCATCGGGCCTTTTTACTAGTATATACATATTATGTACAAATACATAAATTACATATATATATATAAATATATATATATATATAATAGTGTCTAACCGTGCATTTCAAGGGCATACCACGGATAGGAGAATAGTAATTTTTTTTTTTGTGAACATTTTTTGACTACCCGGATGGTGGTCTACAGATCAATAATAATAATCCTCATTATCCATATAATAGATTTTGTTCAAAGGTTTTAAAACACAAACTTCAGAAAAGTATAAAAAATGATGATTTAAAACAAGGAACTCAAACGTACGTTAAAAATAAATTACTATCCTCCACCAGGATTCTGATTCTCTTTTTTTCCTGACACCTTTACAACCGCAGCAGATTTGAAAGACATGTTTTGACACATATTACAAATCTAGTTCTTAAAATCGGGTTACCTGTAACAATTTCTTTTGTTGACAATGTCGACTTTAACTTTCAGGTTTTTTGTCTGTCTATCACAGAAGATATTTCCTGCACTTTGAGCCTTGCCTTTGAAGTATATAATGCATTTCTTTAGTAATAATTCATGTTATTTTGAAGTTAAAAATGAAAAGTGCATGTGCAGAATAGCTAAGTACATTTTAGTACTGCCAAGCCGAGAACAATATCGCAGCTTGTAAAAATATACAGGGCTAACAAATACCGAACACATTGACATAACAAACAACCAGTAAAATAAAAACATTATGCACTGAAATGAGCACAGAGTTTCCAGATGGCACATTAATCTGTACTGGCTTTGTAGATGTATGGAGCTAGCTGTGTTCTTGCTGCTTAACAAAGTATGCTGTTACCAAGACAGAATCATAACAATGTGGCCAATGCAAGCGTAATATTAGCCCCCTTTTTTTCAAAGGCAAACTTACTTCACCAAGTATGTGCCTAGAGATCCGGATAGTAATTACATTACATGAAACGGAAAAGTATTTATGAATATTTCATAGAAAGTATACTCAAATGAAAATATCCATGTGGAAATGACAAATCTTTGTGACTATTATAGAGGCTCAGCTGTTTTTAGCAGCAATAACATAAGACATTATTGTGTATAAGTCAGGATGAGGTGCAGGCTAGTTTTAGTCATCGGCTATGACATTTTTTGTAATGGTGCATAAATATTAAAAATCAGATTGTTCTTTCTATGAAAATAAAATGTAGAAGTATAGTTATCACCAGAGGAAATGCAGTTATCCATGATACAGCTGGTCTCCTGCCTAGGGGGTGAAGAACAAAGTCAACCAGTGTAATTCGCAAGTGAACTTTCATAGTGATGACAACATTCCAGCTGATCACACAGAAAGATATGGCACTCAGATACCAATGATAAATCCTCTGGTATGAGGCAAAAGTATAAAATGTAACCTCCTGTTATTAATCACAGGAGGTACAGTCATGGCCAACAGTGCTGGCATCCTTGAAATTGTTCAGGAAAATGAAGTATTTCTCCAGAAAATGATTGCAATTACACACTGCAGTCTACCTATTTTACAGTGCTGTGCAAATTAATTGGGACAAAGCATTTGTTTAAGTAAAATCGTAAGTCGGGGTTACCAGTCAGTGATTCAAACCAGTGTTAACTGGTTTGAACAGGTGTGAGTGTACAACCTTGAGTAACAAAATGTGGTTTGACTGGTTTTAGTCAGAAAATAATAGCTAGCTGCCCCCTCAGCTTCAGTTAAGAGCTTGTTTCTGTGAGGAGTGGTTTAGTGTACTTTTTCTCTGTGTGATTCCTGCCTGTAAAAATGGATGTTACTCCACGGAAGAGGACTAGAATTATTACTCTTAATGAACATACAAGTCTGACTGTAAGAGAAATCGCTTCCACCATTGGTATTGGAAAATCTACTATTTCAAGAATTATTCGCACACACAATGACACTGGATCATTTTCTCCAAAACGAAAAGGAAAATGTGGAAGAAAAAGGAAAACTACACCATGAACTGATAAAACACTTATCAGAAACTAGATGGTGGCCTGATTCTAACGCATCGGGTATTCTAGAATATGTATGTAGTTAACATCCTGTGACTGACAGAACTTGTTCAGTCAACGTGAGTGAAGTACATATACCGTATATACTCGTGTATAAGCCGACCCGTGTATAAGCCGACCCCCCTACTTTTTCCCCCAAAACCTGGGAAAACCTATTGACTCGTGTATAAGCCGAGGGTGGACCCCAGCACAGGTATACAGCCCCCAGCAGTGTGGTATACAGCAGGCCTCCAGAGGTATATACAGCAGGCCTCCAGAGGTATATACAGGCAGGCCCCAGAGGTATATACAGGCAGGCCCCAGAGGTATATAGAGGCAGGCCCCAGAGGTATATACAGGCAGGCCCCCAGTGGGGTATACAGCAGGCCCCCAGTGGCACTCGCCCAGGGCCGGCTCCAGGTTTCTGTGGGCCCTCTTTAGTACATATCGCGGACTATAATATATATATATTGACGCACACTTACCACAAGCCCCATAGACAATGCATGGGGCTTGTCGCAAATGCGCAGCAAGTGCAGCCGCTAGGCGGAAAATGCGGCAGATGCGGGGTTTTTTTACCGCAACGGCCGCATTTTTCAAAAAACGCCTATGTGAAATCAGCCTTACAGGAACAGTGACTGCTGAAACCAGCAAGAGCTGTTTCTGATAGTGAGTATATTACACATTGTTAGGAGCGGGCTAAGGTGCGTTTGCATTCCCTTGCGCTTTTTAAAAGTCCCCTGCAAACGCAACATGTTGCATTTTTGTGCGTCTGAGGATTCTTGGTATATACGCAAGCATCCTGAAGCGCACAAATAATGCAAGCAGCTCAATGGAGCCGCAATGCAATATGGGTGGCACCGCAGCCAAGCGGAGTGTCTGGCCATCCGGATCTCTCTTTCTCCTCACCTTTCTTCTCGCTGCTCTGGTCTCCTCCGGTCGCTCTGCACATATCAGCACAGTGATGACAACATCGCGCCCCTCCATGCTGAGCTGCAGAATGCAGACAGCGGCAGAAGAGACTCTGGAGAAGAATGCTGCTGGCAAAGCCGGCTGGGACTATAGGAGCGGGAGCGGAATCCGCGGGGGGCTACCACTGGTACACATGCCTCGTATGCACGCGGCTCCGCTCCATACACCTCGTACGCACGCAGCTACGCTCCACACACCTCATACAGATACAGCTCCGCTCCGTACACCTCGTACACATGCAGTTCCGTTCCGTACACTTCGTACACATGCAGTTCCGCTCCGGACACCTTGTAAGCATTCGGTTCTGCTCTGTACACCTCGTACACACACGGCTCTGCTACGTACACCTCGTACACTCTGAGCTTCGCTCCGTTATCCTTGCACACTCTCAGCTCCGCTCTGTACGCTTCGCACACACGACTTCACTCCGTACACCTCGTACACACTCGGCTCCAATCCGTACACCTCGTACACACTCGGCTCTGCTCCGTACACCTCGTACACACTCGGCTCTGCTCCGTACACCTCGTACACACTCGGCTCTGCTCCGTACACCTCGTACACACTCGGCTCTGCTCTGTACACCTCGTACACACTCGGCTCTGCTCCGTACACCTAGTACACACTCGGCTCTGCTCCGTACACCTCGTACACACTCGGCTCTGCTCCGTACACCTAGTACACACTCGGCTCTGCTCCGTACACCTCGTACACACTCGGCTCTACTCTGTACACCTCGTACACACTCGGCTCCACTCCGTACACCTCGTACACACTCGGCTCTGCTCCGTACACCTCGTACACACTCGGCTCTGCTCCGTACACCTTGTACACACACGGCTACGCTCTGTACACCTAGTACCCACATGGCTCCGCTCCATACACCTAGTACACACTCACCTCTGCTACATTCACACTGTAAATCCCTCCTGACCCCACACATAAACTTCACCTAATTGAGCATCATGGACATGGCGGCCAGCACAGCAGAATCCTGCATACACTGAGGAGCTGATCATGTGAGCCCTGACTCCTCCCCTCCATCTGACATCATCACAGGTCCTGTCAGCACTCAGCACAGAATGTGCAGCTCTGTCGGCTCCCACAGAGGGAGACCTCCGGAGCTGCAGGAGGCTGCACATGACCTCCATACAAATGAGCCCCCCAGCTGCCCCCTGGATATGGCCCTGGCTGTGGAGGCAGTGCTCAGGGGCCCCTGAGGCTAGGGTCACATTTGTGTTGTGATCCTAGCCTGACACAAGTATTTTTCGGCTGCAGCGCATAGCGTTTAATGCTATGCGCTGGAGCCCATAGAAACCCGATGTTTACCTTGCCAACCACTGGTTTGGCAATGTAAACATCGGGGTTCTATGGGCTCGTTGCTGGCAGCGCATAGCATTAAACTTGCTTCAGGCTAGGGTCACAACACAAGTGTGACCCTAGCCCTCAGGGGCCCGGTGGGCCCCCTCCAAGCATTCGGGCCTCGGCACTTGCCCGGGTGCGCAGGGTGCTGACGCCGGGCCTGCACTCGCCCCCCCACACTGTGCAGAGCCCCCCCTCCCAATGCATTATCTTACCATCCAGCCGCGTCTTCATCACCGCCGGTCCTCCCATCCATCCTCGCGCGCTGCGTTCCCGGTCTCATGTGACCCGGCGGTCACAGTCGGATGACGTCATCGTGCCGGGTCACGTGAGAGCCGAACACAGCGCCCGAGGATAGACGGGAGGACCGGCCGTGATGAAGACGCGGCTGGATGGTAAGATAATGCATCGAGAGGGGAGGCTCTGCACAGTGTAGGGGGGGCGAATGCCACTGGGGGCCTGCTGTATACCCCACTGGGGGCCTGTATACATCTGGGGGCTGTATGCACGGCTCCCCCTGCCGCTGTGATGGGCGGGGGGAGCTGTGAATATCTAATGAGCGGCCCCATGTGACGGGCCGCTCTGTCAGCAGCCTCCCCCTGCCTCCTCCAGCCTCCCCAGCACCCGGACACAGCCCCCACACACCACATACTGTATAGACTCGTGTATAAGCCGAGGGGGGGACTTTTCAGCCCAATTTTTGGGCTGAAAAAACTCGGCTTATACACGAGTATATACGGTATATATATATATATATATATATATATATATATATATAGCAGCGCTATGGTATATGGTGGTACATGACAGCACATGTATAGCAGCACTATAGTATATGGCGGTACATTACATTACATGTATAGCAACGCTATAGTATATGGTGGTACATTATAGTACATGTATAGCAGCACTATGGTAAATGGTGGTACATTACAGTACATGTATTAGCAGCACTATAGTAAATGGCGGAATTTTACAGCACATGTATAGCAGCACTATAGTATATGGTGGTACATTACAGTACATGTATAGCAGCGCTATGGTATATGGCGGTACATTACAGTACATGTATAGCAGCAGTATAGTATATGGCGGTACATTATAGTACATGTATAGCAGCACTATAGTATATGGCGGTACATTACAGTACATGTATAGCAGCACTACAGTATATTGCGGTACATTACAGTACATGTATAGCAGTACTATGGTATATGGTGGTGCATTACAGTACATGTATAGCAGCACTATAGTATATGGCGGTACATTACAGTACATGTATAGCAGCACTATAGTATATGGTGATACATTACAGTAAATGTATAGCAGCACTATGGTATATGGCGATACTCCACTCCCCGCGGCCCCCCGCTCCTCCACAGTAAGAGTAAAAAAATCCTCAGTGAGGATACTCACCTGTCTGCTGGCTCGCTCCACCTCCGTCTTCTAGGTCCTACAGGCCTTTAGGACCTGTCGTTGCCCGGGAAACCGATCAGCTGATTGGTCACATGACCGCTAACTGCCGAGGGGCAGGATGGTGACGGGTGGGGAGGGGGGGCAGGATAGTGTCGGGGGGAGCAGGATGGAGGGCGGCGGGGGGGCAGGATGGAAGCAGAGGGGGGGCAGGATGGAGGCGGAGGGGCAGGATGGAGGTGGGGGGCAGGATGGAGGTGGGGGGGCATGATGGAGGCGGGGGTGCAGGAACAGCGGGGGGCAGGATGGAGGGAGCGGGGCAGGATGGAGGGAGCAGGGCAGAATGGAGCTGGAGGAGCAGGATGTTGGGAGCGGGGCAGGATGGTGGGAGCGGGGCAGGATGGAGCGAGCGGGGCAGGATGGAGCCAGAGGAGCAGGATGGAGCTGGAGAAAGCAGGATAGAGCCGTAGGAGCAGGATGGAGCCGGAAGAGCAGGATGTGGTGGGGGGGCAGGATGGTGGCGAGCGGGACAGGATGGGGGGGCAGGATGCAGCCAGGGGGGCAGGATGGAGGCAGGCGGGCAGGATGGGGCCAGGGGGGCAGGATGGAGTCGGGGGGCAGGATAGAGGCAGGATGGAGCCAGCGGGGCACGACGGAGGCTTGGTGGTCAGCGCAGGATGGAGGCTTGGTGGTCAGCGCAGGACGGAGGCTCAGTGGTCAGCGCAGGACGGAGGCTCGGTGGTCAGCGCAGGACGGAGGCTCGGTGGTCAGCGCAGGACGGAGGCTCGGTGGTCAGCGCAGGATGGAGGCTCAGTGGTCAGCAGAGGATGGTGGCTCGGTCGTCAGCACAGTGCAGTGGCTTGGTGGTCAGCACAGTGCGGTGGCTTGGTGGTCAGCACAGTGCGGTGGCTCGGTGGTCATCACAATGCGGTGGCTCGGTGGTCATCACAGTGCGGTGGCTCGGTGGTTAGCGCTGTGCGGTGGCTCGGTGGTCAGCACTGTGTGGTGAATCGGTGGTCAGCGCTGTGCGGTGGCTCTGTGGTCAGCGCTGTGCAGTGGCTCAGTGGTCGGCACTGTGCGGCTGCTCGGTGCTCAGCACTGTGCCTCCCGCCACCGACTGCACTCCTCAGTTCCGGTGACATGTTTATTCCAACATGGCGTCCGGAACTCTCACCGCCCGAAAAGTCTCGCGAAACTTCCCGGATGCCATATTGGATCCAGTTCTCCGGGGGCGGTGACATACTTTGCCCAATATGGCGTCCGGGAAGTCTCACGAGACTTTTCAGACGGCGAGAGTTCCCGGACGCCATGTTGGAATAAACATGTCGCCGGAACGGAGGATCGTCTGGAGGTGGCGGCGGGGAGGGTCAGTGGTAAGCATGGCCGAAGAAAAGAGTGGAAGGTGTGTGTGTGTGTGTTAGTGTCGGAGTGTGTGTGGGGCTTTGGGAGCCCTGTTCCCCGCCAACGGGCGGCCATATTGGAACACCCAGAGTGGGTGTTGAGGCTACTTCAGCCAGGATGTGACGTACCATACAGTTACATCCTGACGGAAGTAGCCTTAGGGTTTTATTATATTAGATAGTAAAATCAATGCAAGAAAAACTTACTTTGTCCAAATTAATTTGCACAGCACTGTATGTCTCTGGATCTGCAGTGAGGTCCTCCTGGGTCCTCCTGGGTCTCTTTCTTACCATAGCATTTCATTTCATTCAAATGTGAACAGATAGTTTTTGCTGACACTGATACACCCTGCGCTTGCAGGATAGCTTGAATTTCTTTGGAACTTGATTGGGGCTGCTTATCCATCTGGACTATTCTTCTTTGCAGCCTTCCAATTTGTCTATGCCATATCCAGGGAGATTAGCTATAGTGTCATAGGTTGTAAAGTTCTTGCTAGAGATGAGCAAACCTTGGACAAACATTATCGCCAATTTTAATTTTGGGACAAATTTAGGAATATTCACTTGACCCTTAAGCCCAAATGTTTTGCTGAACAGTTGGAGATTCAGAATTTCTTTTTAGTAATTGTTCAGATGACAAAAAGCATTATTGCATTTGCACTAATGCTTCTGATCTATATTTTCAGAGTGTCAGTGTCTAGGATAGCGGGTGGGAGGGCGCAAGGGAGAGGTCTCAGGGTTTCAGGTCAGAAAAGCGCAGGTCTCTATTTTTATTTATTTTACTGTGCAATTACTGTGGGTGGTCTGATCTGGTAGCCAATCAGCACTCATAAAGCAAATTGCACTTTTCGCACACAAGGCCTTATATCATTGGCTGGGTATGTCATGTGTCCTTGGCATAAACGACCTGGCCATTTCCCCTTCCCGCCATTTTCCAACTGTTACAGCTCAGACAGTCTTGCTGCTGTAGTGCGAATGATATTGCTAATGTGTGCGATATTTAGATAGCCTGCTAATGATTCTATTTCTTTATAGATAGAGAGATTAGGTTTAGTGACTCCTTTCTAAAATAAATAGCCATTTTTAGAGTTTAACAGCAGTGTTAGCCCAATCAGCTCTGGTACTGTGGTCTGTGTATTAACATCTCCACAAATCCTGTGCTGAAAAAACATTTTATACCAGATCTGCTAACATCCAGGCCCCAAAACGTTTTTGCCAAGAATCAATGTTACTACAATCAGCTTTGGTACAGTGGTCTGTGTGTTAACATCTCCACAAATTCTGAGCTGAAAATGTATTTAGTGCCAGATCTGCCAAAACCTTTTTGGCTACTACCAGTGTTTGCCAAATCTGGGCTGCTGGATTCACATCCACAGATTTTTTAGGTCTACAATAACTGAGTTAGAAATCTGTTAACATCAAAAATATATGGTAAAATCCGTGGTCGTGGTGATAAGGGGAACACACTTGGTGTCCATAGATTAGGAGGTAAACACTGGCTTCTAGGCAAAAAAAATGTAAACATGAAAAAAATCCTTGCAGCACACAGCTACTACCAATGATGTACAAGTGCTACAAGCCATATGTGTTTGAGGAAAAAGTTTAAAAACTTACGTTTTTTCAAAAAACTCAATAATCTATCTTTTAATTCTGAAGTTCTTAGTACAAGCATTGGCCAATGTCTGTTTGCTCATCAACTGCAACAAAGTGACTTCAGGCATGATGAGTCCTACTCTAATATCCCTATTCTCCTTGTCCACCCCCCACTTTTCAGTGGGCAGACACCATCTATACCCTCGATCACCTGTAGGTTAATGAGGGTGCACATTGCAGCAAAGAAAAATGTAAATCAAAACACAGAAGGAACAGGGGCACCAATGCTGCCGGCTTATCGGGAGAGAACGCTCTGGAGCGACCAGTGTTCGGCCAGGTGGTGCCCGTCACTAGGCAACATATAATATAGTCTTGAAATAAGGAAGACGGCACTCACCGGTCTGTTGTTGTGCTTTTATTCAGGGTGCAATATTCACATGGTGCAGGGGGGGGGTGTATAGCTGAGGTGACGACGGCACCGTTTTGTGCAACGTGCGCTTCCACACCCGTGGAAGCGCACGTTTGCGCGAAACAGAGCCGTCGTCACCTCACTATACACCCCCCCCCCTCCCTGCACCATGTGAATTTTGCACCCTGAATATAAGCACAGCAACAGACCGGTGAGTGCCGTCTTCCTTATTTCAAGACCAAAGAAAAATGTAAACCCCTTTTAGTGGACAGTTTGGTATCATCCTTTTTCTTAGGCAGCAGCATATCACTACGACTTGTAGATGAAGCCCTGAAAGAGCAGGGCCTAAAATAAATATCAAGCACTCCTTCAGATGGTCTCTCCTCTGCTTCAACTTCAGCATCACACACAGTTCAGTCTTCACAGGTGTCACAACCAATCACACTTGTCTCCTCACAAGTCTCCAGCTACATTACTGACTGTGGGTCAAGATAGATGGCTGAGTCCGAAGAGCTGTTCATTCATACTATAGCCTGTGAATCAGAGATCAGCTCCAAAGCTTCACTGAGTTGAGGAGGGACTCATCTGCACCAATGCACAAAATCTTAGTGAGTTGGATCCAGACCCTGAGGAATAAGAGTCTGAGTATAATCTAGACCCTTATTACCAAACTTTAACCCCTGTTGGTGCAGGCAATGAGGCTGCTGCTGATGAGACCTGATTATACCTGAGGTAAATACCTACTAGACTTTCAGGGCAAGGAGTGTGAGAACACAGGGGGTCATGATGAGGTTCTAGATCCCACTTACTGTAAACTCACAAGACAACAGTTGATGAGCTTAGCAGAGGAGGTGGAGGAGGAGGATGATAAAGCTGATGAGGTTAGGTTGCAGCTTCCTGGACAGAGATACTGTAGATTGTTGCAACCACACCAAATACTGCATCCTCAGCCACAATTCTGCCACTGTGCAGAAGCCATGGCAGCTCTGAAGTTCGCATGGGCGCTAAGCCTTGCCTAGTCTGGGCCTCTTTCCAGATCGCGAAGAATTACACAACTCATGTTATCTGTCAAATATGTAAGTAACATCAACAAAAAATTAATAATTTGATGACTTCATGCATGAACCATCACGTGGAAATGCAGTATAAGTTAAAGTGGGAAGCTCATCATGCTACTATGCAGCTTAGCGGGCCTGGCCAATTAACGACTGCACCATCAAGTGACCCGCCCAGGGGTCTATGGAAACTTGGTATCCAGGCGTTTACTGAAAAGGGATGTCACTGGTGGCCTGCCTGGACCCGTACCCTGGGGTCACTTGGAAAAGGGGAAAAAATAATCAAAGAAATAATAGAGACTCATGACGCCACCTGCAATTTTTGGTGATCCCACCAGTGCCCCTGTCAGACCACTGGGGATGGTGGTATTTGCAGCCAGTTGATAACGCTCCCTGAAGGCAAAGCGGGATCCCAGGGGCAGTGTAGCTGATGTGCTGATGTCCGTGGTAGCAGCTCTGTGAGTTAGCTTAATAATATAAGACACTGGAGGCTTGCTAACTCTGTACAGGTGTTTTACTGGCAACAGTTCTTTGTAGTTCAGGTACACAGTTACACAGTCTTTGCGGGTAGCTGGCCGGGTATTCACTGGGGAGAATAAAATCTCTTTGAGGTTCCCAGAGTTTTCCTTCCTTAGTACCTTCACTGTCCTCTGTGTCTTTGCTTGCGCCTCCTTACTATCCTTGCGCTGTCCTGCACAACCCACTTGTCTACCAGGCCCGTTTGGGTGCTATGAGGTACACTTCTGCTCTAAGGGGCTCAACCCGGTTTAGTGCTTCTGGCGGGCTGCGTGTTCTGGACCTGGTCGGGACTGCCTATGGCACACCTGTGACCTACCGATATTGACGGCTCAGGGTTGGACTCGCCTGCACCATGACTCGGAGCCGGTACCCCCGTTGTGGGCCTGGATTCCCCTGGACTGTCACTAAGATCAGACACTGGGTCTCCTCCTTCTGTCTGGGTCGCCGCTCCTTTTGGGCGCCCTCCCTGTGGTGTCCCTGTAGGACTTGTTCCTTCGGCTAACTACTCTGACTCACTAACTCTCTGTGTGGATCCCGCTCCTTCTACCCTAATGCTCCTCCCACCGGGACCGGTTACCTTGGTAACGGGTGGCCAATTGGTCTCCTATGTTAGGTGTAGGGATGCTGGGATGAGAGCCTCAGGTTGACTTTACACTCCCCAATGACAGGAATACTGCATACTCAGTTATGGGTGCAGTACCCCTACTGTGGCGCACTGACCAGTGGGGCACCACACAAGCACATCTGTGGCTTCTACATCTTCCATGACTGTGGGGATTGTGGGCTGCACAATGTCCATCTCTTTACCTACCCACAACATCCAGTATGAGTGACAGGCCGTCATCTGTTTTTGAAGTGGATATGCATGATGGTATTGAACGCCGTCAGACATCAAGAGCACCATCTCTTCATGTAGGCAAAAATAACATCTCCACCTGCACCTCCCTCAGAGTGTAGCAGTTTGTCTGGAACACCCTACTCCACCCTGTCTCAGCACAGCAGCCAGTCCTTGGTCCAGCAGATGTGGTAAAGTAAAAAATGTGAGTCACACAGCTGAGTTGTGGTCAGCTTTGGAGACTGAGTTTCATCAATGACTTTCTTCACTGAACCTGCAGCCTAGGAAGGCCTTTTGTGACAAAACTACGAACCTGGGTGTGGCTCTATGCCAGTGCAAGGTGACAGAAGTGCCATGTGGTTGTCCAGGATTTTCTAGCCCACTATCCCGGCTTACATGCATTGCTGCAGAGAGCATGGTTGCCATGTGCTCATTTCTGCCATTTGCAACCGCGTGGCTCAACAACTTGCAGAGAGGCGGGTGGCATGGGAGAGAGGAGGAGAGTGGTTGATCAGAGCTTATGGTATCAGTCAAACAGTTGATGAAGATGCAAAGCCAAGGAAGAAATGGAGGAAGAAGAGGCAACGGTCACTGAGCAGATGAGGGAGATTTTGGTCATGGTTCTGTTGTGCGAGATTGGCAGGAGAGGGGATTGGAATTAAGTGGGAATGTTACCATGCCACCAGCAGACTACTGGATTGAAATATTGTTAGATCCCCAAGTAAATTTGTCCAAATGCTTCCCGCCCTGGAAAGGGACAGATGCATGCAGGAGTTTCAAAAGAAGCTCTTAGACAATCTAAGTACTGCTTCTTCCCAAAACAGCAGTGGCGGACATAGTGCACATCACAGTTCTATGCTCCAACCCACGGAACGTCGAGTCATCATCATAGAAACATTACCAGCAGCAGTGTATCTGTTACCAGCAATCTCTGGTAATCATTTCACTTTTTTTAGTTGTACCCGGCAGCCATTGTTCTCTCAGAACGTATCTTCAGGGCAGCTGGTGGTGTCCTGACGGATAAGCGAAAACGGCTGTCAACTAACAGTGTAGACCACCTAACTTTTATCAAGATGAACAAGCCATGGATCTCCATGGACTTTTCCACCTCAGTGTCAGAATGGGGAGAATAGGTGCTAATGTACATTTCAATGTGCATTTCAATGTGCTGCATTAAGCTCCCCATTACAATATTTCAAGTCTGGGGAAAATGTTGCCACTTTAGTGCCTAATTTTTGGAAAAGTGGGGACTCTTGTTAGGGTCTTTTTGCTGTGTGGTGCATGACACGAGCAGGACTCTCTGAGCACAATACCTACTCCTGACACTTGTTCACCACTTTCTAAATAATCAACCTTAAAATGTTTGGCCCAGACATCCAACCTTGCTGCTATTGTGGCCCAATACATAATATTTAAATGGAATACCAATTTGCTTTGGAGTGACAGTAATTTTTTTGGAAAAGTAGGGAATCTTGTTAGGGTCTCTTTGCTGTGTGGTGCATGACTTGAGCAGAGCTCTCTGAGCACAATACCGACCCCTGACACTTGTTCACTACTTACTAAATTATCAACCTTGAAATGCTTGTCCTATGCCTCCTGCTTTGCTTCCTTTGTGGCCTAATACAAAATCTATAAGGCTGGCTTCACACTGCGGTCAGATCAGGTCAGATCAGGTCAGTTTTGTGTGCCAAAACCTCCTACTCGTCCTCCTTTTATTTAATGTAGATAACTGCTGCCACTTTTTCCCTGCGACTCATCCATTTGTTAATTCAAACTGAGTTTCAACCACCTCTGAAATTTAAGTGAATATGAGCCACCTCCTATTTAAACTGATTTTGAAGAGTGTGCAGGCTGGCACAAACCATGTCTCATGCACCCACGCTACACCATGACACTATTTGTACTTTGGGTAGATTGTTGTCCTTTTTCCTGGTGTCTTTCACTAATATGAGCAGTTTAGGCAGATTTTAGACTCCTTTGAAGGTGTTTTCCTATGTGTTTCCTGTTGGCTACCATTGATTCCAATGGGATTGGGGAGTTTGTGAACTGTTCGGCAAACAGTTCGGCAAACAATTCTGCAAACACCCCACTATTTGGCAAACCGAACCTAATCCGAACACTAATGGCCCCTTTACACGCAGCTACAGGTGACAGGTTTTCCACAGGTAACTTACTGGCTGCAGTGAAATCATGGAGACATGGTTCTATCTTGTTGCTGTGTACAAATGGAACTATGTCTCCATGATTTCACTGCAACCAGTAAGTTACCTGTGGAAAACCTGTCATCTGTAGCTGCGTGTAAAGGGGCCATTAGGGTTTGCTAATCTCTACTTATTGATTATGCTGCATACCATGAATAAATTATTCCATATAATTGAGTATTTCATCAAGAAATATATTGCACTTATGTTTGGAGTTGCAATCTTGAGATTGTTGAATTTTTTTTCAACATTTTTGATTCTGAAGTCCTCCTCTCTTTCTTTTTTCCGTGCTTTTTGGGTATGTAATTTCCAATATTGCCCACATCTGTTATTTGCCACAGTAAGTTTCAATGAGTATCACATGCTTGAAAAAAAGTTGATAACCCACAATTTTGGAAAGCTGCCAAGAAATTTGTCAGTGTAACGGTAGGGAAATGGTGGAATCGCTGAACTGCAAGCCGGCAAGCGTATCATGCCAGTCACCCTTTGTGCTAGTCATCACCCTTCTGTGCACTCTTACGGACCGGGTACTTTTCACCTGCATTCCATTCTGTAAGGGGGGACTTTGGCAGAGCCCTTTTCAGGTGGCAAATAGTGTGATGGCTAATATTACTACCAATGTACAACTGAAATAATCAGCACAACACAGAGGATATGGTGGGTTTATATCTGTCTCTCAGAGATCATTTTAAATTGCTGAGGCAATTTCCAATCTTCACCCTCAGGCCAGAGAAGCAAAAAAAAAAAGAAGCAAGTTGGGTGGAGTAGAAGGACCCTCCCACCACCTGGCTGATCCAATGTACACATGATCCTATATCCGCTGGCAACAGCTGACACCAGAGAACCAGCATCCAAATTTCCCTAAACATCATAAATGCTGGGAGTGATGGCGTCCTGCCTCCAAGAACACCAAAACAAAATTTCCCAGCGCACAACACATGACCAAAGAGTGCACCTGCACTAGCTACGCCCTCTGGGGGCAACATTCAATCTCTCATGACCAGTAAGGGCCAACGGTGACCTGAAAGAGAGCTGGAGTATGTCCAGAAGTGAAAAGGACCCTCTTGGGTAAGAACTGCCAGACCTGAAAGTCATAGCCATTTTTGGCTTTTTGTGTAAAATTAAGTCCAAGTTGCCTCTTTTCACAGTTTTTTTTTTTGTGTTGTTACATTAAACACAAGGGAAATAAACTTGTTTATGACAAACATACAATTGCAATAATTTTCTGGGAGAAAACATTTCATTTTCTGGAACAATTTCAAGGGTGACAACACTTTTGATCTTAGCTGTATATTCTAAAGGAGTTTTTTTTTTTAGTAACAATAGTACATTGATACTTTTTCACTGATATATGGGCAAAAATATTGTGGTATCTGTGGCTACCATTGACAACATTATATGAGCACTGTGGCTGCCACAAATATATAGATATTGTGACTGGAACACATATTTGGGAGATGACTGACACCGTTATATATAGCATTTTGATTTCCACTAATATACTGTATAGGCATTGTGGCTGGCACATTTATTTGGGAACATGATTCCCCTAAAAAGTTGTGGTATTTAGCTGCCATTGATACCATTTTTATGAGCACTGTGGCTGTCACTAATATATAGGCATTGTGGCTAGAACATGCATTTGGGAACATGATTGACATCATTATAAGCATTGGGACTGTCAGTAATATATAAGCATTATGGCTGGAATATGTATTTGGGAACATGACTGACACCATCAGATGAGCATTGTGACTGTTACTAATTATTGGCATTGTAGAATGGCACGTTTAGTTGGAAATATTGTTGGCAATCATTATATAAGCACTGCAGCTACCACTATTTGGGAACATGATAGACACTAGTGACGGGTGAACCTGAACTGTAAAGTTCTGGGTCCATACTGGACAACTGGTGTTGGTGCATAAACTCCTAAAATGGACTACTTAGGGAAATTCCGTGTTACTGTTTGTGTTTGACCCATGGATAAAGGGTTAGGGGCTAACAAAAGAAAGCAAAATGGGAATTAAAGGGGGACAATTACTTACCAAGATTCCGTGCTACTGTCACACTGCTTCTGAGTCCACCCATTAAACCTTCTGAATATTGTCCTGCTTCCAAAGCCCACCCTCTGTGACAGCATTTTTCATTGGTTGATCTCAGACTACAACCCCGCCCTTTATCGTCTGTGATTGGTTGTCTACAAAATAGTGTAAAAAATAAATAAATAATTGAAAGAAAATGGCGTGGGCTCCCCCATATTTTGATACCCACACAGACAAAGCAGACAGCTGGAGGCTGAACATATCAGACATATTTACTGTTGCTATATTTAAGAAATAACTACAACTGCAGGAATGGAATCAATTTTGCATAGCAATTGCATTGAGGAGTGTATATGTCTGTGCAGTGGGTAAATTGTAATGTCTAACTAATGGAAATCTGTTGTACCCATCAGAAACAAATAACAAATAAAACATTCCTCCCTAGTGATAATTGTCATCACCATAACTGCAGTGTGTAAAAAGTATCACTAATGAAGCAGTGAGCAAATGATATGTTAAACATTTGCTATGGACAAGATAAGGACAATGTAAAATGTTTGTGTGTGTAATGTGATTTATCTGAAGCTAAAGTTCAAACACAGGTAAAAATTCAATATAATAAATTGACTATTTATGAGTGATTAGATGACATCTGCTCTTCTTATTTCTCTTTGGCAGGAGAAAAAAAGACCCCAAGAGTGACAATTAGAGAGTAAGTATGAATTCTAATTAGTACAGTGAGGGAATAGAATCATAAACAATTTCATGTTATCCCCACCCTCAAGGGTTATTTGAAACTATTCTGGGACAGTTGGAGGATGAAAAATTCCAGCTCTTCCTCTTCTTCCTATATGCTGCTAGCATTTCTGTAGATTACATTTCTCATTTGCCTTCTATTATTCATCTACACAATATAGGCTGATGTCAAATGTGCAAGCATAGATGTAGTCCTAGTTAAAGAAAACACTTTCCTTTCATACACTTTACATATAAGCTAGGGTCACACTTGGAAGTGCAATTGCGGTATACCGCATCCACATCCTGATGCGGTAATCGCAGTTGCATTCACACACAATTTGGACACATTTTGTGGCCCTAAGCCGTAAAACCGCAACCGGATTGCTCTGATGAACGCAGGGCTGAACAAAGGGTTAATGTTGTGAAAAGATGTGGGCAACATGTCTGTAGGAAGTACCCACCCTCCCTACAGACATGTTAATAAAACTAAATGTTTGCCGCCGACTCCTGCATCAGGAACAGTACACTACGCAATTTGCTTAAGCACATTACAGAACAGCATCCTCAATGAGGATCTGTCTGTGGTGCTTACGCAAATTTGCGTAGTGTAGTGGCTGCTCATCCTGGTCCTGATATCATTTACAGTAGTTCTAATCGCTGTGCGGTGCCCATAGAACTACTGTAATTAGTGATCAGGACCCTGGACAGCGGCATGTATAGTACGTAAATAGCGTAAGCACCACAGACAGCTCCTCATTGAGGATGCTGTTCTGTAAAATGCTTATGCAAATTGCGTATGTACTGGTCCTGATGCAGGAGTCAGTGGCTGTCAGTGTAAAAGTTATTAAAAAGTCGACAATAGCGGCGAAGGGGTTAATTATAGAATTAACACCTGACATTCCATCCTGTGTGGACAGCATGTCTCTAGGGGATGGGCACCCCCTAGAGACATGTTGCCCACATGGATTTTTAAGATTTAACCCTTTGTTCATCCTTGCAGCAGCAGGGATGAACAAAACCGCTGGCTGCCGCAGGCAGTCACATATGCCTTGCGGCAGCCGCATGGGCTCCCATGGAGCCCATTATAGGAATTCTGCTGCGGCAGAGATACCACTTCGAAAAACGTTGCCTGATTTTTCATGCAGGCAACGAAACTGGAGCCGGTAACCGAATTGCATGTAGTGCTATCTGGTTACTATAATGGGCTCCTATGGGCTGCGTTTCTGATCCCATTTTGAGCACTTTTACTGCTCAAAACCGGATCAGGATCCGCAGTGCCTTGCCGCAAATGTGACCCTAGCCTAACATTCTTCCTTCTAGAGTGGGGAACATTCTACATGCCTTTAAAGGTACCGTTACACGCTTCAATGTTGAAACGATTTCACTAACGATCTCATGAGCGCGCGGTCGTTTAGGACATCATTTTGACATCATTGGCGAGCTGTCACACATGTAAGATATTGTGGACGACGCACCAACGATGTGGCGAGCAGCTATCGTTCGCCACAACCCAGCGAATGATACATGTTCACTGATTGAATGGGCGAAGTCGTGAACTACAATCGTTATCACAGTGTCACACAGAACAATGCAGCAGGTTGGCTGATCAAGGATGTTTTGATTTGAGGACATGTTCTCAAATCTGCGATCAACGATCCAACGATTTATCGTAGTCGTATCTCGGTGTTAAACAAAACGGCGTCCTAATAATGTCGTTTCAATTACTCCAAACCCGTGACGTTTCAGCGATATCGTTCACGATATTGTACCGTGTAACAGGGCCTTTACTGATATAGATAAATTCTTTCCATTTCTACTAGAACATACAGTATGAAATTCCATGTCCAGTATTGAATGGATGTGCAAGAGAGGTTGTTTCATTGTTATTTAAAATACTGTGAAAAAGCTTCCATCATTTGTCATATGTTGCTCCAGATTCAATGGAGTGAGGGAGGCTCCGCTGGAAGCTGATCCCACTTCTTCGAGGCAGGGAAATAGAGCGGTGACATCACTGGCTCTTTGCTAGATGTGCCGAGGAGTGACACTGGCAACATGCAATGTATCCAGGTTACAGTGCGTGTTGCGAGTGGGCTCCTCGGCACATCTAGCAAAGAGCCCAGTGACATCACCACTCTATTTCCCCAACCTGAGGAAGTGAGCAGCTGCCACCCTGAATGTTCCTCACTCCTCGCGTGCATTCCGGCCCACCAGCATACCGAGCGCAGCTCTCCCTTATCACACGTGGAGCCACTAACGTGATGGGAGGATTAAGCACACGAATCCTGGATCCCGGTGAGTACAGCACCCGGGCCATGCAAACCTCTATTCCACAGTATAGTAGCATTGATTCCTATACTCAACAGTCTCAATATGCTTTATTACAGCTAACTGCTAGTTACTGTAGTTTTCCTACTTTTTAAGGTTATCTTATTAACCACACTGATTGGAGACACTAAGGCTGGCTTCACACTTGCAGATGCATCTGCAGCGTTTTGCAGATGCATCTGCAAGCATCTGCATGCAGACCGCAGCCCCTATGTTTATAATGGAGCGCACGGCGGTCTGCAGATGCTTGCGGACCGCCGTGCGCACCCTTTCACTCCTATATGTATCTGTGCGCACGCGGATGCCTGCGCACAAATCACAAACACCTCCCGCGAGATTGTCGCGTCCCTGGTGCGGACGAGAGTGGTGATCTGTACGCAGGCAGCCTAAAAGGCACTTTTTACTGTTTCCATAGGCATGTTTTATGATATGAAGACCCTGCTTAAAAGCAATCAATTTCTATGTGAATACCTAGTAAGTTGAACATATATGTGCACTACTATTGCAAAGAGCAAAAGGCACTTTACCAATTTTTCACTAATAAGCCAAAAACCACCGGCACTTTTAATTAAGAAAATCTCTTCTTTATATCATTGTTTCTAGAAAGTCTAATACTTCTCAAAACAAACTACATTTAGAACCACACACCTTTAAAAGTACAGCATTGGTATTTTGCAAAAACTTAATAACTTACACAGAAATATCATACAAATCTTACTGTAGTTTGATTCTCAGAAGAGCAACAATCTGGGCTGATCATTTAAAGCCATTAATTGGACTATTTTTAAACACCTTACAGGTAAAGTCTTTTTGCAATCGCATTGTCTAAGTGCCCTTATAACTAATTTTACAGCGTGGGTCATTTAAATGAATGCACCTAAATAAAATGGAAGTGGTTGGTCATATCAACTTCCTGTTTGTGGCCACATTATCGTTTTTTAAAATAACCTTTTAATTGTTACAATCCGAATGAAATAAAAAGAAACATTTTTCAAAACGAAAACCCTGGACGAGTATGGAAGCGCTGCTCCAATCTGAAACCGGTTTTCATTACATTTCTATTGTTTGTGGCACATTAGTATATGGGAGGGGGAAACTTTTCCAGATGGGTGGTGACCATGGCGTCCATTTTGAAGTTGGCCAATTTGGATCCAACTTTATTTTTTTTCAGTGGGAAGACACATCAAACTTATTGAGTGTTTCATAAGAAAAACAATGGTGTGCTTGGTTTTAACATAACTTTATTTTTTCAGGAATTATTTACATGTTTATGAACACTTATAAAATGTGTTCAAAATGCTGCTCATTGTGTTGGATTGTCAATGCAACCCTCTTCTCCCACTATTGACACACTGATAGCAACACTGCAGAAGAAATGCTAGCCCGGGCTTCCAGTATCCGTTGTTTCAGATGCGGTTTGCAGCCTTTTTTTGTGCACTCAGAAATAGCACATATCCAGTTCTTCTGTTTCAGGCAGCCGGCTGCACTGGGAGCCTGGTACCCATAGGAATATATATGCAGCCTGAATACAGAGTTACAACACATTAACGCTTACTCTCAGGCTGCAGAATTCTAAGTTTTAGATGGAACCATCAGCCAAAAGGCTGATGCTAGTGTGACCCTAGCCTAATACATCTGTTTTGTGCTGGAAGCTACAGAAGCAGGCTGTAGGGGACACCAAGATTGGTCAGATTGTGCCCCTTTTATGGTATGTTTTCTCAAGGAAATTAACTGTAATCTGTTCCAGTGAGCCTGCCCTGACATATATGTGGCTTCTGAATGAATTGTTTATTTACTCTTATACCTTTGTGCCCAGAAGAGGTATTTTAGTTATCGAATCCCTTGGAGTTTTATTAAATCAATAAAGAACATGTTTAAAACCCAAACTGCATTGCCTTTGTGAATGCTATCCAATGCCTACCTAAAGGCCCAGTTTACACACACAGATAATTGTGCAGAGATTGATGCAGATCTCTGGTTGCAGTGAAATCATGGACACATTGTTACATTTGTACACGGCCACAAAATGGAACAATGCGTGTGAATCCCTACTAATTCAGATCTTGCAGACCAGAATGTGTCTTAAGGTACCTTTAACACGCTGCCACTGTGGCTAGCAACAGGTATCCACCGCACGTGCACGTTTTTAATGGTGGATGCCGATCACTGATGCCGCATATACACGCCGCCATTGCGTGCTCCACTGAAGGTTTCTTTGTTCCCCGGAAGTGCCGATGGGTGCTTACTTCCTGTTGGAATACCTTCCCTGCTTTACACGCCACTACCACAAAGGAATATGGGCATACATATTTTGCGCCGTAAGTACATAGGCGTTACAGAGTTGTGTATTCCGTGATGCACAAGCGTTGATTGGACAACGCAATGGCATCATGATTGGCCAGCCTTCGCAGGAAGGCTGGCTAATACTGTACATGACACCATTGCAATTGTGGACTGTGAATGGACAGCTCTTTAAATATGGCGCCCTGTGAAGGGACAGCCAATCGTAATGTAGGAGCCCCCACCAATGATAGGGCGTGGTATCCATGACACGTGGCACGCCCCTGGGAATACGTAGGCCACGCAAATACTTTGCCTGTGCCCTGTTTACACGCCACCACCATAGCAATTGTGCCTTTCTGTTTTTGAGCACGGCTTAGCAACAGGTATCTGAGTCAACTACAGGACACCAGGAGGCACTGCCCTATTTACACGCCGCCATTTCGTAGCAATTTCATGGCAACAGGCACAATTGTCCCCAGTGCCAGGCAGTTGTTGCCTTCCTGTGGCGGCGTGTAACACACAGAGATATATTGCTTGCAACTCACTGGTTGCAGTGAAATCATGGACACATTATTACATTTGTGCACAGCCACAAAATAGAACAATGTGTCCATGATTTCAAATGCAACCAGTAGTTGCATGCAATATATCTCTGTGTGACAGTACCCTTAGAGTACCTTTACACGTCGCAACATTGCATGCAATTTCACTTGCAACTTACTGGTTGCAATGAAATCATGGACACATTGTTCCATTTGTACACAGCAACAAAATAGAACAATGTGTCTATGATTTCACTGCAACCAGTAAGTTGCAAGTGAAATTGCATGCAATGTTGCGACGTGTAAAGGTATCCTTAAGGTCCCTTTTAAACACGCAGCAACTTTTCTAGGAATTTCACTAGCAACTTACTGGTTGCAGTGAAATCATAGACACATTGTTCTATTTTGTTGCGGTGTACAAATGGAACAATGTCTCCATGATTTCATTGCAACCAGTACATTGCCATGAAATTCCTAGAAAAGTTGCCGCATGTAAAGGTACCCATAGGGTACCTTTACACACGGCTACATTTGTAGCTTGTCACCAGGAACTTCTGGTTGCAGTGAAAATCATGGATACATGGTTCTATCTTGTTAGCTGTGTACAAGTGGAATCATGTATCCATGATTTCACTGCAACCAGAATTACCTGGTGACAAGCTACAAATTACCGTGTGTAAAGTACCCTTAATGCTAGGACACACAGAATCAACAGCAAGTATTTTTTTCTATATCACCATTGCAGAAAATAATAAAATGTACACAGTTCCTATTGAAATGAGTAGATTGTCCCTGTAATGCACATACATGCTGGGTACTCTAGAGAAAGGCACTGTTTGCAGCCACCTCAGACCACATAGAAAACCTAACAGTACTTTTAAGATATGTTAATATAAGCTAAATATATTTCATTTCAACATATGAATAATCTTTGCCAAGATATACAGTTTTGCTAAAATTCCAAAAGTAAATAACTGACTTTATACGCGTGATGCATAATGAACTCCTATATCATTTTATTTGAAGACATATGAGACTTGTTGACAATGCACAGTGGAGCACCTGATTTGCATGTCTGTAGAGTGTTTATCAGTAGACGTGTAAACTGCTTAAAATTCATGGCAGACTTTAATCCAGTTGAATAAGTGGCAAATAGAATAGGGTAAATAAAGTCTCTCTTTACTTTCTTATAAATGAATAAATAAATGTAGTATTTTGATGCGTTTTTTTTCCATTTTTCCCTCAAACTGAAATCTACTAATGAAATCTATTAATTAATTTTTTTCATAATTTACAGATAAGAGAGAACTTTTATACAGGTATACATTTGTAAATTGGGGGTTTTGGGCGTAATGCCACTTAGTGTGGAGAACATCAAAGTAGTTACGGCCATGCTTCTGTAGCTACGCTGAATAAAACTAATAATTATAGATGAAGCCTGTAAAGAAAGCTAGTCAGGTGAAAAACTGTTAGGAAAACAGCGAAGCAGATCCATTCCCAAAGGATCAACTTTAAGTAAAATTTTTCTGAAATTCATGGTTCCATCAAATTGTAACACTTTGACATTAAAGTCAAAAAGATTGCAGAAACATAAGGCCAACACCATTTCTCACACTGGTAAAGCATCAGAGAGCAGGCTAATGATAATGAAGTTTTGTGCGGCCTCGTACGCTTCACCTGCACCTATTACATCACATGATTTATTGAGCAGATGACCATACCATGTACCTGGGTTAATCCATAATCAGTGAGTCCTAGTGTAACCACAGCTTGGCAAAGATTCAACAATTGATAGTAGGATTCCATCCCCAGATTACCTAGGAAAGTGAAATATGCAAGTGATATTGAGTTGAAATGTATCTCTTCCTCTCTTTCTCCCCATTACAAAAAATAGGAGCGTTATAAATATATTTTCCAAGCAATTAGCAGTTGTACAGTATTATTACTGTTATTATTTTTAGAGCACCATAAATTTCATGGCGCTGTACATGTAATATGGTTTACATACAAAATATGAATATAAACTAAACAATGATAGACTGGTGCAAAGGGAAGAGGGACATGCCTTTGCGAGCTTTCAGTCTAAAGGATAATGGGAGAAAGAGACAGTAGATTGAGGGGGATTGCAGCCAAGACTGTGGAGTTGGAGTCATGGAGTCGAAGTCAGAGTTGGATCCCATTTTGGTGGAGTCAGAGTTTGGAGTTGGTATAAAATGGACTCTGACTCCCAAAATATACAATCAATTGGGTACAGTAGTTTCAATGTAATATATGCTGAATATTGTTATTATTATTAATATGTTCTCTCTAAATATCTTGAGTATTTTATCATAATAATGATTAAAGCCTGATGTTCACATTGTATCACTATAAATTATCACTTAAACATGAGCCATGTCTGAGGAGTCAGAGTTGTGGGGTCGCAGTGGGAGACAGCTTTAGAGAAATGGAGGACTCAGAGGTTCGGTTTAAGGACTCCACAGCCCTTGGTTGCAGCAGCTTTGAAGGTGGTGAAGTGACACCGGTGTCATTTGCAGGTTGTAAATTTTCTTAAGACATTGGGTTTTCTAAGTTCTATCTGAATGGGTGAATAACCAAACATGCTGGGCACAGAATTCCAGAAAATGAGCGATATTCAGAAGAAGTTTGAAAGCGAATGAAATTATTGTTTGATTGTGGAAGAGAGAAGGAGGTCTTTGAAAGACCAGAAGTTATGTGGGGGAAAGATACCGTAGTATTGCGATTTGTGAATTTATTCAGCGCAAATTAAAATTCTGGGAAAAATGTCATGATGTCATGTAAATTTGAATTTCAAATGAGCCACTCAACAGGGGTTGTCCAGGTCTCAACAATTGATCTATCTCCTTTAATCTCATATTAATAACTTAACACACCATGATCGTTTTAATCCCAGACAACCATTTTAAGTACACATTTATTAATGGTTTAGTCTAAAACTCACATGGGCTTATAAGTAAATTCCGCTTTTTATTGAACAGCTTCAAGGCCTGAAAATAATCTTGATTCTGATATGTTGGCATTATGCAATTTCTGAAGATCTCAGCCATATTGAACCTATGCTATTTAATATGAACTGCCCGCAATGACAGCAATATAAGGATTTCAGAAAAGTAAGAAAATCAACCCTGACAGGTGTCAGAAATGTGATTCATGACCTTGGTAATGCTCCACATTGCTGAATTGCTATATTACACTGTTGAGAAAGGTGGTAGTAAAAGAGTATGTGGATTTTCACTTTAAAAAATTTACCATGAACTACATGTAGGTGTAGGACCAAGACCGTACATGTGCTGCTATATAGCAGTGTATTCAGAAGGAATTCTTTTTTTAGAAACCTTGCTTTTAGATGTAGCATAAAATTGAATTAATTCAAGCTAACAGACGTTCGAGGTTTAGAAATCATTTTAGGTTCTAGTTAGGAAAAGTGGTCATTTTATTACATGACAAGTCATTTGGTATTTTACTATGTAGCGACTATCAATACAACAGCCATATTTAATGGTGATAGTCTACTTGGCATCATAATGTAGGAAAGAAAAAGGAAAATACAGTAATATAATCATCTAAATGATATTCCTAAAAATTATGCTAATGCAATCAAGTCCTACAATGATCTTATCTACCAGCATATGGAAAATCAATCTACCAAGAAGTTCCTGTGGCTTTAATGTCATGGCTGAATTCAGCATCTCTGTCAAACAAAATTATTCCCAACAAACTGGAGAATGATTCAGAAAAAAAATCAGATCATTCCATCTTGTTCACAAATGACTGCTAGTTTTCTGCCACTAGATTGCTAAGGCTAGGCATTGTCATTTCTGTCTGATATACATCTTTCACTGTGGCTGTTGAATGTATAAGCAGTTCCTTTACTATGGTAGCTTTCCTTTCCTTTCTTTTTTTTTTCTTCCAAGGGACAATAGTGTAAAAACGTTACATATAATGGTAAACCATAATTATGACAGCATGTATCAGTATGTATTCTTTTATCAGAAGTTTCTAATTATGCAATTCAAAGGGATCAATCAGTGTGTACTGTATTTCTGGTGTCACTTTTGCAAACATACACTAAACTTAGATCTATATTTTTTTAACTTTTCCTGTAATGGCAATATTAAATTTTTGCCTTCCACATGACTTTTTTTTCCTCCTCTCTCTGCTTTAGGGTTCATAGTGTGATTGGCAGATTACAAGTCAGGACAATGTGATCTCTTTTATGGATAAAGATACTGATGATGTTGTAAAAATAATACTGTAGAATACATTAGCAATTAAATTAAATAAGTCCAAATTTCAATGCTTATCAATTTCCTAATGTATCTTTATTATAAATAAATTAGAAAACATGGAAGAGGGTTCATGCCCATCTATATACATAATCAGCAGTTGGGGGGGAAAGGGGCAAAAAAAAGGCTGTCGCCGGACACCACTACCCCCACCAATGCCCCGCTCCCCCACCACCAGGGCCGCACCGTCCATTGGACAGTGTCAGCCCTGAGTCCCCACAGCAGCACACAGGGGGAGCGGCATTACAAAAGGGGGCGGTGCCAGCATCGGAGCCCGGCTTCATGAAAGAGCCAGCCGCCCCAGCCTCTCCAGGTAAGATGGCGGCCGCGCTCTGTCATTTAGGCTGCAGAGGCGGCGGGGCTGCAGCCTACTATCACCCACCCCCCCCCCCACCCCACCTCAACTACCACCAGCCGCCGCTCGCTCCCGGCGCTCTGTCTTGTAGGCTGCAGAGCCGGCGGGGCTGCAGCCTGCTGTCACCTCCCCCCCCCTGCCCCTCAACTAGCACCAGCTGCCTCTATTATCTCCTCCCCGCACAACCCCCTCTATCATCTCCTCCCCGCACAGCCCCCTCTATCATCTCCTCCCCGCACAGCCCCCTCTATCATCTGCTCCCCGCACAGCCCCCTCTATCATCTGCTCCCCGCACAGCCCCCTCTATCATCTGCTCCCCGCACAGCCCCCTCTATCATCTGCTCCCTGCACAGCCCCCTCTATCACTCTCCCCCCACAGCCCCCTCTATCATCTGCTCCCCGCAACAGCCCCCTCTATCATCTGCTCCCACACAGCCCCCTCTATCATCTCGCTCCCCGCACAAACCCATCTATCATCTGCTCCCCCCACACTCCCCTGTATACTCTGCCTCCACACACAGCCCCCTTATCACTCTGCTCCCCGCACACACCCCTTATACTCTGCTCCCCGCACACACCCCTGCATACTCTGCTCCCCGCACACACCCCTTATACTCTGCTCCCCGCACAGACCCCTGTATACTCTGCTCCCCGCACAGACCCCTGTATACATCTGCTCCCCTACAAGGCCCCCTGTATATCTGCTACTCACACAGCCGCCTGTATACTCTGCTACTCCACACAGCCGCCTCTATACTCTGCTACCCCACAACAGCGCCTGTATACTCTGCTCCCCGCACAGCCGCCTGTATACTCTGCTCCCCGCACAGCCGCCTGTATACTCTGCTCCCCGCACAGCCGCCTGTATACTCTGCTCCCCCACAGCCGCCTGTATACTCTGCTCCCCGCACAGCCGCCTGTATACTCTGCTACCCCACAGCCGCCTGTATACTCTGCTCCCCCACACCCGCCTGTATACCTGCTACCACACAGCCGCCTGTATACTCCTGCTACCCACACAGCCCCTGTATACTCTGCTACCCACACAGCCGCCTGTATACTCTGCTACCCACACAGCCGCCTGTATACTCTGCTCCCCGCACAGCCCCCTCTATACTCTGCTCCCCGCACAGCCGCCTGTATACTCTGCTCACCCGCACAGCCCCTGTATACTCTGCCCCCCGCACAAGCCGCCTGTATACTCTGCTCACCCCACAGACCCCCTGTATACTCTGCTCCCGCACAGCCGCCTTATACTCTGCTCCCCGCACAGCCGCCTGTATACTCTGCTCCCCTCACAGCCGCCTGTATACTCTGCTCACTCCCACAGCCGCCTGTATACTCTGCTACCCACACAGCCGCCTGTATACTCTGCTCCACCACAGCCGCCTGTATACTCTGCTCCCCACACAGCCGCCTGTATACTCTGCTACCCCACAGCCCCCTGTATACTCTGCTCCCCCACAGCCGCCTGTATACTCTGCTACCCACACAGCCGCCTGTATACTCTGCTACCCACAAGCCCCCTGTATACTCTGCTCCCCGCACACCCGCCTGTATACTCTGCTCCACACAGCCGCCTGTATACTCTGCTCCCCCACAGCCGCCTGTATACTCTGCTCCCCGACACAGCCGCCTGTATACTCTGCTCCCCAAGCCGCCTGTATACTCTGCTCCCTCCACAGCCGCCTGTATACAACCGCCGTATACCTGCCCCCGCACAGCCCCTGTATACTCTGTACCCACAAGCCGCCCTGTATACTCTGCTCCCCCACAGCCGCCTGTATACTCTGCTCCCACACAGCCGCCTGTATACTCTGCTACCAACACGCAAACTGCCGCCCTGTATACTCTGCTCCCCGCACAGCCGCCTGTATACTCTGCTACCCCGCACAGCCGCCTGTATACTCTGCTCCCCGCACACCCGCCTGTATACTCTGCCCCTTACCTGCTCCCCGCACAGCCGCCTGTATACTCTGCTCCCCGCACAAGCCGCCTGTATACTCTGCTACCCGCATAGCCCCTGTATACTCTGCTCCCCGCACACCGCCTGTATACTCTGCTCCCCCCACACCGCCCTGTATACTCTGCTACCCACAGCCGCCTGTATACTCTGCTCCCTACACAGCCGCCTGTATACTCTGCTCCCCACAGCCGCCTGTATACTCTGCTCCCCTGCACACCCCCTGTATACTCTGCTCCCCGCACACCCGCCTGTATACCCCCCGGCTACCTTAACAGCCGCCTGTATACTCTGTCCCCCACAGCCGCCTGTATACTCGCTCCCCACACAGCGCCTGAAACAGCCGCCTGTATACTCTGCTTCCCCCACAGCCCCTGTATACTCTGCTCCCCGCACAGCCGCCTGTATACTCTGCTCCCCCACACAGCCGCCTCTATACTCTGCTCCCCGCACAGCCGCCTTATACTTGTTCCCCGCACAGCCGCCTGTATACTCTGCTCCCCGCACAGCTGCCTGTATACTCTGCTCCCCACACACCCGCCTGTATACTCTGCTACCAAAGAGCCGCCTGTATACTCTGCTACGCAAAGAGCTGCCTGCATAATCTGCTACCCTCAGAGCCGCCTGTATACTCTGCTACCCACAGAGCCGCCTGTATACTCTGCTACCCACAGAGCCACCTGTATACTCTGCTACCCACAGAGCCGCCTGTATACTCTGCTACCCACAGAGCCGCCTGTATACTCTGCTACACACAGAGCCGCCTGTATACTCTGCTACCCACTGACCTGCCTGTATACACACAATTCATTTCACCGCGCTCCCCGATGCAATTGCATCGGGCCTTTTTATTAGTCTAATATATAAAGCTGAATGTGTGTATGTGTGTATGTCGGGGATTAGCATCTACACCGTCGCAACTACAGCCACAAAATTTTGCAGTCACACGTCAGGACCCCGAGAGTGTCATAGGCTATGTTGTGAGGCGAAATGTTAACCCTGCACGTTCCTGTTCACCAAACAATTTTGCCCCTATCTACATAATGGAGAAAAAGTGAAAGGAAAAGTGTTGGAGGAAAATCGACAGCTGCCAGCTATAGCCACAAAATTTTGCACAGTCACATGTCTGGACCTCTACAGCATCATAGGCTATGTTGTGAGGTGAAAGTTTAACCCCGCGCGTTTCAATTCACCAAACAATTTTGCCCCTATCTACATAATGGGGAAAATGTGAAAGGGAAAGTGTTGGAGGCAAATTGACAACTGCAAGATGTGAACAAGGGGGACTTAAAGAATGAGAGCGATGGCGCCAAATAGTAAATACTGTAAAGTTGCTAAGGTGGGGCCCCGACATAGGTGCTTGAACACATATACCAGCACACATTTCACCACACATACACTAACCTCGCCACATAATCACCCTAAAACACACACAAGTCTGGTATTATCCTTCAAAAATATAAATCTGATTAATAAGCAGCAAAACTACAAGAGAAACAAATGTACCATATCTAATATATAAAGCTGAATGTGTGTATGTGTGTGTATGTCCAGGATTGGCATCTACACCGTCGCAACTACAGCCACAAATGTTTGCACAGTCACACGTCTGGATCCCGAGAGCATCATAGGCTATGTTGTGAGGGAAAATTTTAACCCCGTGTGTTCCAATTCACCAAACAATTTTGGCCCTATCTAAATAATGGAGAGAAAGTGACAGTTACCAGTTGACAGTTGTGAATGAGAAGGGCTTCATGACAGCACCAAAGACTAACAGCATATACCAGCATATAGTCACTAAGGTGGGGCCCTGACATGGAATATTCACCACGCACGGGACATGTATACACACCACATGCACACAAAGAGTAACAGTTAAGGTGGAGCCCCAACATTGGATACTCACCACGCACCTGAACATAAACACACACCACAAAGAGACACACACAACCCAGAGACACACACCACACAGACCCCCCCCCCCCACAGGGACACACACATACACACCCTATAGGGACACATGCACTCACCCCACAGGGACACACACCACAGGGACATACACACATACACACCCCACAGGGACACAGAGACACACACACACACCCCACAGGAACACACAGACCCCATAGGGATGGGCTCACACCACAGAGACACCCCTCCCCTCACAATGACACACACCACAGGGACCCCCCCACAGGGACACACACGACTGGGACACACACACACCCCAGGGATACACACACCCCAGGGACACACACACAGATGTCCACAAATAGCCTCACACAACTCGCCTCATACATCTGGTATCTTTAATTTCTAAAAATAAACATCTGATTAAAAACAGCCAATGTGCAACACATGTGCCATATAGGGAATTAAGGCAGATGCCAGTCACATGAGCTGTCTTTTATGTGTATGTGTGAGGTAATATATACTGCCTGGCCAGGGGGAGGGTTAATGTTGGCTGGAGATTTATTAGGCTGTCTATAGCAATCTATCACAGCTCAGCTTCTATTTTCCTACAGATCATTAATATGACATATTCAAATTCTATTTTGTTATAGCGAACAGCAGTTCTTTATTAACCCGGGTAGTACAGCTAGTTGTATATATAGATGACAAAGAAGAGTCCATACCATTCATCTCATAATAAGACATAACTTTTAATGCTTTCTATATAAAAGACATAGTGAGAAACTCTGGAAAAATTTTGTATGGTGTCTAGGAGATGTCGCATTGAAACTAAAGGGTCCGTTAGTGTCAGGAGGATATCGTCAGCGAACAGCGAGATTTTTAAATTGCCTATGTTGGAGGGGATTCCTTTTATATAAGGATTCATACGTATCATTTCAGCCAATGGCTCTATGAATAAGTCAAAAAGGGTGGGAGAAAGAGGGCAGCCCTGCATAGTTCCCTTAGTAAGGGTAAATTTATCAGATAAAGTGTTATTAGTTAATATTTTGGCCGTAGGTTGGGAGTATAGTGATTCAATTGCATTAACACACAATCAATTGCATTTAGGATTTCTCCCTGAAGGCCGAATTTGTGTAGTGTTTGGAAAAGGTAATTCCAATGCACTCTATCGAACGCCTTTTCGGCATCGACAGCCACTACTAGTGCTGGTGTCTTTGTTTCCTCTATACAAAAAATCAAATTAAGAGCTCACCTCGTGGCATCAGTAGTATTTCTGCCCGGTACGAACCCCACCTGATCTCTCTGTAATAGGTTGGGGGTAACTTTCTGTAGCCGGTTATTAATTGTTTTGGTAATAATTAGTGATGGGCGAATCCTAAATTACTCGGAATCGCTTGACTCTAGCGAGTCCGAGTCCAGGACTCGCTACTCGTTGCGAGTCTAGCGAGTCCAATGTTAATGAATGGGGAAGCGAGTAATAGCGAGTAGTGTGAGATTTACAAATCGCAGATGTGTCTCGGAAGCTTCAGCCTGAAGCAATCCTAGTTGTGTCATTTATTTGCATTGCTCGTTTACTTTGTAAGTAATCGCTGACTCGCACAGATAAGATCCTGTCTTCTCTGTGTTCTGGCTGCCCCAGCTCCAGGGTCCTAGAGCCTGCCTGCTGCCTGATGTAGCAGAGCTGACATTGTTCTCAGTCTGCTCATTCCCTGTGTACAGACATGAATGTCTGTGCACAGAGATGATGTAGCAGAGCTGAGATTGTTCTCAGTCTGCTCATTCCCTGTGTACAGACATGAATGTCTGTGCACAGAGATGATGTAGCAGAGCTGAGATTGTTCTCAGTCTGCTCATTCCCTGTGTACAGACATGAATGTCTGTGCACAGAGATGATGTAGCAGAGCTGAGATTGTTCTCAGTCTGCTTATTCCCTGTGCATAGACATCTATATTTATGCACAGGGGATGTAGCAGAGAGGACATCGCGTTTTGGACTGCGTCGGACGGAAGAGGATTTTTTTAATTAAAGATGGAGTCCCTAATGGCTTTTTTTTTTATTTCTAATAAAAAATTTTCCTTGTGTTGTGTTTTTTTTTAAACAATTTAATAGAAATTCATGGCGGTCATGTCTAATATCGGCGTGACCGCCATAAATTTCGGGCTTAGGGCCAGCTGATAATACAAAGCTGGCCCTAACCTCTTTATTACCCAGCGTGCCACCGCTACCAGGGCCGCTGGAAGAGCGGGGTTCAGCGCCAGAGGATGGCGCTTCAATGAACGCGCCATCTTCTGGGGCGGCTGCGGGCTGCAATTTGCAGCGGGGGGTGCCCAGAAAGCTTGGGCATCCCTGCGCTGCGGATTCCAGCCCCCAGCTGCTTAGCTGTACCTGGCTAGACATAGAAATTGCGCGGAGCCCCACGCATTTTTTTTTAATTATTTCATGAAATTCTGAGATTCTGACTCTGAGACTCTGACTCTGAGACTCTGACTCTGAAATTCATGAAATAATTAAAAAAAAATGCGTGGGGCTCCGCGCAATTTCTATGTCTAGCCAGGTACAGCTAAGCAGCTGAGGGCTGGAATCCGCAGCGCAGGGATGCCCAAGCTTTCTGGGCACCCCCCGCTGCAAATTGCAGCCCGCAGCCGCCCCAGAAGATGGCGCGTTCATTGAAGCGCCATCCTCTGGCGCTGAACCCCGCTCTTCCAGCGGCCCTGGTAGCGGTGGCACGCTGGGTAATAAAGAGGTTAGGGCCAGCTTTGTATTATCAGCTGGCCCTAAGTCCGAAATTTATGGCGGTCACGCCAATATTAGACATGACCACCATGAATTTCTATTAAATTGTTTTAAAAAAAACACAACACAAGGAAAAATTTTTATTAGAAATAAAAAAAAAAGCCATTAGGGACTCCATCATTAATTAAAAAAATCCTCTTCCGTCCGACGCAGTCCAAAACGCGATGTCCTCTCTGCTCATCCCTGTGCATAAATATAGATGTCTATGCACAGGGAATAAGCAGACTGAGAACAATCTCAGCTCTGCTACATCATCTCTGTGCACAGACATTCATGTCTGTACACAGGGAATGAGCAGACTGAGAACAATCTCAGCACTGCTACATCATCTCTGTGCACAGACATTCATGTCTGTACACAGGGAATGAGCAGACTGAGAACAATGTCAGCACTGCTACATCAGGCAGCAGGCGGGCTCTAGGACCCTGGAGCTGCACAGAGAAGACAGCTGGACTCAGCTCGCAAAGAAACAGCAGTTACTTTGCGAGTTTCCCTGCTATCACTGGCACAGTAGCCAGTGATTACTCGCGAGTCTAATGCAAACAATGGCAATCCTAGTTTTGTCAGCGTTTCTGACAAAACTAGGATTGATATTGATTTGCATTGGACTCGCGAGTAATCACTGGGAAACTCGCAGAGTACCGAGTCCTGCGAGTCCCTTACTACTCGCCGAGTAACGAGTCCTAGCGAGTAGATTCGCCCATCCCTAGTAATAATTTTAAAGTCTGAGTTGAGGAGTGATATTGGCCGGTAGTTGGTAACATTTTCCCTATCTCCTTTATTTTTGTAAATAACCGAGATCAGGGCTTCCTGCATTTCTGCCGGGAGGGCACCTTTATTGATAGTGAGAGAATTCGCCAATTTTGTTAGGTAGGGTGCGAGAGAGGATTGGAATGTTAAATAATATTCATTCTGGAATCCATAGGGGCCCGGGGATTTACCTTTTTTTAATGTTTTGATGGTTTCTAAAATTTCAGAATCCGTAAAGGGAGAGTTTAGAAATTTTAGTTCTTCTTCTGAGATAGAAGGAAGCTGGATGGAGTCTAGAAATTTGTTTATGTCTTGCATTTCAGGGAGGGGTTCCTGTTTTTCTAGTTTGAGGTTATAGAGTTTCCTATAGAAGTTTGCGAAAATTTCCGAGATGTTTTTAGGATTTTTTGGGATAGTATCATGGTTATCTTTAATTTGTATTATCCTTGTTTTAAGTCTATGTGTTTTTATTCGTTTGGCAAAGAGTTTGGTTTGCTTATTCATGCAGTAGTAGAAGTTAGCTTTGGAAACTCTTATAATTTTGTCATAGTCGGAGGTCAGCAATGTTTTAAGCTGCAGTCTTAATTTTAGGATTTCTTTATGGATTTCCTCTTTGTTAGATTGGAGTAGGGACACTTCCAACTCTCTAATTCTTTTAACAATTATTTCAGTATCTTTAGTGTTCATGCGTTTCAATCTAGAATTGAGTTGCATAAGTTGCCCTCTTAGTACAGCCTTATGGGCCGTCCACAGTGTGGATATCGAGACATCTGCAGTGTCGTTCTCTTTGAAGTATAGGCCAATAGAATTTTGTATTAATTCTTTATATTGTGGGTGGTGGAACAGGTAAGAGTTAGCTCTCCAATTTCCCTGGGGTATATGGGCAGTGAGTGGGGTCAATTTGAATACTACTGGTGAATGATCTGAACAGGATCTGGGAAGAATACTCATTTTTTTAAATTTGTGTAACGTGTGTATGTCTGTCAAGACCAAGTCTATTCAGGCGAAGGACTTATGGGCTTCTGAGTAGTGTGTAAATTCTATTGATGAAGAATTTAAGCAACGGAAGACATCATATAGTTCCTCTTTATCTATCCATGGATTCAGAGATGTGTTGGAGTTTCTTGACTTGTTTGAGGAGTCAATGTCCGGGTTGGGTACTACATTTAAATCCACTACTATTATCAGTTGACCTTTCTTTTGTTGCTGAATAATCTTAATAAATTTGTTCAGGAAGCCTATTTGGCCCCTATTGGGAGCATAGATGTTTGCCAGAGTAAAAATCACATCATCAACCTTACAAATCAAAATAAAAAACCTACCATCTTGATCTTTGATTACCTCTATCTCTTCAAATTTAACCATATCTTTAACTATAATTGCAACACCAGCCTTCTTCTTTTCACCAGAAGAAAAATAAATATGGGGAAACTTCTTATTATCAAACTTCGGAGGGTTGTCAGTTGAGAATTTGGTTTCTTGCAGGGCTGCAATATCTACATGTAATTGTATAAGTTCCTTCCAAACTAAATGTCTCTTTTGAGGTGAGTTGAGACCATGGACATTTAAAGATACTAATTTATTAGCCATAATTGAGCAGAGATGGGTCGGTCTTGAGACTCAGAGCTTGGACTGGCAGTATGACAAAAAGGTTATTGGTAGTTATGTTAAGTATAGAAACAGCCAGTGACATGAGGGAACAATCAAACATTTCAAACATTTCAACAAATCAACCTTGCAAAGACACAAATCTTACCTCTTAACATTGACCAACCAACACTGGAGATTCTTCAGTTGGAGTTTCCCTTATCCTGGGAACACAACACTCTCGACTACTTAGAGATTAAGATCTCCAAGCCACTCTCAAATATCATAGACATTAATTACGCAGAAATTTATAAAACCATACAAACAGACCTTCTCCACATGAAAAAAATTGAAATGTCTTGGTTAGGGAAAATCAACGCTTATAAGATGTGTATTCTCCCAAAACTTCTCTATTTATTTAGATCTATTCCCCTCAAAATTCCTTGTAAATGGCTGCAAAAACTCCAGATGCAGATCTCCAAGTTTTTCTGGAATGACGGTAAGCCTAGAGTTGCCAAGACTACACTTATGAAAGGGAGAACAAGAGGTGGACTAGCTCTTCCAAATTTATATGCTTACCATCATGCTATCTTGATCAAAAATAGTCGTAACTGGTGGAGGGAACATGACCGACCTAATTGGTTAGAACTTGAATAACCCAAAAACATGAGAAATAAAATGGGCCTAGTGGTTATAGCTCATCTCTGTGATAAAAAGAGACCACTTCCTAAAAATCCAATCACTAAAACCATAATCCAATCCTGGAAGTTACTACTCAACTATTCAAGCAAAACGCATAAATATTTTCCCCCGTCCTGGATACCCATTGAAGTATTTGAAGTGATTGCCCCCAAAACTGAACTAGGGTTATGGAAATTAAAGGGAATTAGTTATATATCTGATATTGTAGACGGTAATAATTTACTCCTCCCATTCCACGCAATCAGAAACAAATTTGATTTGGATCCCTCAGAAATTAGCAAGTTGACTAAATTAGAAAAACTGGTTCAGACTCATGATCTTAAATTCTCTCTGCCACAAAACCTAGTCCAAATGGTTAAATACTTCCAAAGCAACGTGTTCTGGAAAACCAGTACTATTTACCAATCCTTTAACTTAGATATTATTACTCAAAAAACAACAAACTTGGTGGCATGGGAGAAGGAACTTGCCCTAGATATTAGTCTGACCAAATACAACATATTTTTGACAACATATACTCTGCCGTTCCCTGTTACTCGTTAATTGAAACCCATTACAAAATCTTTACCAGATGGTATTTAACCCCATATAGACTACACCTTATTCACGGCCAAAATTCCCCATTGTGTTGGAGAAATTGTACGGAGGTTGGTTCTTTATCACATATATTTTGGCACTGCAAATCCCTCAGACCATATTGGGAAAAAATAAACCTTCTAATAAATGATTTACAGGACTTCAGATTCAACTCACGGAGGAATTAGTGCTTCTACTTATAGGAATCGACCTAATTCCCAAACTTCATAGACCAATTGTGTCCCATATTGTATTAACTGCAAAAAACAACATAGCTACTAAGTGGAGAGACCCTCTTCCTTCGAGCTTTGAGGATACTATTGACAAAATAGGATCCCATAATGTCTATGAATATGCTTACTCACTTAGGCATAACCTTTTAAGAAAATATAAAAAGAAATGGTGTTATTGGAATGCCTTTATGCCCTCTCCACATATTCCCAGAGACATGGACAACATATACTAACTGCTCAGATACATTAAGACCACCCTGCTTGAGACTCACTTGGATCTTAGGTCACTTACGTTTATGGCTGTATCGACTACCCCACTAAGGATAGCGCGTTACATGATATGTACATAGTTCACTTGTTAATGTATATTTGACGGAGTAATTCTGTTATGAACAATTCGTCCTATCTGTAATTGCTAATATTATCTTCTTATTCCTTACATTGTAATTAATGTTTCTAATTGTACATGTTATTGTATTACTATTATCGAGTTGTATACTCTAGTCTTTAATTAATACGCTCAGTAATGCACTCGTGAGCTACCTGTTTTGCACAGTAAATTCAATAAAAATCATTTGAAAACATATATAAAAGACATACAAGTAAAATCCATAGAAGAACAGATAAGGACTCTTTACAAACATCACAAAAGTTGATTTCATCAACAGTTATTAAAGTGAGCAAGGCGTGCAAAGATTACAGCAAGACTCCAAAGAACTTTCCTCTATGAGGGATATATATGACCCCCAAACTAAGAAAATAGGTGCATTTGGATAAAAATCCCCATGGGTTAACAGGGGACCCTTTGAGGGTTAATTTTTATCTTCTTTCTCCCCAGATTAGCTGTCTTTGCCAAATTACAATAGTTGTAGGTTCAATCTCAACACAGTTTATACTGGGGTATCTGAGGAGCTGGAACTGCTGTCATGTAACTGTCACAGCAGAGCACACATTCACTCACATAACAACATGTGTATTGTCAAATAGTCTGTGATCAACTTCCAATAATGCTGATATAATCACAGCCTAGTATAAGTTATATTAGGGAGGCAGGTCACAGACTAGTAGAAGCAATATTGGGAGACTTAGGGTATTTTCGCATCTAAGGTTGTGTGCGTTTTGCTAAATTTGCGTTTCTAGGCGTTTTTACCGCTAAAAACGCATAAAATCGCTAGCGTTTTTTCCCCCACTGATTTCAATGGAAACGCATGTAAAAAACGCATGCAAAACGCATGTGCATGTTCAAAAACGCAAAATACATGCGTCTTGGCCAAAGCTGCCCAAAACGTCGGGAAGACGTTTTGTGCTGCAATGGCAAAAACACATGCATTTTGCATGCGTTTTTACATGCGTTTCCATTAAAATGAATGGGGGGAACAACGCTAGCGTTTTTAGCGGTAAAAAAGCCTAGAAACGCAAATTTAGCAAAACGCACACCAACCTTAGATGTGGAACAGGCCTTATATATCCAGTCAACCACTCAGATGACTACTGTGGCAGCAGGATTTACCTCCTATACATAATCTGCACAGACTTGTTTCAGATCAGTGTACTACAATCGGACTAGTGCAAGTAACATTGCTCTGGGGCAGTTGGCAAACCAATATTCACTATCCAGACAGTACTGCCTTAGTTTCCAGTCAGTGGGATTGTCCTATCACAGCATACTATGGACAGCTACAAGCCCAGTCCCCTCTTTGGCTAGGGTCACATTTGGGAGCTTGCATCCTTTGGTAGGATGCGTTAAAGGATGCTGTTTTTTCCCATGACATTTTTATGCATTTTTTCCATTTTTAGCGGTAGCATTAACGCATGGTACATATATTTACCATGCGTTAACACATGCGTTTCCCATAGACTCGCATGTTAAAAAAAGCATGTGTTTTTGCAAACGCCCCCAAAAACACTGCTTACCCTTTTTTTGTTGCTTTTGCTAAATCGCCTAGCGTGAAACGCATGGCAGTTTGACAATGTGTTTTTTTGCATGGGAGCCTATGGATGCATTAACGCTAGCGGTTTTCAACATTTGAACACTGAAAAAATGCTAGGTTTTAGCTCTTCCATGATGTTAATATGACCCTAGCCTGACTGTCCCATAGGTTTTTCCCTTTACTAACACTCGCCCATATCCTAGTTGTTGGTATGCTTCTGTCTATATGGATTTTACTTGTATGTCTTTTATATAGAAAGTTTTAAAAGTTATCACTTATTATCAGATGAACGGTATGGACTCTTCTTTCTCATCTATATATATGATGGGCATGAACCCTCTTCTATGTTTTCTATTATATTTACTGAATTTGCTAAGAGGGACCTAACAAAAAGCTTAGTGTTTGTTATACACATTTGCTGGGTAATAACATTTTGTTTGGTACTATATATCTTTATTGTGGCTGAAACTCAATTATTGCAATATATAGATGCACATCCCTGCCTAGTCATATACAGTAGATAATAGTTAAAGAGAGCCTGTCACCACATTTGACCTATCTAAACTATTAATATGGGAATGCTGAAAAAGTCCTCTCTGTATCTCTCATATCAGATGATTTTTGGTTGATAAATCATCTTTTATCACTTTAGGTAAATTACCTCTTCCATGCTAGGGGGTGGATTTTGCCTTGAAGATATCTATACCTCCAGGGCTTATTTTCAACAGAATTGGCATTACCAGTGTGACATGTGATGGCTGCTCTTTGTTCTCCTGATATCACTGCAGAGCTGTGTAGGATTATGGCTAGGGTCACACTTGCGTCAGCCCTTACAGCCGACGCAAGCGCTAAAAACGTAGAAATTTTCCATGCAGCACATAGCGTTAACGCTATGCGCTGCCAGAGAACACTGCCCCATAGAAACCCCTTGTATACCTTAGCAGCGGCCACGCAGGGAGTGCGCTTTACCACAGCGCACAGGAAAACGCTGTCTGCAGCCATAAGGGCTATTGCAAGTGTGACCCTAGCCTTACACATATGCTAGGTTCAGACTTGAGGCTGGAGGAGCCGCTAAAATCTTTGAAAATCAGCAGCAGCGCATAGAGTTAACACTATGTGCTGCCAGTGGAACGCAGCCCCATAGAAACCCGGTGTTTACCTTAGCAGCAGTCACACACAAAGCTGCAGGACGAACGCATTAGTAGAGCGCATAGGAAAACGCTGTCTGCTCTACTAATGCCTCAAGTCTGACCCTAGCCATAGACAGTGTTACAATATTATTGCAATACAGCAGAGCTCAGAGAGCTGCAGTCAATGTGTTTGCAAGAAGATTAAGTTACTTTCTCATTTTCTGTGTTTGTGGATAGAAATAAGCGATGTTTGATTCGAATTGTTCGCCAATTTCAAATTCGAGCTGTTTTTGGCGGTGTTCGAGTCATTCGCTGAATTAGAACAATTTGCTTGAAATTCGGCAGTGCTAGTGATGAGCCCAGGCCAAGGGGTACTCGGACACCGGGACTGATGGCTTCTTGGATGTAGGATCACGGGTGGTCGGGTTCCTGGTTCCGTGCCCTGGTTATCATTTGTTAGATGGTGGGGAGGGAATAGTTACAAGGCAACGTGACGCCACCTGTAGTTCCCGGTAATATAGGTACCGGCGCTGCAAGGTGCCCGCTGAGGTGATGGTGGGTGCAGCAGAGTGTGGTACAGCTCCCCACAGGTGGAGCTTTTACCTCAGGGCAGCGGTGATGGAGGATGATGATGAGGGGGATGAGGGGAGTAGTTGTTGCAGTTCTTACCCCTCTGGTGAGATGCTGCTGATGGTGTTGAAGCCCTCCAGGCACCGGCGAGAAGAATAACAGAGACCAGGTCAACTCAAACTCCATTTTACTGGGTACCGGCAGATGTTAAATGATACACAGTACAGTCTGGTTTACCGGGTGTCTGTTGCTAGTTCAGGGTCCCCCTTTTGGAGTCTCCAGATGTTCCTTATTTGTCTTTCGGGGTCTACTTTACTCTTCTCTGTCTTTACCACCCTCACAGAGCTCTCCCGCCAGTCCTACAGTCTGTATCTAGTAGGTAAGGTTGTTTCCTTGCCGGTACCGACGGGAGCAGCAGGAACGCACTATTTCTTCCGCCACCGGAATTCGGCCCGTTACCTCTAGTGTCCTGAACCGGTTTCAGTTCTGAGGGGCGAGATGCCTTTGTGGCGCTAACGACTACCCGATTACTATGGGCCCGCAGCTCTTCAGTTTGCGGTCAAAGGTAAACTACTGACCGCCTTGGCTTCCCATGTTGCCTTCCCCAAACAATACTAGCCGGCTCCAACAGGTTCTGGTCCGTTTCCTTCTGCCCTAGGCCTCCTCTTAAAGATGGGGATCCCTCCTGTCAGAGCACTGTCAGGCACGTCCTTCCTGACTGCCTTCCAAGCACTGTCTGAGGTAACTTCTCTCACTAGCTCCCAAGTCTCGAGCCACCCATCTGAGTATGGGGTAAGACAGATGGTTGAGTATGCATCGCTCTTCACTCATACTATATTCTGGGAATCAGAGGTCTGCTCAAAAGCTTTTGTGAGTCAAGACGAGGTAATGATCTGCACTGATGCCCAGAAGCTTTTGGAGTCGGATCCAGGCCCAGATAAAAAAAGTTCTGAGCAAGCATAATGTAGACCGTCATTCATAAAGTGTCGACTGCACCTTGGAGATCTTGTGAGCTCTTCCGCATACGACTCCTCCTGTACTTCCTCCCCCTCCTCTTGTGCCACCACCTGACTCTGAATACTGTTTAAAGTGTGCTCCAGCATGTAAATAACGGGAATAGTCATGCTGGTAATGGCATAATCATCATTAAACATCTTCGTCGACATTTCAACACTGTACAGAATGGTGGATAGGTCCTTCATTTCAGACCACTCCAGCAGTGTGATTTGCCCCACTTCTGGATCTCGTAGGCCCAGGTTATACGTCATGATGTCGGTGCTGTCACAGTTGCTGCAACATGGGCAGAGTTGAATTCCATCGTGTCGGCACATCACATTTCAGCCGGCGAACTGGTAGGCCGAATGACTTCTGTAGAGATGCAAGGCGTTGAGCAACGGGATGCGAACGGCGGAAGTGAGCACACAGTGACCATGCCCTCTGCTGAAGACCATCTAGGGACGGATAGTGTGTAAAAATTTGCTGGACAACCAGGTTTAAGACGTGAACCATGCAAGGCACATGTGTCACATTGCCCCGGCGGAGGGCTGCACCCAGCATTGCAGCATTGTTGCACATGGCCTTCCCTGGCTGCAGGTTCAGTGGACACAAGAATTGATGAAACTCGGTCTCCACAGCAGACCACAACTCCTCAGCTGTGTGACTCACATTTCCCATACATTTCAAGGTAAAGACCGCCTGATGCCGTTGAGCCCTCCTGCCATCATAGTAAGGAGGTGTGCAGGATTCCTTGTGCGCAGTTAGAACGCGGGTGGCATTATCAGACAGGCTTTGGGTGCAGATGGAGGACTGAGACGAGGTTGAGGAGACAGAAGCAATGGAGGAACTTCTACATACAGAGGATTGACGCACAACTCGTGGGGATGGCAAGACTTGCACAGCAGCCCCTTTTGTTGTCTTCATAGTTACCCAGATTTTTTGACCGCTACTTACATTTTGGTGACAAATCTTACAGATAACATGGGGAGACTAAAAGCTTTCAGCTTGCAACTGTGGGGCAATTGATGCCACTGAAGTCATGTCTGGGCCCAAATTTTTTGGAAAAATGGAGACTCTTGTTGTAGTCCCCTAAATGTGACACAATGCTCATCGTGTGCACAAGACCTTCCAGATACTGAAGTAAAATGCACCAAATTATCATCATCTGCATATGGCCTTACAGATACTGAAGTGAAACGCACCAAATAATCATCATCTTCACATGGCCTTACACATACTGAAATAAAACGCAACAAATAATCATCATCTGCATATGGCCTTACAGATACTGAAGTGAAACGCATCAAATAATCATCATCTGACATGGCCTTACAGATACTGAAGTGAAACGCACCAAATAATCATCATCTGCGCCTGGCCTTACAGATACTGAAGTAAAACACACCAAATAATCATCATCTGCACCTGGCCTTACAGATGCTGAAGTAAAACACCAAATAATCATCATCTGCACATGGCCTTACAGATACTGAAGTAAAACACACCAAATAATCATCATCTGCACATGGTCTTACAGATACTGAAGTGAAACTCAACAAATACTCATCTTCAGGACGTGGCCTTACAGATACTGAAGTGAAACACACCAAATAATCATCATCTGCACATGGCCTTACAGATACTGAAGTGAAACTCAACAAATACTCATCTTCAGGACGTGGCCTTACAGATACTGAAGTGAAACACACCAAATAATCATCATCTGCACATGGTCTTACACATACTGAAATAAAACGCAACAAATAATCATCATCTGCATATGGCCTTACAGATACTGAAGTGAAACGCATCAAATAATCATCATCTGCACATGGCCTTACAGATACTGAAGTGAAACGCACCAAATAATCATCATCTGCGCCTGGCCTTACAGATACTGAAGTAAAACACACCAAATAATCATCATCTGCACCTGGCCTTACAGATGCTGAAGTAAAACACCAAATAATCATCATCTGCACATAGCCTTACAGATACTGAAGTAAAACACACCAAATAATCATCATCTGCACATGGCCTTACAGATACTGAAGTGAAACTCAACAAATACTCATCTTCAGGACATGGCCTTACAGATACTGAAGTGAAACACACCAAATAATCATGATCTGCACATGGCCTTACAGATACTGAAGTGAAACTCAACAAATACTCATCTTCAGGACGTGGCCTTACAGATACTGAAGTGAAACACACCAAATAATCATCATCTGCACATGGTCTTACAAATACTGAAGTGAAACTCAACAAATACTCATCTTCAGGACGTGGCCTTACAGATACTGAAGTAAAACACACCAAATAATCATCATCTGCACATGGCCTTAAAGATAATGAAGTAAAATGCACCAAATAATCATCATCTGCACATGGCCTTACAGATACTGAAGTGAAACGCACCAAATAATCATCATCTGCACTTGGCCTTACAGATACTGAAATAAAATGCACCAAATAATCATCATCTGCACATGCCGTTATGGCCACTTTACACGCGGCAACAGGAAGATAGAAAACGGCAGGTGTCGGAGACAATTGTACCTTTTACCTTCAAAACACCTTGCAGATACCTGAATTACACGCATCCATTTCAAGGTGTTTTGAAGGTAAAAGGTACAATTGTCTCTGACACCTGCCGTTTTCTATCTTCCTGTTGCCGCGTGTAAAGTGGCCATTACAGAAACTGAAGTAAACACACCAAATAATCATCTGCACATGGCCTTACAGATACTGAAGTAAAACACACCAAATAATCATCATGTGTAGGGATGAGCGAGTATGCTTCTCACTACTCGCACAAATAATAATCTCGTGATACTCTTGCTATGCTCGGGGTCCACCTCCCTGCATGTTGGCGCTCTTTACAGAGCCAGTTCACATGCAGGGATTGACTGACAGACACTGTACTGCCACAGCCATGTTGGTTGTGGCATTACAGTGATTGGCTGGCCGCACAGCATCATCAGGTCTTTATAAGACCTGACCGTACTGTGCTCGTCACTCTGCTCCACAGATAGTCAGTGTAGGGAGAGCTGCTGCTGATTGAGGGACAGATTTGCGGCCTTTCAGCTAGTGTAGGTGCAGGGCTGCCAGTCTAATTAACACAAACAGTCCTTCTGAGGACGAATAGAGCTGTATACAGGCAGGCAGGGAGGCAGGGTATATAGCAAACTTCGTTGTGCCAGTATACCAGCCTGCATCACATCTGGGGCTGGTGTACAGGCTGGAAATCTCATCCGTCCCAAAACAGTGCTTTTAGGGATTCATTTAGCTCTCTATAGGCAGGAGTAGGTTTTAGCGCAAATTAGGATACGCCAAAAGACTCGCTATTCTCGTCAGCGCTGGTGTCTGACCAGTCCACCTGCAGGGCCTTAATCTCTAATCTCAGTGTCGTGCTAAAAAACAAATCTTGTCTGCACTCATTTAGCATCTTAGTGCAGCTGTAGTAGATTGCAGCGTAAATTAGGAAACGCCAAAAGACTTGCTATTCTCGTCAGCGTTTGTGTCTGACCAGTCCACCTGCAGGGCCTTAATCTCTAATCTCAGTGTCGTGCTAAAAAACAAATCTTGTCTGCACTCATTTAGCATCTTAGTGCAGCTGTAGTAGATTGCAGCGTAAATAGGAAACGCCAAAAGACTTGCTATTTCGTCACGTTTGTGTCTGACCAGTCCACCTGCAGGGCCTTAATCTCTAATCTCAGTGTCGTGCTAAAAACCAAATCTTGTCTGCACTCATTTAGCATCTTAGTGCAGCTGCAGATCCCTGATGAAGGTGCCAGGTGGGCACTGAAACGCGTAGGAGGAGAATAAAGAAGTTTTGGATCACAACTTCGCCTTGGGTCTTCATTGATGATTCTGGCAGCGCGGACCGTAGCACACCTTCCCTTCCTGAATTTCCTGGTTTAACCCCACGTGCGTGGAGTTGGTGGAGGTCCAGCAGCAGCCATCAGGATATTATCCTACATGTTTTTCAACCAGTTGTGGGTCACACAACTGAAGTAGGTGAGTGGATTGCCTTTTTCACCGCCGTAATTGTAGAGTCTAGTGATAGGGGCACTATTGCGCCTCTTGTCCCCCTCCCCTCTCTTTTTTATTACTTCCTTAAAATGGGCACATTATTTAAAGAGGCCCTTATGCATGTTCTATCCAGGGGCATTGAAGTGCCTCCCAATTTTTGGCTGCCCTGCCTAGGGCAATACTACTAAAGACCCACTTCCTTACAATGGGCACATTATTTAAAGAGGCGCTCATGCACCTCTCTATCCAGGGGCATCAGAGTGCCACACAATTTTTGGCTTCCCTGCCTACGGTAATACTTCAAGAGACCCACATGCTTAAAATGGGCACATTATTTAAAGAGGCCTTCATTTAGGTCTCTTCCCAGGGGCATGGGAGTGCCACACAATTAAAAAAAAAAAAACTTTCATATAATCCAAAAAACTAACAAACACCAACTCTGTCTCACAAGTGGCTATGAGCCCTTAATATTTTTTCCATGAAAATCCATTTTGGTTTCATTTTGTAACGTTTTCTTGACAGTCCGTAAAAGTGGCGTAATAGTCTGACAACATTGTTGACATCAGTGACCTTGGGGTCTGAAATGCTTACAGATGTCTTCCCCATGCTGTTCCCATGTCATTTGAGCACTGTTCTGATACTTTTGTGACATTTTTAGGGTTTTTCCATTCTGCTGGGGGTCATGCCAGAAAAATACTCGGGTCTCCCATAGGATAATATTGGGCTCGGTGCTCGGGCCGAGTACACGAGTATCTTGGGATGCTCGGCCCGAGCTTCGAACACCCTAGCATTTTAGTACTCGTTCATCTCTAATCATCTGCACATGGCCTTACAGATACTGAAGTGAAACTCAAAAAATACTCATCTCCTGGACGTGGCCTTAGAGATACTGAAGTAAAACACACCAAATAATCATCATCTGCACATGGCCTTACAGATACTAAAGTGAAACGCTCCAAATAATCATCATCTGCACATGGCCTTACAGATACTGAAGTAAAACACACCAATAATCATCATCTGCATATGGCCTTACAGATACTGAAGTGTAACGCACCAAATAATCATCATCTGCACATGGCCTTACAGATACTGAAGTGAAACGCACAAGAGGCAGCAAAGCAACCCCAAAACATCAGGGAACCTCCGCCATGTTTGATTGTAGGGACCGTGTTCTTTTCTTTGAATGCCTCTTTTTTCTCCTGTAAACTCTATGTTGATACCTTTGCCCAAAAAGCTCTACTTTTGTCTCATCTGACCAGAGAACATTCTTCCAAAACGTTTTAGGCCTTCTTAGGTAAGTTTTGGCAAACTCCAGCCTGGCTTTTTTATGTCTCGGGGTAAGAAGTGGGGTCTTCCTGGGTATCCTACCATACAGTCCCTTTTCATTCAGATGCCGATGGATAGTACGGGTTGACACCGTTGTACCCTCGGACTGCAGGGCAGCTTGAACTTGTTTGGATGTTAGTCGAGGTTCTTTATCCACCATCCGCACAATCTTGCATTGAAATCTCTTGGCAATTTTTCTTTTCCATCCACATCTAGGGAGGTTAGCCACAGTGCCATGGGCTTTAAACTTCTTGATGACACTGCGCACGGTAGACACAGGAACATTCAGGTCTTTGGAGATGGACTTGTAGCCTTGAGATTGCTCATGCTTCTTCACAATTTGGTTTCTCAAGTCCTCAGACAGTTCTTTGGTCTTCTTTCTTTTTTCCATGCTCAATGTGGTACACACAAGGACACAGGACAGAGGTTGAGTCAACTTTAATCCATGTCAACTGGCTTCAAGTGTGATTTAGTTATTGCCAACACCTGTTAGGTGCCACAAGTAAGTTACAGGTGCTGTTAATTACACAAATTAGAGAAGCATCACATGATTTTTCCAACAGTGCCAATACTTTTGTCCACCCTCTTTTTTATGTTTGGTGTGGAATTATATCCAATTTGGCTTTAGGACAATTCTTTTTGTGTTTTTCATTGAAGACAAATTAAATGAAGATAATAATACCAAAGAATTTGTGATTGCAATAATTTTCAGGAAGAAACTGAGTATTATCTGACAGAATCTCAGGGGTGTCAATACTTTTGCCCACAACTGTAAATACCCCCTTTTGAAATTTACATAATGGTCAGTAATAGTTCACTCTGTAAACGTAAATTATAATTGTTTTTGGCAGCACGTGTTCTGGTTACACAGGATGATATGCTGGAAAGATGGAGCGAGCTTAAAATTTATTTCACCCAATAAACAAGTGTTTTGCTCATTTGCCGGCTGATTGGTAGCCTATTTTGATTGCCTGATTATCGGGAAATGAGCATTCCTAGAAACTCACATTAAAGATAGTGCAAATGCATCCTATATCTGCTATATTGTGTGTATATTCTTTTAGGTCAAGCCTCGAAGAATTAATTGATTCATTTTGGTGAGTAGAAGAATAGAACTCTATCTGTAATATGCTGCCAGTCAAGGTCCAAGTTCATGAATTTTATTAATGCATTCTTACATGTTCTTCTAATATAGAAGATTAAAAAGACTAGATTTCTTCTTTACAGAAACAGGTTTACAGTGAATCTTTATAAATACAATTGGTCATACATATTACCAAAGACGTACTATCACTTCAGCATTTCATTTCCATATATAAAAATATACAATGTTTGTATATTTCTGTCAGTCTGGAAAAATCTTTCACGATTATAACGAAAGTGCCTGAAGAAAATGACCAATTTATATTCTGCTTTTCTATCCCCAAGTGAGTGTGATATATTTTGACAAATTCATAGAAAATTGATGCAGAACTACTGGAAACTGAGTCGGCAAAAAACTCACATACAAAGGAACAAAGGAAAACTACAATAAAAAAAATGATTAAAATTCAGACAAATCACTTATATAAAAATTACATATAAATTGAAACTGTTGTGAAGACACAAAACCCTAACTAGACAAGTATAAGTCTGCTGTATCCTCTGAGGATAGCATTTTTGAATTACTACAATTATTGCAATCATTACTGGTTGTGATGGAACATAACAGGACAGGAGTCTCCACTGAGTGACTTACTTATATGACTATTTTTTTTTGCTATTTATCCTTAGCTTATGTCATATAAATGTATCTTATAAGAAATAAAGCTAACCTTAAAGGGAATGTGCCAGACAGTACATATATTATATAAAGTATAGGGGAAAATATCTGATTATTGGGTTTCCCACCGTTTGGACTCCTAACAACCAGTGGCATAACTTGAAGCTCATGAGCCCCGATGCAAATGATTCATTGGGGCCCCCAATTATTGCAAATCTTTAGTAGCATTGGTCTTTTTTTTATAGGCTAAAGGGACTTATAGGGCCCCTGAGGCTCCAGGGCCCGGGTGTGATTGCAACCCCTGCACCTGTTGTAGTTACGCCCCTACTAACAACCAAATTCAAAAGAGAGCCCCAAGGGCACAACCTATAGTCAACAGAGGGATCTACGCATGCATGTAGTTAAAATTTGATAAACAGGAAGAAAGCAAAATGCATAAGAATTGGGTGATCACCGTTATGATAAAATTATGAATTATTTATTAGTTTCAACCACACAGAAAAACAACACCAGTTAAAAACGATTAAAAAGCAAAACAAGCCAGTACATCAGGATCCTCACTAGAAATTGCACGCAGCACAGGAGGGAATACAAAGTATATGGACAAAAACCATTTATGCAGTCCTTAGATTACATAGTACAAAGGCATAATAAAATATACAGAATGATAGTGGTTTGCCCATAAATACAAATAGTCCCACACAAAACATCTTGAATCCTAGAACTGGTATAATAAGCACAAAGAAAAAGAAAACAGGCTAGTCAGTCTGGAAAGTGTCAAGCTAACATAAGAGTGGGCAGCTTTGAAGTCTGCCCTGTTTATTAAAACTCTAATCCATTTGCAAAAAAATCTAATGCCTGTAAATAAATTGTGCCAACAGGTTGAAAGTCCCCAGGAGGGAAATTCTAGCAGAGGAGGAAGTGTGCCAAGCTGCACCCGGGGAGCCCTGCAAGAAACCCCACATGTTTCGTTACGCTAGTAACTTCATCAAGGGAGAAATGTCTAACTCCGAACAATCACATTCAAAGTCATCCGGTCAAATGTTTAGTCAGATTCATAGACTTTAAGTGGAGCCGTACCAAGCATAATTGACCACAGCTTTCTTTCACCTTCGTTCTGAGGTCAGGGCAGGGTCTGTGGAAGTGGTGAATGTCTAAAGAATTCTCCTGTTAGGGTCGGAAAAGTATTTTTCATTAGTGATGAGCTTGTAGTATGATATTCGTAATCACTATACTCATAACGAGTACTTTTTTATACTCGTGTATTCATTCCAAATAGCGAGTACAATGCAAGTCAATGGGAAATGAGTAATTATCTGCTGGACCATACAAAGAGGTCTGGGAGGGCTGTAGAAAGGCAGAGATGGATGAAAAAGTGTTCAAACTGCATTGGAACAGTAGGCAGACATGATGTACACTGTCTACATACTGTTCTGCCATACAGCTGTGACAAAACCTAGTGAAGATGGATAGATAAAAGAATAGGTAGATCAGGCTTACCAGATTCCTGCTGCTGCTCCCAGGAGCCGCTCAGTATCCAGGACGCCTGCTGAATCATTTCTAGGTCAGCTCAGTCTCCCACTGAATCACTTTCCATGGCCTCCTATTAAGCTACTTGTATATTCACTGCACTGTTAGGCAAACAGCCAATCACAGATGCTCACACTCTGTGAGCACCTCTGTGATTGGCTGTTGTAGTTAGAGTGCATTTCCACAATCTGAACAGTGATTGTGTTTGGTGCCATACACATTAGTGTATGGCAACCAACCCGGTGTCATAGGGTGTTAAATAAATAAATAAATAATTTTAAAAAATGCTTGGGGCTTTGCAGTATTTTTAAGCTTAGCCAGTGAAAGCGGACAGCTGTGAGCTGCCACTCTCAGCTGCGTAATTTTACCTTGGCTGGCAAAAAAAATGCTTGGGCTCTGCCCTATTTTTAATTTATAGCCAAGGTAAAACCAGGCAGCTGAGGGATAATATTCTCATCAGGGTGAGGGCACATTTTTTTATGGTCCCCCACACGCTAAAGAATAGTAGCCCGCAGCCACCCCTGAAAATGGAACTTTCATAGTAGCGCCAATTCCAAGCGCTTTACCAGACTCTTCCAATGGCCCTGGTGGCAGTGGCAAGCTGGATAGTAAGTGTTTAACATCAGTTTTGTATTGCCAGCTTGTATTAGGCCCTGAGATTCTTAATGTCTGGCCACGTTAGACCCAGCCATTAAGAATCTCAAATAAATAGTAAAACAAGACACAACACAGAGAAAAATTATTTTATTATTAAAAAAAAAACATAGAGACACTTAGTGACTCCATCTTTATTACTCCCTCCCCGCCCTTATACCCCTCCACGATCTTCTTCTTCTCTTCCTGGATAGACTGAGCTATGCTACATCAAAGACCATGGGAGCGATTAACACATCTGCTCCCATGGTCTCTTATCACTGAATGACAGTGCTGAGACCTGTGGTATAGTAAACAGTGAGATCACAGTTCCTATAGCAGCAGCAGTTACTATGGCAACAGTGACCACAGCGCTTAGTATATGAAAGCGCTGAGACCTGCACTATAGAAAAGCAGTAAAGTGGTTACTATGGCAATGGTGACCATATGACAGCGCTGACACCTGCGCTTTATCACTTTACTATAGCGGAGGCCTCAGCACTTTCATATTGTAAACGGTGAGGTTACTGTTGCCATAACAACAGCGGTTACCATGGTAACGGTGACCTCACTGCTTACAATATGAAAGCGCTGAGACCTGTACTATAGTAAAGCGTTAATGTGCAGGTCTAAGCACTGTCATATGGTCACTGTTGCCATAAACCACTGTTGCTATGGACAGCACTGAGATCTGCCTTGTAATAAAGTGGTAAAGTGCCAGTGTCAGTGCTGTCAGATAATAAGTGGTGAGGTCAATAGTGACTTCATGGCTTACTATGTGGATACATTCAGAAACTGCACCAAGAACGGATGGATTCTCACAAAACGCAACCAAAATGCTGTGTGTGAATGCTGCTGCGCTATTTACTTACCTTCCTGCACTCCCCCGGTGATGTCCAGCATTGTCCTGTCATCCCTGGAGGCTGCAGAAATCGGTATCTCCAGGTCCCTGGTCATTTGACCAAGTGACGTCACTCAGTCACATGGTGCAGTGCCAGGTCCTTGAGATCTGTGCAGAAAGCTCTCAATGGGTTCTGCATTCTCCAGGATGAGAGAACAATGCTGGAGATCACAGTGGGAATACATGAGAGCACTGTGAAGGCCCCGTTACACGGCACAACATCATTAATGATATCGCTTAAAAGTCACGGATTTGGAGTCGTTCAAACGACATCGCTACGACCTCATTGCGTGTGACTCAGCAAAGTTGTAACGATAAATTGTTGGATCGCTGATTGCAGGTTTGAGAACATGTTCTTAAACCACACGATCAGCGATCAGCCAACCTGGTATATCGTTGTGTTTAACACTCTGATAACGATGTCATTTACGACTTCGCCCATTCACAGCAATAAGCAGGTATCGTTCGCTGGGTTGTGCGAACGATACCTGCTCACAACATCGTTGGTGAGACGTCCACGATGTCTAGACGTGTGACATCTCAACAACGATGTCAAAATGATATCTGCAACGACCGTGCGCCCACGAGATCGTTGCCGACATCGTTCCATCGTTGTGCCGTGTAAAGGAGCCCTTACTGTGATCTCCAGAGATGTTCTCTCATTCTGGGGACTGCGAACCCACTGAGAGCTTTCTGCACAGATCTGAAGGACTTGGCGCTGCACCATGTGACTGAGTGACGTCATTCGGTCACATGATCAGGGTCCTGGAGGCACTGATCTCTGAAGCCTCCTGAAATGAAAGGACAATGCTGGACATCACAGGGGGAGTGCAGGAAGATGAGTAAATAGCGTAGCAGCATTCACATACAGCGCTTTACCTCTTTTCTATATGCAGATCTCAGTGCTTTCATATACTAAGCGCTGAGGTCACCGTTGCCATAAAAACCACTGTTGACCTCACTGTTTACTAGACCGCAGGTCTCAATGCTGTTATTTAGTGATCATACACCATGGAAACTGATGTGTTCATCCTCCCCGTCTATCCAGGAAGAGAAGAAGAGGATTGTGCCGGGGTATGAAGGTGAGGAGGGGGTAATAAAGATGGAGTCACTAAGTGTCTCTGTGTTGTTGTTTTTTAATAAAATAATTTTTCATTGTGACACATTCTGACACTAAGTATCTTAGGGCTTAATACCAGCTGGCAATACAAAGCTGGTGTTAACCCCTTATTACCCAAAATGCAACAGCCACTAAAGCCACTGGAAGAGCTTGGTAAAGTGCCTGGAAATGGTGCTACAATGAATGTGCCATTTTCAGGGGCGACTGTGAGCTGCTATTCTTTAGCATGTGGGGGCCCTAAAAGAATGGGCTCTCACCCTACTGAGAATACCAGCCCTTAGCTTACTAGTTTTACGTTGGCTGGCAATTAAAAATAGGGCGGAGCCCATGTATTTTTTTTGCCAGCAAAGGTAGCTCGTAGCTGTCCACTTTCACTGGGCTAGACTTAAAAATACTGCAAAGCTCCACGCATTTTTTGTAATTATATTTTTATTTAACACCCTATGATGGCAGGTTTGTTGCCACAAACTAATGAGTATGGCAACCAAATACAATCACCGTCCAGATTGTGGAAATGCACTTTGGCTGCAACAGCCAATCACAGAGACGCTCACAGAGTGTAAGCGTCTGTGATTGGCTTTTTGTTTGATAGTGCAGTGAATATGCAAGTAGTTTAATAGACGTCCCAAGAAGAGATTCAGCAGGAGACTGAGCGGCCCCAGGAACAGCAGCAGGAGTCTGGTAATCCTGATCTACCTGTCGCTCGACCCTAGACCACCTGTAGGTGATGAGGGTGCAAATTGCAGAAATGGGGCCAGCAACTCCACACGATACAAAAGAGAAAAAAATTTCTAGTTATTTGACCCAGCGTCCCTGCTGGCACCAGTTCACATTATGTCTGTGAGTGCTGTGCAGTTTTTTTTCTCGATAGATAGATAGATAGATAGATAGATAGATAGATAGATAGATAGATAGATAGATAGATTAAAAAAAAGAAAAAAAAACTGCACAGCACTCACAGACTAAATGTGAACTGGTACTAGCAAGGACGCTGGGTCAAATAACTAGAAAAATTTCTCTGCAGCACTCAGCTACTACCAGTGACTTACAAATGCTAACAAGCTATATGTATATGAGAAAAAAGTTAAAAACGTACGTTTTTTCAAAAACTCAAAAATCTTATCTTTTTATTTCTGAAGTTCTTAGTACATACATTGGCCAATGTTTGCTTGCTCATCAACTGCGACAAAGTGACTTCAGGTCCGATGAGTCCTACGCTGATATCCCTATCCTCCTTGTCCACCCCCCCACTTCTCAGTGGGCAGACTCCATCTCGACCCTAGATCACCAGCAGGCAATGACCCAGCGTCCCTGCTGGCACCAGTTCACATTTAGTCTGTGAGTGCTGTGCAGTTTTTTTTTTCTTTTTTGTATCATATGGAGTTGCTGGCTCCAGGCTGCAATTTGCACCCTCATTGCCTGCTGGTGATCCAGGGTCGAGATGGAGTCTGCCCACTGAGAAATGGGGGGGTGGACAAGGAGGATAGGGATATCAGTGTAGGACTCATCGGACCTGAAGTCACTTTGTCGCAGTCGATGAGCAAGCAGACATTGGCCAATGTATGTACTAAGAACTTCAGAAATAAAAAGATAAGATTTTTGAGTTTTTTGAAAAACATAAGTTTTAAACTTTTTTCTCATATACATATAGCTTGTTAGCATTTGTACGTCATTGTTAGTAGCTGAGTGCTACAGAGAACTTTTTCTAGAATAGATAGATAGATAGATAGATAGATAGATAGATAGAACAGGTAGATCAGGATTAGCTGAGTGCTGCAGAGAATTTTTTCTAGTTATTTGACCCAGCATCCCTGCTCGCACCAGTTCACATTATGTCTGTGAGTGCTGTGCAGTTTTTTTTCTCTTTTGTATCGTGTGGAGTTGCTGGGACCATTGCATTTCTGCAATTTGCACCCTCATCACCTACAGGTGGTCTAGGGTCGAGATGGTGTCCGCCCACTTAGCGGTGGAATAGGGAGGACAAGGAAGGCAGGGATGTCAGCGTAGGACTCATCAGACCTGAAATCACTTTGTCGCAGTTGATGAGCAAACAGACATTGGCCAATGTGTGTACCAAGAACTTGAGAAATAAAAAATAAGAATTTTGAGTTTTTTGAAAAAAAACGTAAGCTTTTAAACTTTTTTCTCCTATATATACATCTTGTTAGCATATGTACATCATTGGTAGTAGCTGAGTGCTGCAGAGAATTTTATCTATCTATCTATCTATCTATCTATCTATCTATCTATTTTCACTAGGTTGTGTTACAGCTGTATGGCTGAACAGTATACAAACAGTGTCCATCATGTCTGTATACTGTTCCCATGCAGTTTGAGCACGTTATCAACCATCTCTGCCTTTAACCTTTAATAAATACCTTTTTTTTTTTAAAGATAGAATAATGACATTGGGTTAACACCCTGAAAATAATTCCAAACTGCTTATACAAATATACGACTGTCATATACAAACTGCATATAGAAATATTATAACACTTTAAATGCAATACACATAATACTGATACCTGACTCAAATTATTGATTCTGAAACATCCCTTTGATACAGGATACTTGGAGACACCCATAGTCTATTATGAATATGCGAATATAAGATGGCTGATTTGTTCCTTACATTTAGATCTCAGAGAAAGAGATCAGGTATAAGAGTTAGATATCTGTGTCAGATGACAGAATTAAGTATCAGAGTCTGAAGTCAAGAGTCATATGACAGCATCTTTGGTTACAATTAGTGATGAGCCACCACCTAAGTGTTTGTATTCGGTTCGCCGAATTGGGGTGTGTTCATTGAATGTTCGTCGAACACCGTCGAACCCCATTGGAATCAATGGCAGGCTGAAAAGTACACAAGCGTTTAGTCCCTCCAGGCTGACACTGGGGTGGAAAAGAACTTGCGGATCCATGACTTGTTCATCTTGATAAACGTTAGTCTGTCTACACTGTGACTGAACAGCCGCATGCGCTTATCCATCAGCACACTGCCAGCAGCGCTGAAGACACGTTCAGAGAGAACGCTGGCTGCGGGGCACGACAAAATCTCCAAGGCATGAGTGGCGAGCTTAGGCCATTTTTCCAGTTTTGGAGCCCAAAATGCACAAGGGTCCAGTTCCACAGTCATGACATCGATATTCAGCTGTAAATACTCCTATACCATCCTCTCTACGCGTTCACTATGTGTCAGACTTGTTCTCTCTTCTGGTGTTGCAAAAGGATGGTCTAAAAAAATGGTGAAATGATTCTACAAAACTGCTGTTACTAGACAGACTGTTACTGTTAAGGTTTGAGTGATGACCACTCGACGTTTCCCGGGTTGGAAAGTTAGAACTGCAATATTCACTATGTGCACCACTGGTGTTTTGGGAAAAAGCAGTACTAAGGTTGTGTAAAAGCTTCTGTTGACATTCCTACATGCATGCGTCACTTTCCAGGGCTGGAATCATTTGGCCAAATTTACTCTTGTACCGGGATCTAACAGTGTGGCAATCGAGTAGTCGGCATTACTTTGAATTCTAACAATCCGAGGATCATGTTGCAGGTAGTGCAGCAAGAAGGCACTTATGTGTCTTGCGCATCCAGGAGGCCCAAATCTTTGTTGTGTTGGTGGCGGCGAGGTAACATTCACCCTTCTTTCCTCTGCCCTCTCCCCCCAACCTCACACAACAGAAATGTGATCAAGATCTCCCTCATCTGCTGAGTCTTCCATGCCCATCGCCTCTTTATCCTCCATTTTTTCCTCAGCTCCTGCACCTTCAGCAACAGTTTGGCTGCTACAATGCATCATTATTGTTCTCTCTCCCCCACCCTCCCATGCCAGCCACCTTGGTGCTGCTGACCATCTGGACCTTTGAGATCGTGTTATCCCTTCAATGTACGGCTCCTTCTGCACTTCCTCCCCTTAGTCTTGGCCCACCACCTGACTCCAAATAGTGGTAAAGTGTGCTCCAGCATGTAGATGACTGGAATAGTCATGCTGATAATGGCATCATCACTTAGTAGCCATTTCAAAACTCTGCAGAAGGGTGCAGAGATTCTTTATCTGAGACCACTCCAGCAGTGTGATTTGCCCCACCTCTGGATCGCGTTGGCCCAGGCTATTGTGGAGCCAACTGGGACGGGGTACTTTGTACCAGACCGGGATATCCCGAGGGGGTATCACGGCAGTCTTGGTCCGGACCGTGTCCCGAGCCCACAAGTAATGGGGGGTATTTACAGGTGAGAAAGTTGTGACGCCACCCGTGGTATGTGGTCAGGGTGACCACCGCTGCTGCAGAACCTCCGGGGATGATGTTTGGCAGCTGGAGATGTAACGGCTCTCCACGGGCAATGCCTGGTTCCCCGGGGCACTGGTGATAATAGTCTATGGATGATGCAGGGTAGGGGCAGTGATAGATATGACAGAAGTTTATGAGGGGAAGTAGGGCTTAAGCGCAAGGATTACACAGACTCACAGTTTTGTAGTTTTTCAAGTCTTTACTGTAGGTGTTATTCAGCAGAGTACTGTCCACGGAGTCTGTATCGGGGCCGGGTTGCTCCCACTATGACCGGGTCCCTGGCATCCCACTCCTGCACTGTGTGTGTTACCCTGCTGCCACTTTAGCTAGGCTGCCGACCCTGTCCTCTCACGGGTACCCACTTGCAAGGCAACTTGAGTCTTATCTTTGTGTTTCTGACCCTGAAGTGTTGCTTTGCTGTGGGACAGTGAAGATATATAACCTCCACTAGTCCGGTGTTTACTGTGCTGCTTGTGTCAGGCACAATTTCAGATCCGGTATCCGGTCTTTGCGCTCCTCCGGGGCGAGTTATAGGGTAACTCAGTCTCCCAGATGTGTTCTTCTGTATCTCTTAACTCCTCTGCTCAGACCCTGGCTAGACCTGAAATTGAGCAGCAGACCGTGGGGGAGCCTAAGGCAGCTCCTTTACACCCCAGTCCTTCTTCCTCAGTTTCCCAGCAACTGAACTTTTCACAGTACTGCTACGTACTGAACTGCTCACTTCTGTGGGGTACTCGGAACCAGGCTCTCTGGACGTCATCGGGGCTGTGGGATTATGTCACGGTGGTGTGACCCGGTCCGTGGTCCCTTATTGGGCAGTCAGTAAAAAGGGGGAATTTGGAGAAGGGGTAAAAAGGAAAAAAAAAATAAAGTAAAAGAGTTTGTTGTGACGCCACCCGTGGAAGGCGGCCTGTTGGGGCTACTGCTGCCATCCGGGACCTCTGGGGATGATGTGATGGTTTGACTCCCCATGGGAGGAGTGGGTCACCAGGTCATCTGGAGTTAAGGTGATTTGGGGTAATGGAGAGCCAGCGGGGCTAAGCTGGCTCCGGGGCTTGATCAGGAATACTCTCAGGCAGGCTCCTGCTGCCTGCGTGGCGTTTCAGTCTACCACTCATCAGGTGCGAAATGAAGAGTCTGACACAATGCTGAATCTCAACCCGGTTTACTTGGCATCTTTCATCAGGCACTTCAGGTTACAAGCAAGTACAATGGAGGCAACCAGGATGGTTTGTCCAGTGTGTGGCACCCCTGGGTCAAAGTGCCCAGAGTCATCCCTGCCCCGGGTGGTGGTGTCATGAGAGAGCAACAAACAGGTCTTCACATTAGGTAACACACACACAACACTCACACCTCCGGACCAGAAGGGGGAGACCAAGCCCGGGTTCAGGGTGAGCTTCCCTATAAATTCTGGTCTGGGATGGAGCCAGTTAGTTCAGTTCCTGGGAGTACTGTGAATTGGACCTGGGTGTAAAAGAGCCGTTCTAAGCTCATCCCAAGGTCGCTAACTAAGTTCCAGGCTTTAGGTTAGGGTCTGAGAAGAGAAGCAAGAACACACCTGGTAGGCTGAGCAAGCTCGTGCTCACCCCAGAGGAAAGGTGCAAAGAACGGACACCAGAGTCCTAGATTGTGCAGGGTCTCACATCCCTGCAGTCAACACCGGAAGATGCTAGAAGATATAAAGGGAGACAAACGAGGCGCAAATAGTGCCCTATCACTGATGTTTCATGAAAGGTGCGTATGAAAATACAGGTGCACTAACCTGTACCAGTTCTGATCCCTACAACTGGTTAGTAGGCGTTTTGCATATGACAGCTGCTGCTGGACCTCCACCACCACTCCACACGTGGGAAGAGAATGGGTATTCAACCCTGAGGAAGGTGCCAAGAGGGGCGCCGAAACGCTTTGGTGTAAGTAGAATAAAGGAACCGTCACATCACCCCTAGGACTCCTGTCTTTTTTGGGGGACCAACTGAAACATCCAGGGATAATTCTCCGGTGATAGCAGCGCGGACCGTGGACACCTATATCCTGATACCTGAACACCGGAAGATGGGGATTCCAGATTCCTCAGCCACACTGTACCCACAGACACAGAAACATAGAGAGTTCAGGAGCTGACACCCGGGAACAGGGTAGAAAGAAAGGACTCGAGTTCCCTGTCATACTGGTACCTCGCAGAAAGAGACAGGGTCTGCAGCTGCAGGAGCCAATACGCTGAGCGCAGTAAGGGAGCCAAAGACCAAACCGGATGGGAAGAAACCCTGAATTGCTCTCAAAGACTCTGTGGACAGCTATTAAAAACATCTGTTCCAGTAAAAGGACTGAGAAAACTACAAAACAGTGAGTCTGCCTGTTGCTTGCGCTCGTTGCCCTGCATCCTACATATTGACTGTATACGCTGCCCCGGGGATTGGCTTTACCCATGGAGAGCCGTTCCATCCCAGCTGCCATCCATCATTCCCGGAGGTTCTGCGGCAGCGGTGGCCATCCCTAGCCACATACCATGGGTGGCGTCACGAAACCTCCTTGTATATAAACCCCTTCCTCAACAACGCCAGAAAAGCCCCTATCCCTTTTCAGCTGAACCCAAAGCAACGGGACCGGGTCATGACCGCGTGACTTCACCTAGAGACAGAAGCAGCTCGGTCTCGAGTACCTCACGGCCCTGGGGGCACCTCAAGTGCACCTGCTTGTGTGTTCCTCTCCGCTTGGGCTTTCCTCTCTCAGCGTTGCCTGTTCTCCCACTTCCTGCATGTGCTTCTTCACACAGAGCCCTCATCCAGCAGCCACGGGCCTTCGATGGGCGACCAACCTAGTTCCCTGGCCCTAGTACAGCTGCCTTCTCTGCGCTGTGTTGGGAGTTGGCCATGAGTCAGAGAGAGCTCTTGGCTGCTGGGTTCCGTGGTTGGAGCCCCTGTTTCTCACCCCATCCTTCTCTCTCACAGTTGATTCGAGCGTGCGGGTGGATTGCTCACTGCCCGCACCCCTAGGACTTCCTCCGTCTTTCTGCAGTTTGTAGCCCCGGGACCCGGGTTAGGCCTCATTGTAGCTCGGGCCTCTGGGTCTAGGCTTCCTCTCTCGCACTCTCTCTTCTTCGTCTCCTGCCCTCTATTGACTGACTTCCACTGAATGACTCTACTTCCTGTGGTGTTTCCCCTTTGTCCTCTCCTTTCCCTAACTGCTTCCTGTACCAACATCCCACCCACCACCTGTATTCCCCGCTGTCCCACAGCTGCCTGAGCCATCCCACTACCTGAGTTTACCCGCTTGCTCTGGGACCAGGGTGTGTTGGGTGTGCTTGTAGGTGACTGGACTTACCGATCCCAGTTGCTGCAAACTAATAGTGGCGACCAGACCGCAGGGGCGCGACAGAATCGCTATCTATCTATTTTTCTATGTAGCGCACACAGCAGCAGCGGCTGCGGTGGCGTCTGACACTTAGCTCCAACACTGATAAAATGGAGGAGGGAAAATGGCCAGTTCTTATATGGCAAAGACATGTGACATACCCAGCCAATGACACAAGCTCTTTCGTGCAAAAAGTGCACTTTGACCTATGCGCGCTGATAGACTGACAGATCGGACCACCCACAAGAAATGCGGGAGGGAAAAAAATGGAGATCTGCATTATTTGTCCACAGACCTCTCCCCAGCCCTGCCACCTACCCACTATTTCTAGACACTGAAACTCATAATAACATTGAGTAAACACATTACTGTGAAAGGTCAGTAACGCTTTTGGTCAACGAACCATTATCGAACATAACCTCGAATTACCGAATTTTTAGCAAATTGTTCGCATTCATCGAATGACTCGAACATAGCCCAAAAGAGATCAAATTTGAAATTGGCGAACATGTTCGATCGAACATCGCTCAACTCTAGTTGCAATCAAGTATCAGAATCAGGAATTAATGTGAGTTATTTATTTCACATTTACATTATTCTGAAATGTGACTGTGACATCGGAGGGTGATCTAATATGGACACTGTAGACTAGGAACTATCCAATAGCTCATGCTCTGTAGCTATCCTTATTTTACTGAATGCCACTATCCAAATACCTGTCTGTCCCAAAGTAATGTCAGAAATAGTGATGGGCGAATCCTACATTACTCGGACTCGCTTGACTCTACCGAGTCCGAGCCCGGGACTCGCTACTCGTAGCGAGTCTAGCGAGTCCAATGTTAATGAATGGGGAAGCGAATAATAGCGAGTAATGTGTGATTTAAAAATCGCATATGTGTGTCGGAAAGCGCTCGCATTGCCGTGTCGGAAGCCCCACTGGCAACTGTATTTTGCTGCTGTCTCCGAGGCCAAAGTCGCATGTGTTGGAGGCGAGGCAAGCGACTTTCTGCAGCAAACCCCATGCTTTGTGCAAACAGGAAATAAGCCGACTCGAGCTTCCTGGCTGGACGCGCAGAAAGTCACAGCGAGGAAGCATGGCTCCTGTCGACACCCTGCAATTAATTGCTCTGGTGGAGGCTCGGCCCCTGCTTTGGCTGCCCACTGACCCTGCATATGGGGATAATGTCCAGCGGACTACGGCCTGGAGGGAGATCGCACAGGGCGTTTTCCCAACGTTTCATCGTTGTGGCCATGATGTGCAGACCAATATGGGTGAGTTAAATGTGTTCACACGTTATATTGCATTTACCGTATATAGTCGTGTATAAGCCGACCCGTGTATAAGCCGACCCCCCTACTTTAGCCCCAAAAAAGTGGGAAACCATATTGACCGCCATTCTTGTATACAGCGGCTATCACTGTTAGACATCCCCCCAGCAGAGTATACAGCTCCACCTGCAGAGTATACAGGGCCCCCAGTGTGTATATATGCCACCGATATTAGGGTATACAGCCCCCCCGTGGGTACACAGGTCCCCCAAGACTGGGTATACATGGCCCCCAGTGGTTATACAGGGCCCTCATAGTAGGGTCTACAGCCCCCCGTGGGTATACAAGACCCCAGCAGTGGGTATACAGGGCCCCGTGGGCATACAGGGCCCCCATAGTAGGGTATACAGGGCCCTCAATGTGTTATAATGCGCCGTTGCATGGTTGCCTATATTTGGATGGGTTCACAATAGTACACTTAGTTTAAGGGCTGTTCCTCCTGGCTCTGAAGGCCAGGGGGTTGGGTGTATATAAATACCACTAATGAGCGGAGTCTGGTGCCCGCACTATTACATTCTCTATGCGTTGACATGTGCCCTGCCCCATTTGTGATTGTGGCCACGTGAGCTCAATGTCCGTAATGCTGTTGATGATGTTCCACACTGTCGTTTCCATGTGCCTTGTATACACATTTCACACACAACATCATTAAAATGTTATTGTTGATTTGTACACATACTTTTAGTGTTTCAAATGTTAAAGAGGTCTAAACCCGGTTTGAAATCATTTCACAGTTGACCACATTATGAAGCGCTGGAGGAGCTGCCGCGACCAATTTAAGCGGCAACACCGGAGGATCATGGAGGGGGGCCCGGAAGCTGGTCACGGGATCATATATTGCCACTATGAACGGCTGTCATTTCTGGAACCGGTGGCCCGTATGCCAAGGTATGTGTCTGCCGCACTGTTGTTTACTATTATTGTTATTATTATTTTTTAATATAGCGCCATTAGGTTCCATGGCACTTTACATGAGGATAAGGGTTAACGACAAAAAACAGTACATGAAGACAATCAGGTCATACAGGTACAAGAGGAGAGGACCCTGTCCACGAGGGCACACAATGTACGTATGAAGCTCTATAATGAGTGTGCTGGTTTACATACCCACACAGGGGTTTGTTTTGCCATGGTGCACACAATTCTATTACCTTTTGGCAATGATCCAGGACATACACATTTATAGTCAACATTGTGACGTTTGGACAAATAAGCAATGTCTGCAGGGTGGTCAGACACAATGTTCCGTGACCTCACAATTAGCTATTATTGTTGGCATGTTTGTGGAACAAAGCCATGTTCTTCCCTCCAATGGCCTCTAAGGTCTGTGGCCCTGTCTGGTTTGCCTGTCATAAGCCTCAGTTGTATCAGTTCCTAATGGCCTCGACTTGCATAAGGGCCACATACATCCCTACACATTTAGTTGTGGGTGTTTTTTTTTCAGCAAAATAACGTTGCAAGGATATACCCCTTTTGCACTAACTGTTTGTACACCATCCCAGATTGCTGACACATTCACACACATTTCAGAACATACCCTGTATCACTACAAATATGTGTGGTTCAGTTTTCCCATGGGTTATATTTGGGGCTGCAAGGTGATGGTGTAGATATTAGGGCCCACATGTGAATTTTACTTTTTTTTGTCGTTAACTCATGGCCACATTACGAATCCTCCGGAAAAGATAGCGTATTAATGCTGTATTAAAATCAAACTAAGAGGGCCATATTTAAGTGCAACAGCCTTTTATGTCCAAGGTCCTTTAGGAAACCCGAGGTTTGTCCTTGCTGTTCCCGTTTTTTTGTTCGGCCCCGTTGGAATAACTAAAACTGTCCATCTGTGCATACCACCTTGTTTGGCACCAAACAATGTGTGACCTGCTGCTCAAAGACAACCCCATACTCTATGTCCATTACAGTCGTTTCAAATCCAAGCCATCTGTTTGGTGTGTTTTATTTTACCAAGACATTCCTGATTAGCATACATGGCAGCAACAAGGAGTGTAGGCCACTAACGCCAAATGCTCATGTGTCACCTATGCTGCAGGACTCCATTTCTGTCTTGCTCACCTGCCCTATAGATCTGGGTTATGTGCATTGAGACCAAGCCGTCCACACTGTGTGTTTTTGTGTCCATCTGATGGCAAACAACCCTGAATAATGTGTTTGCCTCACAGTGTCAGGCTATAGCTTTGTCCACATAAAGTTTTCCACAAAAAGTCAAAACAATAGTTGTGGCCACTATATGTTTCAAGTGAACTACATAGCTGTCCTGCCTAAGTCAGGGCACAGTGTAATAGTGCAGACTAAGTTTTAAAATTTGTAATGTATGGCAAAAAATCGTGGAGCACACAGTACCCCACTACAATATAGTTTGAGGCATGAGCCAAAAATGTCATTATTATTTGCTGCAATTCCATCTTAAGGGCAACAATGAAAAGACCACAGAATACACAGATACACTGAGTCAAAAAGCGTGCACATGTTATGTTTGGCCTATGGTTTTGTTTCCAAAGTCAACCATCTCACCAAATGTTTTTTATATTTACCCACAGAGCTGCTCACTTTCGGAGCGGCGTTGGAAACCCGCCACAACACTTCCTGAGGAGGGAGGGAGGCCCTCAACCCCCACCAGATGAGGAGGAGGGATAGCACCCCCACCACCCCCCGCCACCACCCCACCACCCACCACCGCCGCCACCCCACCAACCACCGCCCACCACACCCACCAAACCCACCACCGCCGCCACCACCACCACCACCTTTGGGGCCGCAGAGACAAGAAGAGGAGGATGAAGGGCCACACCAGCGCCCTCCAGTGCCGACTGCCAGCAGCAGTGTGGGGAGGTCACTGGAACCCCAGCAGCCCTGCTCTGATCCGGGGGCACCACAAGGACCGCAGAGGACAGTGTAGTGCTGACTTTGCCCGCAGTCTCATTACCGTTCTTGGATGACATTCCATTCGAGAGACGACTGCGGGCATGGTCAGCAATACACATTGTCTCGATGCGTGTAGGCCCCCAAACCATCCTGGGCAGGTGTTTGATTTTTTGGAGGAAGTGGCGGCTCAGCAGATCAAACATCCTGGACAGGGCCACCACCGGGACAGGTATGTTGCGACCCAGAGGTGGTGTCCCAGAATCAGGGGCCTACCAAGCCAAGGCCAACCGGCCCAGATGCCCCAGCCTACAGGCTTCCAACCACTGGGTGAGGTACTGCATGGGCCCTGGACCTACTCAACGAGCAGGGTGATGGTGCCACGTTACAGCCAAGGCCGGAGGATGCGGAACTACCACCAGCTGTAGACCCCTTTTTTTTTTTTTGTTTATTTTTTGTTCCTGTGCATTGCACAATTTGTTTGTTATGTTATTATTTGTTTTTAACAAAGTTTAAAACCCAAAAAAAAAAAAAAAAAAAAAAAAAATCTGACATCTTTGCCATTATGGCGAAATAATACCCAGTTGACAAAAACTGCTTTGTGTCTGTCTTTTTTCAGGGAATGGATGTGTAGGTTTTTTTTGTGGGTGGGCTTAAAGTCATCATCATTAGCAAGTACTTTACGGCCCGCATAGCGCATGAAGGCACCTTGGTTATTATGTGGAAATCATGACTGCACATACAAATGTTGCTGACAAATAAATAGTGCCTGTGTTTGTGGGGGGGTTACTTAATGACTCGGTATGGCAACAACACTGGGAACATAGATGCGATAGGCTGGGGACGTCTACTTGCAAACAGAGCGCGTCTACGCGTTATCTCCGTAGCGTACAGTGGGACCCTTCGCCATGCTCAGCAGGATCTTAGTACAAGCAGTTTTCGATGCAGGCATAGGCCTGTTGCCACAAAAATTAGCCCAAGGGGCGAGATCAACTCTATTTTGAAGTTGAGGAGGGCGCGTGGCCCATACTATTTGCTTGTCCTGAGAGCATAGTCCAAGCAACGTATTCGATGCAGGTATAGGCTTGTTGCCTCAAAAAATTAGCCCAAGGGGGCGAGATCAACTCTATTTTGAAGTTGATGAGGGCGCGTGGGCCCATACTATTTGCTTGTCCTGGAGAGCATAGTACAAGCAACGTATTCGATGCAGGTATAGGCTTGTTGCCTCAAAAAATTAGCCCAAGGGGCGAGATCAACTCTATTTTGAAGTTGAGGAGGGCGCGTGGCCCATACTATTTGCTTGTCCTGAGAGCATAGTAAAAGCAACGTATTCGATGCAGGTATAGGCTTGTTGCCTCTAAAAATTACCCCAAGGGGCGAGATCAACTCTATTTTGAAGTTGAGGAGGGCGCGTGGCCCATACTATTTCCTTGTCCTGAGAGCATAGTACAAGCAACGTATTCGATGCAGGTATAGGCTTGTTGCCTCCAAAAAATTACCCCAAGGGGCGAGATCAACTTTATTTTGAAGTTGAGGAGGCGCGTGGCCCATACTATTTGCTTGTCCTGAGAGCATAGTCCAAGCAACGTATTCGATGCAGGTATAGGCTTGTAGCCTCAAAAAATTAGCCCAAGGGGCGAGATCAACTCTATTTTGAAGTTGAGGAGGGCGCGTGGCCCCATACTATTTGCTTGTCCTGAGAGCATAGTACAAGCAACGTATTCGATGCAGGTATAGGCTTGTTGCCTCTAAAAATTACCCCAAGGGGCGAGATCAAACTCTATTTTGAAGTTGAGGAGGGCGCGTGGCCCTACTATTTGCTTGTCCTGAGAGCATAGTAAACAAGCAACGTATTCGATGCAGGTATAGGCTTGTTGCCTCTAAAAAATTACCCCAAGGGGCGAGATCAACTCTATTTTAAAGTTGAGGAGGGCGCGTGGCCCCATACTATTTCCTTGTCCTGAGAGCATAGTACAAGCAACGTATTCGATGCAGGTATAGGCTTGTAGCCTCAAAAAATTAGCCCAAGGGGCGAGATCAACTTTATTTTGAAGTTGAGGAGGGGCGGTGGCCCATACTATTTGCTTGTCCTGAGAGCATAGTACAAGCAACGTATTCGATGCAGGTATAGGCTTGTTGCCTCAAAAAATTAGCCCAAGGGGCGAGATCAACTCTATTTTGAAGTTGAGGAGGGCGCGTGGCCCTACTATTTGCTTGTCCTGAGAGCATAGTACAAGCAACGTTTCGATGCAGGTATAGGCTTGTTGCCTCAAAAAATTAGCCCAAGGGGCGGGATCAACATTTTTAAAATTTATGCAAGGCACTTGAGCCAAACTATATGTTTTATTTCATTTTGAGAAATGCCCACAATGCAGGCATAGGCTTGTTGCCTTAAAAAATTCAGCCAAGAGACTGTTTTGGATTGTTTGACATAATTCAACGGTCAAAAAACATCACAAGTGCATGCATTATTAAAAGTAACATTATGACACTGATTGTGTAGTTTTGTTGTCATGCAGCAAGTGTTGCAGGAACATTATTTATCCAATCTTTTTTAGCAGAGGGACATTGTTTATCCTTTGTGTCAGAAGAGGAAAATAATGTTTAAACCGCACTGAGCCAAACGTAACAAATTTGAAAATGTCCCTCTAGGTTTGGGTACTGTCGTCTGAAGGGGTTAAGAACTTTGATGATATCCATCCTTGTTAAACTTAATGAGAGTGAGTCTGTCGGCATTTTCTGTTGTCAGCCGTGACCTTCTATCAGTGACAAATTCCCCCCAGCGGCACTAAAAACACGCTCTGATGTCACACTAGCAGCTGGGCAGGCCAGCAACTCCAAGGCATACAAAGACAGCTCAGTCCAAGCGTGAAGCTTGGAAACCCAGTAATTAAAGGGTACAGAGGGGTCGGTTAAGAAGCTGGTAGTGTCACACACATATCGTTCAACATGTTTGGACAATGTTTGTCTCCTAGACAAGGGGACCGTAGGCACAATCCGTTGCAGATTGGAAGGTCTGTTAAACATCGCCCAGTTGGTGGACATCTTACCACCACCTCTTCTTGACAATGTGGCAGTTTGTGTTCGAACCAAAGGCTGCTGTGGCAAAGAGCTGCTTGTTCGTGGTTTATAGCGGAGTCAGATGGTGAAATTGACATTAAATTGTCAACCACCACACTTTTGAAATAATCCATCGTTAAGCCCTTGGTGACTGCAAACAGCAGCGATGGAAACTTGTCTTTGTAGCGTGGGTCAAGGAATGTTGACAACCAGTAGAGGTCGCTGTCATAGATGTTAATGACGCGTGGACCCTGGGACAGACTTTGAGACATGAAGTCAGACATGTGTGCTAGGCTACAAAACTATGTTTCTGTGTCCCCTGGATGATGAACAATAGGCTTTTCATGGTCTCAAATCGGTCTCCGCCCCCTGCTTTCACCCCACCCTGCTGTACGACACAAAAAACTGGGGTGGGGGTTCCATCAGGGTGACCAGTACCAGGAGAAATAAATGTCTTCATCTTCCTCTCATGTTTTGTTCTGCAGCCATTTTGGGCCGGTGAAATTGGCTTTGTGGCTTGACCCTGGATGTTAAAATGTGGATCCATCCCCTTGCGTGCCCTCAATGATTCTGTTTTAAGATTCAGGAGAGATCTTTAAGCAAAAACAGCATGGGGTGGTGGATAATAATGGACTCATCACCGCTGACCAGTTTTGTGCAGTAATCAAAGTTCTCTAGAAACCTGCAAAGGTCAGCGATCCAGACCCCCCTCCATCGTACCAATGTGTCTTGTTTATTTCCCTGGGTGACGGGGCATGTTTGCAGCTGTATTCGCTTAGCCCTTGTGTCATTGACCTACCCAACATATGGAATGTGAATTCCTTCGTGTTGGGATGTCGCAAATTAATCGGGTTTTGGGCAAATTAAATTGCTTTGAAGGGCAGATAGATTGAAGTGCCGTTGATGAATGTGGGGAAATGTCCGCAATTTCTAGACCTTTTAGTAGATCAGATAACTCGGGTAATTTTTCAAGAATTTTGAATACAAGATTGTGTGAGCCTGAAAGGGGCAGTGTTGAAGTTTAACCGAGCTTTTTGCGCAAACAAGGTTTGTCCGTTATCAATGACAACAAGACCTGCTTGTAGTTGCAGTGGGGAGCCCTCATCTGTCTGTTGTTTAAACCTTTCCACAGCTCGTTTGCAGTGTGAGGTGGTCACCTAGAAGATGAGCTTAAGAAGAGCCTGTTGTCCCCTGGCTGTGCAGTATGCAAAGTCCCAACTTTGAGTGTGTGGCGGACAAATCAGCAGTGGTCAAGGAAGTTGAAGAGCACATTGTGTTGTAGAAGTTTTATGAGGCCGCGGACCACCCGGAATGAGCTGTGCCGCTATTCGTGGAGTTGGTAGGATCGCAGATTTCCCCACTATTAACTTTGGGACATTCGACAAGGTTGATCAGTGAGCTGTCAGGGATATGTATCTGCCCTGTCCACAAGTACTTGTCCAGGGTATCAGTTGTCAGGTGAACTTTTCCGCTCACAGCTTTGTCAGTGCACCGTTAAGTTGTTAACCCGTGCAGATGTAGGCGGGTATGGCGTGGGGAAAAAAAATTGCGCTGGGGACGTGTATCGTGGTGCTGCCACAAGCCAACAAACTCCCTAAAACCCTCAGTTCAACAAGCCTAAATGGCCCCATTTCTACAGCTAACAGCTTAAAAATTTGCGCTGTCATTTGTCGAGAAAAAGGGTGTTGGATGGGTGTTTCGCTGCCTTTTCATACGCTGTGGAAAACAGCCAAATGGACATTGGGGAACTCACAAGTACTTGACTACTGTATATCCTGGTCTAAGCAGCTTGTGGTGAGATCGTATGAGTAGGAGCTGCTGCATGAACAGTGTGGAAAAAGGACGATTCTGAAGGGGCATAACGGTGTTGAGGTCAGAAGGCCCTGTGTGAACCCTGTTGGGCCAAACCCTCTAGGGTGCTTAAGAGTCATGTGTTTTCGCATCTGCTGGTGCTAAGTTTACTTTGCCTGGCCTCTGCTCCGTGGCATAGCAGAGTTACATATAACCCCATTGGTATGATGGGCTATCTTTGAAAAAAATTTCCAGACAATGGTGTTCGTCCTTTAGGTTGTGGTGTAGGAATGAAGGAGAGTCTGGCCAACACAAAACTGAGAACATTTTGGCCAACTTCTTAAAGTTGGGGCAACAGTTTGGTTACAGTTTGTGCAACAGTTGACACCCAAATTTTGGGTACTGTTGTCACAGCTTGGATTCGGGATAAAGGAGTAAAACCGGGTGCTTTAGGGGTGGTACATAACCACTTTCCCCCTCCTGGCTGCTTGTTGGCTCTGAGTCAAGTGTCCAGGTTGGGATCGTGGTCTCATATCCACCCCTCCCCTCAAAGTCTTGGATAAAGTGCTGGTCGGCGGCCAGTGAGGTGTGTGTTCATCATATCTCTCCTCCACCTCCTGAGACGGCCTATGGCTTTGTTGAAAAGGGACGTTCTTCAGGACGGGTGAATCCAAACGTTGTCCATAGATGGGGAAAGTACGTCTGGTTAAGTTCTGTTCAGGCAGTGACAAAGAAAGGTCGGTTTCTGAATGGCTGATAAGAACCAAATAAAAAACTTCCGAATGCCCAAGTTCGCGGTCTAAATTTTCCTCCTTGGCGTGGCTTGAGGGGAAATGGAAGATTTTGTGGATTTTGTTGACCCCGCGTTGTCATAGGGCACTTGAATTGGTTTTAAAGGATGATTGTGTGCTGCCAGAACCCGTGGTTGATGTCTTGTAGCCATCCAATGTTATTTTTGGGTTTTATCTTCCGGCCTCAAGAACGTTTTCGGTTGAGTACTGGGAAAATTTTAGAAGCAGGAAGGTGGACGATCAATTTGTTTTCTACTTTACCGGCCTTGTTGTTCACGACTGCTAGGGCCCCGACCTCGTCCCTGTCCCCCTTTGCAGATGGTTTTTGGGAATTTGGTTTTTTTGGGACATTGTTGACAAATGCACAGCCCCCACCGGATGGAGTTTGGTGTTGCTGCAGGCGTCACTTACTGGCAGGTTAAGTGTGTGCTAAACTTGCATGAAGCATACACTATTTCCCTGAAAAAATTAGAAAGTGGCACAGCCCGAGATGGAGTTTGGTGTTTGTAGGCGTACTTATGGGGGTTAAGTGTGTGCTAAAACTTGACAGTGAAGACACATATTCCCGAAAAAAATTAGAAAGTGCGCACAGCCCCCGAGATGGAGTTTGGTGTTGTGTAGGGTCATTACTGGCGGGTTAAGTGTGTTGCTAACACTTGACAGTGAAGCCTACATATTCCCTGAAAAAATTAGAAAGTGCGCACAGCCACCGAGATGGGTTTTTGGGTTGTGTAGGCGTCACTTATGGGGGTTAAGTTGTGTAACACTTGACAGTGAAGCATAACTTTCCCTGAAAAAATTGAAGTGCGCAAGCCACGAGTGGAGTTTGGTGTTGTGTAGGGTCATTACTGGCGGGTTAAGTTGTGCTAACACTTGACATTTGAAGCACTACACTATTCCCTGGAAAAAATTAGAAAGTGCGCACAGCCAAGAGATGGAGTTTGGGGTTGCTGTAGGTCAACTTACGGGGGTTTAAAGTGGGTGCTAACATTGACAGTGAAGCACTACACTATTCCCTAAAAAAAAAATTAGAAAGTGGCCAGCACCGGATGGAGTTTGGTGTTGCTGTAGGCGTCACTTACTGGCGGGGTTAAGTGTGTGCTAACACTTGACAGTGAAGCACTACACTATTCCTGAAAAATATTAGAAAGTGCGACAGCCCCGAGATGGAGTTTGGTGTTGCTGTAGGCGTCACTTATGGGGGTTTAAGTGTGTGCTAACACTTGACAGTGAAGCCTAATATTCCCTGAAAAAATTAGAAAGTGCGCAAGCCACCGAGATGGAGTTTGGTGTTGTGTAGGCGTCACTTACTGGCGGGTTAAGGTGTCTAAAACTTGACAGTGAAGCATACATATTCCTAAAAAAAATTGGAAAGTGCGCACAGCCACCGAGATGGAGTTTGGTGTTGCTGTAGGGTCATTATGGCGGGTTAAGTGTGTGTAACACTTGACGGGAAAGCATAACTTTTCCCCTGAAAAAATTAGAAAGTGCGCACGCCACCGAGATGGAGTTTGGTGTTGTGCAGGGTCACTTACTGGGCGGGTTAAGTGTGTGCTAAAAACTTGAGTGAAGCCTACAATTTCCTGAAAAAATTAGAAAAGGGCACGCCACCGAGATGGAGTTTGGTGTTGTGTGGGCGCACTTACTGGCGGGTAAGTGTGTGCTACACTTGACAGTGAAGCATACACTATTCCTGAAAAAATTGAAAGTGCGCACCCCACCGAGATGGGTTTGGTGTTGCTGTAGGCGTCACTTATGGGGGTTAAGTGGTGCTAACATTGACGTGAAGCACTACATATTCCCTGAAAAAATTAGAAAGTGCGAAAAGCCCCGAGTGGGAGTTTGGTGTTGTGTAGGCGTATTTACTGGGGGTTAAGTGTGTGCTAAACTTGACAGTGAAGATACATTTCCCTGAAAAAATTAGAAAGTGCGCACAGCCCCGAGTGGGAGTTTGGTGTTGCTCAGGCGTCATTACTGGCGGGTTAAGTGGTGCTAAAACTTGACAGTGAACCCATACACTTTCCCTGAAAAAATTAGAAAGTGCGCCAGCCCCGAGAGGAGTTTTGGTGTTGCTGCAGGGGGTCACTTACTGGGGGTTAAGTGTGGTGCTAACACTTGCAGTGAAGCACTACACTATTCCCTGAAAAAATTAGAAAGTGCGACAGCCACCGAGATGGATTTGGTGTTGCTGCAGGCGTCACTTCGGGGGTTAAGTGTGTGCTAACTTGACAGTGAAGCACTACACTATTCCCTAAAAAATTAGAAAGTGCGCACAGCCACGAGATGGAGTTTGGTGTTGTGTAGGCGTCACTTATGGCGGGTTAAGTGTGTGCTAACACTTGACAGTGAAGACTACACTTTTCCCTGAAAAAAAAATAGAAAGTGCGCAACCCACCGAGATGGGTTTTGGTGTTGCTGCAGGCGCATTACTGGGGGTTAAGTGTGTGTAACATTGCAGTGAAGCATAACTATTCCCTGAAAAAATTGAAAGTGCGCACAGCCACCGAGATGGAGTTTGGTGTTGTGTAGGCGTCACTTATGGCGGGTTTAAAAGGTGTGTAAAAACTTGACAGTGAAAAAAGCATTTCCATTTCCTGAAAAATTAGAAAGTGCGCAAGCCACCGGTGGAGTTTGGTGTTGCTGCAGGCGTCCTTATGGCGGGTTTAAGTGTGTGTAACCTTGACATGAAGCATCACATTCCCTGAAAAAATTAGAAAGTGCGCACAGCCACCGAGATGGGTTGGTGTTGCTGTAGGCGTAATTTTACTGGCGGGTTTTAAGTGTGTGCTAAATTGGCAGTGAGCAGCACATAGTCCCTGAAAAAATTAGAAAGTGCGCCAGCCACCGAGATGGAGTTTTTTGTTGTGTAGGCGTACTTATGGGGGTTAAGTGTGTGCTAACACTTGGGTGAAAGCAGCACACTATTCCCTGAAAAAAATTTTAAAAGTGCGACAATTAGTCGCAGAAGTAGGTGGCGTACGTGTATTTGCAGCTGGAGAGCAGCAAGCCTGATCTGCCCCAGACAAAAAACGTGAAGGGGTTTTTAGGACCCAAAATCTATCGCTGGAAAAAATTGTAAATAGTACCTCGCTAGCCTCTCATTCGTATTAGAACGCTGAGTGAGTAAGCGAAAGTATGAGGTCGTCCTGTGAACACTGTAAAGGCTGCGCTCCCTGCTTTGCCTGCTACAGTGTCACTGTAACAGTACTCCTCTGTCCTCTGCTAGCTCTCACAAGAGCTGTTTGGGGTTAATATAAGGAATTTGAAGTTCCCTACATCATGACAAACCCTATGATCTGCCAGAATCTACCTCACCCTGTTCTGTCAGATTTAGAGAAATGTGCTCAAAATGGCGGGGTGGAAGGCTTATATACAGCCTTTCCGTAAACGATGACATAGCCATCACGTTGACAGAAGCCAATCATAGTAATGCCACAAGAAGAGGGTGTGGCATTACTGAATAAAATGGCTTTAAAATCCTTGTCCATCTTCACAAGTTTGTTTTGAACTAACACGCTAGGGTGTTCGGAAGATTTGTCGGAACATAAAGATTCTGTATTCGCGAGTCCCGAATACAGAATACAGGACTGGATTGTCAGACTCGCTAGGATTCGTAGGAGTCGCTAGACTCGCTCGGGAAACGCTACTTACAGCGGGTATCGTGAAGCGGTGCCATTCTCTAAACGATTTGGGGGAGATTCAACCTAAATGCGATGTGTAATAGCGAGTCTCGCTAGTAAAACTAGGGATTCCCATTACTTGATTGGCTCGCTACTTTGCGAGTCCTCGTGGGAAACTCGCCCGGTAGCGAGTTGCGAGTCCCTTATAATCGCGGAGTAAGAGTCCTAGCGAGTAGTTCGCCCATCATGTCAGAAACCGTAGGGAGGGGGAGGAAGGTAAGTCACTAATGTTGTTTACAAGTCAATGGGCGCAGAGAGATGGCTGGTATCATAGGAGGTTACTATCAGATAGGATATGTCCTGTGGGATTTTTCAGGAGGTTTGGTAGTCAATCTTTTGTTTGTAAACAACCTCTTCACTATGTAAAATTAAAGGGGAAAAACTTGAGGTCAAAATCCACATGTAACTGCTATCTTTTCTGTTCCTCCCTCTAAACTCTTCTATTGAAGTATTTATTTTATTTATATTCCCCTCTATCTTCTGTAAACCTAATAA